>CM031236.1:318655106-319255106 GCA_018340775.1 Taxus wallichiana var. yunnanensis
CGCTTTAACGAGGTAATTAAATTGTGATTTTACAATCATTTGTGTTAATTCACATTAGTAGGGGAACCCACTCACCTTCAAAGGAAGTTTTATATTTCTTGCCCAAGGGCTCCTTTAGTTATCGGCTACCTTAAAATCCTTTATTCTTACTTGCAGTAGTCCTTCCAATTAAAAGGAGTTCTTCAGCAATGATCCGATCTCTCTCTATGGTATGCGACACCGTGGTCTTCTCCCAACATTCAACAAAAAGTATTCCTCCTAAATTATGCTAACCCTTATCTCTGCTTTCTCAAGAGAATAAAAGGATAGAAGCAACTCTATTCCAAGAATCAAAACATTCGTGTGAAACACCCGCAACAAATCAAAATGGGACACGTGGGGGTCGGAGATGTAACATCGGCCTCGAAAATTGAGATTTTTTTCCCATTTTTGGCATAAAGGCATAAAATTAAAAGGAGGAATGCAAGCCCGTAGCGAATCAACAATTGCCACATGTCAGGGACAAAATCAGAGGTGCGGGTCCACGGGGATAATTTGGAAAAATTTCCTTTTTTCCAAAAAAGGTGGAAATGTGTAGAATCAGTCCACAATTCCAATGGGGCCCACTTTGGGACACGTGTCACCCTATTTTCATGAGGCGGAGGTGCGGGGAAAAATATCAAAAAATTCCAAATTTTCCCAAAAAGTTTAAAAGGTAAAATGAAGCTCCAAAGCCCATCTCCAATGGTTTTTCTTTACATGGAGGGCGTAGATTAAAATTTTAATTTCAAATCTATGGTAGTTGTGCATCGTTTTTGCTCTCTTTACCTTTTTTGCCCTATAACACTCTAGGAAGTTTGGAGATGCGGTTTTTTACATCAATTTCTATCAAATTTTTGAAAAATTCATGTTGTTTGTGCCTGCAAAGACCAATGCAATCGATTTTGAAGATCAAAGATGTTTTTGAAATGAATTTTTGCCCTAACCCATCCAAAAATGTGAAATATCAAATCCAAAAGTTGGAGAGTCAAATTTTGGAGGGATAAGGATGAAATAATGAAAGGAAGGGGTTTGCATGCTTTGAAGATGAAAAGCATGCCTCTACAATGGATAATGATGTAAATTTTGCAATGATTCATCTCTTTGTAAGACAATTGGAAAAAATTTTGACGTGTTCTATTAAACGTCCTTGTCTGCGAATCATGAGGAATTTCAGAATAAATTTGATCCTTTGGCATATTCTTTTCTTAGGAAAGAAGGATCAAGGAGATTAAAAGCTATATATTGCATGAATTTTTCATGCAAAGGGTTGTAAGAGTTTTAAAAATCCTAGAAAACTAAAAATGTCACATGAAAATATGGGAAGAATCCCATTCTCTGAGTGACCACTTGAGAAACAACATGTAACTCTCTCTCGTATCGATTTCAAATCATTTTAATTTGGTTGCACATGTATAGCCATTAACAAGCTCGAGATTGTTTTTCAAAACACTCCCCTATTGATAAATCTGATCATTTTTGAGTTATTATGTGGTCTTTGGGAAAAATCATGAATTCTTACATTTCGTAATGCATTTCAAAATTTTGTTTATTGTTTCCTGTCATAGTTTGTGTTTAAAATATCACTTGATCATACATGGTCTCATTTCTTATGATAGTTTAGTGGCATTTGTAATCTCATATTCAAAAGAGCTTTCCTCTGATAAAGAGATAAACAAATTTAAAATCACTTTACCTTCCTTGACTTCAGAGATTGTTTGTAAACCTTTGGGTGCACCTTAGGTCATGATTAAATAGTGATTGCTAAATGCTTCATTGGTTCATTCTAACTCAATATTTTGTGTTAGATGATCAAATATTGTGTAGAAAAGTACAGATCTAGGCCTCCATTTGATGCGCATATCCTAGTTGAAGGGATGATTAACTATTTTGATACTTTCTGCTGTTAAGTTTCTCCATATTTTGTTGAAATCCTCAAAGAGTCTAGCGGACCTTGGTTTGTCTTATCTAAACTCCCACCTAAAAATCATTCAAAACAACTAATCCTACCCTTTTTTGACTTGTATACCCACAGAAGATCAAAATCCATTTGCTAAATTATGTAGAACAGATCAGGATTTCAAAATGTCTTCAGTAACCCTTGTCTTTGCATTGAAAGTATCTCCATAATCTGGAAGTGACAACTTGTGAAAGTCATATTTGGAGTGTTGATCATATTTTCCCAAGGCCCTTTTCATACTATTTGCACAAATTGAGGGATATCTTCATCTCCTTCACCATTTGAGGGTTAAAAAATAGGTTCTCTTACCTTGGTTGAAAGTCACAACCTAAAACAATTAGGACAAGTTCAAGTCCTATTTGAGTTTTATCCATCTCTCCACAAATATGAGTGCCAGCTAGTTCACATCCCCGGCTATAAAACAACACACACCATGATCCATCTATCTTCAAGCTTCATGCCATATCTTTGATTCTACTCAGACTAAAAAGGAGAACAAATTTGGGTACCAACACAAAGTTTGAGGAAGGGTTTTCAAGAGCATTGAAATACTAGTTTTTTTACTTAGAAGTACTTACAGATTTTCATCATTATTATGACGTGTAGAAGTGTAAACATCATTATTAAAAGGGTAGAAGTACTTAACTCATTGTAATTAGAATTTTTCTTGCAAATAGGTGTAGCTTCATGCATCTTCTTTGTTAAATCCAATGATGTGGGGAGTGGGGATCCTCTCTTAGTTATTATCTTTTCGTAGTTGAGTTGTTGGTTAAGGATCTTCTCTCTCTTTCCTTATGCTTGGATTCTTTCTCCTTCTCAATGTTTTTGATCAAGTGAAAATAGCACAAGAAATAATGTTCACATCAGCCATAGAATCTTCATACTCATCCTTGAAAGAGGATGCATACTCACATAATCCAAACTATGCATATCCAACTTCTTCGATCGCAACTCACCTTTTTCTTCTTCTTCGCTTTTCAAAGATTTTTTTATCCAAAATAACCCACTGGATATTTTTTGAAACTTGCAATTCATTTTTGGATTTTACACCATATTTTGGTTGTGCAATAAAATATAGATGTTTCCCATCAAATTCATAGAAAAATGTATAATTTAAGGCTCTACGATGATCCCTTAACATTTGCATTATCATTCCAGATTGTTTGCAAAAATCCCATTTCAAAAAAATTAAGGGATTTTATAAGGGGGTATGTTTTATGTTTTGCATTTTTAGGTTACGTATATGTATTCCAAGTCCCGAGCCCCATGGACTCTCCTCATGGCGGGTCCTTATGCCCCTTATGCGCAACTCTGCGTGATCATGCGAGCATCCATTCCCTCCCCCGAGCATAGCTGCCTTCCTTTGTGGACTTGTCAAATTCTTCCACATCATTACATGCTCATACGATCATGCATTCTTGCCCTGACTCCCCGCACTTGTATCTAAGGCCCCAAACCCCGCACTAATCTAAATGCAACACGTGGCGGCAAGTAAACAAATGCTTTGCGGTCAAGATCTAAAACCCCACACCAATCGGACATGTTACATGTCACAATGTCAAAATAATGTCGGCAGTAGTCGGGACCAATCTAAACCAAACACATGGGAAAAAACACATAGGTAGGGGGAAATATCTCGTGGCAAATCATAAGTTGGTAAGTGTCACTAGAACTTTGTCTTGTTCCTTCGAGATGCAAAAATTCAAATTGTCATATCTTTCTATTCAAAGCTCCAAATCACTCAAAAATGATCTCGTTTGAAGGTCTCCTTGATCCATTAAATTTTACATAATTAGAATCATATTTTATTGAGGTTTGGTAGGTGAAATATGAGGAAATAGTTTAACATTAAAGATGCAAATTATAGACATCTCAACCACTCTAATTAATGAAGTACAAAGGTCCTTTCCTTCATCTATAAGAAAGATAACATGAGGGAATGGTTTTCTAGTGGCACCCATGATGGTTTTCATACATTTAATACATGTTTTTGGTGGTTGGAGATAGGAATTCTAGTTTCCCTCTTTTTTTCCTCCTCTCTACTCCCATTCTTATATACAATGTAAAATGGTGCTCGCTTGTAAAGGATGGATCCTCTCAATTTGTAAAGGCACCATGTGAAAATGGTCAGTGCAAGAGAAGAGATGAGCTATAGACTTTCATTTTTTCTATCTGCTATGTGTTTTCTTTCCTTCACCACTTCATTATAATCGACTATACATATTTCAAGTAATAAAATATATTTAAAGGCTATTATCTATCCTAGCTCATTTTATTTGCATTCTTCTCTCTCTTTTGCAGCTTATGGTTTATTGTTTTTTTGTTTGAAAAGGAAGGTTTAATGTAGTTTTGGATCTATGGCATGCCTATCTTCCCTCTTCTCCTATATTTCCTTCACAATTTCCTTCTCAATTTTATTTCATCCCTATTCTCTCTCTCTCTCTCTCTCTCTCTCTCTCTCTCTCTCTCTCTCTCTCTCTCTCTCTCTCTCTCTCTCTCTCTCTCTGGTCCCTTGGAATGTGTAGATTAGGATTAGATAGGTTGTTTTCCTATCGTGGGAGTAGTCTTAACATTAGAAATAGGTAGAAAAACCAACCTTCTCTGGAGGTTGATCTCACTTTTCAAGTCCCACACTTGTGAGATCATCCCATGTTTCCCAAGGACTTTGTTGATGCTTCATGACCATTCGTAGGGTGCAACTTTTAGTGACCATAGTTTTTGCATGCCTTGTGGGACAATTTTGAAGCACTTTGTGACTTGATTTCACATACATACATGTGTGTTTAGTGATATCCAACCTTTGGAGGCTTCAAATCAGCACATTTGGTGACTCCACTTGTGATCATATATAAGTTAGGAATTCTAATCAAAAGAAGCTAAAATCTAATAACCTTAAACCATTGATCAAATATACACTAAACTATCAAGATAAGATATTAAAGGAACAACTTCTATCATTGCATGAAACAAAATTAAATAAAACTAACATGCCTAAGTTATCCCTACTGTTTATATCACTAGCTAAAACATGAACCTATTACGACCAATTTAGCAATCAAAGGGTGATTTTTGTTTACTTCAAGAGGGTGAATGAATCTTGCTAAAATGGCTACAAGTCCAAGTTTATAACTGTCATTACTAACCTACCGTGAAGAGATGGATGAAGAATCCATTCCAATGGAGGAAGTAAGCTCAAGATTAGATGTTTATAGCTTGGGCTAATACAAATGAGTTGTGTAAGGTTGAAAGGGAGGGGTGAGCCTCAGATTTATAGTTTTCCACTTGGGAGAGTTTGGAATTTTAGTGCATGTGGGACAAAAGGCAAGCCAAAAATCACTTTATGATTAGGAGTGGCTAAACATGCATTAGGATAGTTAAGCTTAGTTTAGGCTAGTTAAACTTGATTAGCAAGTGATTAGTGACTCATTGAAAGTTAGGAGGAGTCTGATTAATCATATGTGATTGCTTAATAGCCTAGGAAGCTTGCAGAAGTCATTAAGAGGGAAATAGGGAGATTTTTAGCTAATACAAGGGGTTTATTAGCCAAATTAGTTGATTATAAGAGGAATACAACCAAGAAGGTGTTGTGAATGGGCATCCAAGAATGGAGCAAAGAATAGCTAATTAATGAAGTTTCGTTAATCGATAAAATTAGAAAAAATGCTAGGTGTAAGCGGATTTTAGGTGGCTATATTTTCCTCTATTTGGGGTAGTGTAAGCTACACCACTTCAAAGATAGTAGATAAGGATAAAAAAGTAAAAATTTTGATAGGGGTAGAAGAAAAATAGTATAATGAAGGATTCCCCTCAAGTTTCAATGGGGTGATGAAATAGGTCGATCGACGATCGAAAATATGAAGGAAATAGAGAAAAGAAGAAGGATGTAATATGCCCCTAGAAAAAGAGTAGAAAATTGTGAAGAGAAGAAAGGGAATATAGAAGAAAGTTAGTATAAGGAAGGGGGAATGAGCTAACATCCATCTAGTGTCTTGTAAACAACTTAATTTTCATCATATTTCCAGTGATCTTCATCATCATTCCTTATTAAAAATGTAATCATACAACAGAAATGTAGAATGACATGAAAATCCATAGTAAGAACAAATTTATGTGTTAAAACACCAACTCCATGCAACATATAGAATGTAATGCAATATGAAAAATTAAAATGATTCCTAACTCCATGCAACATACATAATGTAATAAAATACAAGAAAGTAAACAAGCTAACCTAATAGAGAAACAAGTACAAACACACACATACTTAAACCAACAACATCTAAGATAGTTGTACCAATGTTTTTGTTATCGATCTTTAGTTCAAACTCGTGCGAATTAACGACAAGGGTTAAAATGGTGCCCCAAGCAAGGATACATACAAGGGGAATAATGGAGGACACTTGGGTCATATGAAAAGCAATCATGTACTATGAAATTGTTCCCGTAGTATAGGCATAGTAATAAAACCAGATTTTTTAATGGGGTAGATCTAGATGATCCGTAATTCACGCACATGAACAGGAGAGAACAAAAGAGTGACGTTTTTTAGGATGATTTTTATTTTTAGAAGTTTTCTGAAACATATTTGAATGTTTTGATGTTTCTAACATATTTGAATGTTTTTTTATTTTGAAGTTTTTCTAAAGCTATGTACAGAAGACAAAGAAGTGTGGATGCCCCCAACGATAGATGGGATGTACAAGGGCATAATTCCATGCATATGCACAAGAAAGTGAAGATGTGAAAATTCCCTAGCGTTAGGTGGGGGTTTTCAATGGAAAAATCTTCATGCATAGAGGCTATATCAAGGTCAATATGGATATGTTTAATCATGATAATGAACATAAACCAATGACGTGTTAGGAAGGAGAAAGGATTCCCCAAATAAGTGGCCATGAAACACATGATAGAAAGGAAGTAGAATATTGTATTTGTGAAAGGGGAAAAAGGTGTCCCAAACATGGAAAAAGGAAATATTATACACATGGATGTTCTAAATAAAGTATAAGAACATTATGTATTTTATGAACGTAACTTAAAATCCTTACATGAAGAAGCGATTAGCTAAAGGCACGAATCATGAGACAAGATAAGAACTAGAGTAAGATTCTTAACAAGGTCCAAACAAAGACACTTGGTAACATACTAATCATGTTTTCTCATAGAGATGAAGTAAATATTTGACATAAAACAAATGAAGACATGTTAGCCGATGTGTAGGAATGATTGATTTTCAATGTTGATTTATGAAAGGATTGTAAAAGGAGAGTTGTACATTTCTCCACTATTAGCCACGCTTCCATATCCCCGATGACAGATATGCATTTAATTCTAATTGTAATATTTATCTATTGCCATTCGTGTGTTCATAGCCCCGTAGAGATTATTGGAAATACCTCAAGAGAGTTTTATATATATAAATTTTCTTTTGCTTTTAGCTTTTACTATTTTATTTAATTTTGTTTTTCTTTCTGAAAATTTATTTCAGCTCTCTTGTTTGAAAATTGGTTAAGAACCACATATGACTTGATGGAAGGATATGGAAGTGATTGCGATGAAAAAATTTGCTAGTGTCAACAAATATGTCCAAAATTTATTCGCAACAAGTTTATTAGATGTTGATTGTGATAGGATCTAAGAGGTCACGTTCTTTAATTTACCAAGGTGATAAAAGAACAAGGTCAAACAAATACCATAGAGATAAATGCCACAAAATGTGTGTGAATAGGCTAACCAAAATTTCACTAAAGGGATGAAAATGGTAGGAATACTTGCGAGAAGAAGAAAAAGAAAGGGAAGAAAGAACATCCATGTGTATGCATACACGATTACAATGTGTATTCATTTACCTTTGATTGATTTTTAAAAATATAATTTCTCATTTAGTTTTTTTGTATTTTATGTTTTCTCGAAAGGTGGGATCAACAAGGTCACTCAAAGTGATAATATCCATTAAAAATGTTCACGATTTCGTTGATAAGGAGATTAAGTGTGTTTTCTTAACAAGAGTCATATTATCTCCAATCTCGATGATCATGGTGAGATATTATTCAAAAAATGATTGTGATTTATCTTGAAACATGGATTTCATATGTGGGACCTTGAGTTCGCTATCTAGAGGTTTATGCATTTTACACTATATTTGATGGTTGGGTTGATGTGCATTCTTTAATTGCATTCGATTCTAAACCTTATGGTTGTTTGAATTATTGAGAGCTTTGGATCTCTTGGAATTTTTTATCCGAGCTTGATGAAGAATTTTTTTGGGTTTCTTATAAGCTAATGTGTGACTTTTCTGATCCTGAGAAGTGGGAGAAGAAAGAAAAATTTTATGATTGATGTGAGGAAAAGGATACGATTCAAGAATCAAGAGGATGGGCTACCAAGAGGTGAACCACATATAGAAGATGGAAGGCTACTAGGATGTGGACCAAGAATAGAATATGATGAGTTACTCAAAGTGGCTTCCCCACTAGGACTTGGCCCGAGTATAGATGAAAAGAGATTCTAGGATGTGGTCTAAGAATAGAAGATGATGGGCTACTCAATGGTGACCCACATATAGAAGAAGATGAAGGGCTACCTAGAGGTGACCCAGTGAGATGTTGTGATTGAGGAATTTTGATATGTAAAGAATGATTGAGTGATGAGAAGATAGGCCATGGAATGACACTCGAACCAAGCATGTCATCATACATTGAGGGACATGAAGATGGATGAATAAGAGGAGGATCAAGTTCAATGGTATTAGGATCTTCCTCTATTTTTTGACAAAAAGAATCAATTTCTTCCTCCCAATACAAGAGCACATCAAAGTCAAAATTAAATCATTGCTCATGATCCTCTAAGAGAATGTCATCATGTGACCCTAGGAATTTTATGATTGCTCCTTCATTCTGAAATGAATTGATCGGTATGGGAGGTTGATTAGAAGAAATGGGTCCAACTGGTGTGGAAGATTGAGAATATGATGACTCAAGAGACGAAGTATATTTGGATCTAAATGTCTCACGATTACAATAAGATGGCATGGGATTACCTATAAGATGATATAGTTCCAATGGAAAAAGAGGATGGTGCATCCAATTAGTGGATTGTGACGTCGGAGTCAACTTAGATGATTGACTAGAAGGAATTTGAGTCGCACGAATCTTCAACAGAGGAAGAGGTCATTAAGGCAATGGATAAAGGCATTCTTGCAAAGGAAGGGAGGACAACGACATAGGAATCACAATATTCTAGATCAAAATCATCAGGATATTAAGGAGAATCAGAATAATAGTTTGGATTAGAATCAGAAGAAGTGTGGAGGGAACCCAAATAACAATTTGGATTAAAATCATCAAAACCATACCAACGGCTATGAGATGAAGGGTGGAGAACAGAGTACCCAAACAATTTTTATAGCATGAGGAATCAACTATGGTTTAGTCATGATGGGTGTATTTTGAGGTAAATTCTTAAACCTATGTTCCATATTGTCTTAAGTATGAGGAACCATGCGATAGTTAGTCATGGTTGGCGTCGTTGGTCCAATTCCTAAATAGCGTAATTGAACTCCTTCAAAGGGAAGGAAGTTCTATGTCGATTCGCGCAACATAATGACAACCAACTATACATTTTTTTAGATAAATTGTTTGTGTGATTTTCCAAAGGGAACCTAAGGAAAATATACATCATGATGACACAATTTCAACAATCCAATCAAGGTTTGGAAAATAAACCGTGAGTGCAAAGGATCAAAAATTATTGTCCCTAGATAAAAAAATTTACAAGATGACCGATTACAAGGAACAATCATGTGATTTCAAAACACAAATCCAAATAAGGAAATACTCCCTATGTAAATGTGTGTCTCAATGATAGTTCGACACAAAAAATCATCAACACAATGTCAATACTTACATCAAGTTTTAAAATAAAAAAGGCATAATTATTAACAAGGTTTGAAGTGATTTCTAATCAAGGTATACTATAACAAGTCTAGATACAAAGAAGGCTTAAATCTCAAAAGTTAGAAGTTACAAGTGCGAGCAACGCAAAGATTTCCACTTAGATATGTTTAATCAAGCTTTACTAAAAAGCATGATATTAGTATCGAAATGATATTGACACGACATAAACAAGTAACAAAGACACTTTTCAAGGTTGAGGCAATGTTTGGAAAACAAAAAATTCAAAATATATCAAGGATTTTCTATCATGTGAGTAGTGTAATGCTACAATCTTAAAACTTAAACCAAGTTTTAGGAGAAACAATATATAAGTATGGAAATTGTATCAAGGCAATGCAATGAAAGTAACACCTCAAAGGAAGATTGATGATAAGAAATCCTAGCTACAAATGAGACATCTTGACATGGGTATCAAGATAAGGCTATCAAGATGTAAAGATGTACCAAAACACTTTCAACATTTACTATCTAGTCTCAATCAAGGATGAATGTAAATGGGTACAAAGTCTGTGGACACGATCAATCAATAGCACATGTATGATGCTCCTCTTTTGATCAAAAATATAAACAAGATTGTTTCACTGAATTCTTGTAGATATGAAACTTATAAAGTTAAAGGACCAAGGAGGAATACCTATTGTTACGTTGGTTTAAGGTTGAGTGCATGTGTTTTTGATTTCTAATCCAAACTGATTGTGTGAGCTTCCTTTTGGCTATGAGGAACTACCTATAATATAAAGAAATACCACAAGATATAGTTAATAGCAAATGTTAGTGGATTGTCTAGTGTGAGCTAGATCCAGGAAGTGCGATACTTCCTTGAGGATTTTCAATCCACTGATATATAACTCAATATAAAATAACTGAACATGCAAATAAAAGAATCTAATGCTAGTGTTCCGATTTAGGTGTCTCAGACTACTATCAATGTCAATCTAATTAAATTCTTGATAACTAAATTGGTGAAGGCCCTTCGTCGTCAGATCTTGTGGGAAGGTGGTATGAGGGTCACAAACAAGGTCTGGGTAAGCTTTGGTGTAGTTTGGGTTGATTTTGGGTGATTAGGAAGCTTGTTGGTCTAAGGAAATTATACTAGACACAGTAGACTCGATGTCGGTAAAGGTATGACCAATGATGGTTTAGAATGACCAATATTGGTTACTTTTGTGGGTAATGGAAAAATGTCAAAATTGGGTGTCTAGGCTCTCCCTGTATCTATACAAAGAGTTAGGAAGGTCTTTGTTTAGATTGTAGGTGGGGTATCGTGTTTCAGTAAGGCTTTTGAGGGTTTGGAGATGTTAGGGAAGTTGTAGGATGTGTTGGTTAAGTGAGTAAGATAACACGTAAACCAACCTCGCTCGGGTGACCGATGCTAGTGAAGAGGGGAAATCGATGACAGTTAAGATAACCCACATCGGTAGGGGAAATTTTGTGGTAATTAAATAAAACATAGATTTGGACATCTCTGTGATTACAAATAGGATGAAGGGAGGATGTTTGAGTTTGTATTAGTGTCGTGAGACTCGGGAATGCCTAAGTTTAAGCTATAAAGAGGAAGAAGGTGATGGGTGGTAGGCTGGATATATTGGTAGGAAGGTGGGAATGGAGGAATGTGGGAAAGAACAAAATCTAATAGTAAAGACAATAAACCTACACTTTAAGTAAGTACGAATGATGCAAATCTAATACACTTACTTGTATTTGTAAGCTTCAGTTAGTGTAAGAAGGTAATGTTGATCCATTAAGAAGTTTGTGGTTAGTTTCAGCATTAATACTTCCCAAAGTGTTCTTGTGAATACTAATTCCTTTTGGACAAGTATCAGGTGCTTGCTTGGGCATGTGGTTGAATGTATTCCATCGTCTGGATGTTGAGAAGTCTCTGGTTTGTGCTTGAGTGCAAAAGATCTCTCAAAACTCAAAATGACCAACCTGGGTAAAAGGTTACAAAATTGTATATAAGGTAACCAACGATAGTCAAGGTGATCGGCATCGAGTTGAGGGATAACCAACATCGGTTAAGGCGGGAAATCCTAGGTTTTCCAAAAATAGGAAAATCCTTGCTATTTTTGGCATGCTCTGATTGTCAATCCGGGTCTCAAGTGAGGGTTAGCATTTAGATAAGCGGGAGTATTTTTGGAGAAGGAATAAGACTTTAATTTTAGGGTTAGACTAAGTCCTAGTTGGTTAAGATAAGTGGAGACTCAATCTTAGTTAATTAATAGACTAAGAATAAGTCCATGATGAGGTGTCTAGGTGATGTGGCTAGGTGAGGTGTAAATTAATTTAATTAAAGTATTGAAATTAATTAATAGTGTGAGCATGAACATTGATTCAATTGTAAGTAATTAAATAAATAGGAATGCGGGGTAAGGGGTCATGGTTAGGTGAATACATTACGTTAATTAATTAAAGGGGGCCAAGGGGAGTGTGACCCAAATTTTGTGTCTACAGAGAAATTAAAGAAGTAGATCAAAATGCGGTTGAAAAATACTTGTGTCACTTCAGCAGAGTTTCACCTCATCTTATAATGAGTGAAAAACTACAAAAAGTAACACTTTGAAAATTATGTGATGAATGACACTTGGCTTGAAGTTTGAGGGACTCTCCCCTTGTTTGACAAACAAGGTTTTGACTCTGAAAAAAAATTCACTTCCTGAAGGATCTTTAAAACATAATGGCTTGATACGGTAAAGTTGGCTCCAAGACAAAATGGATTGCTATTTGGTTATCTCAACTAGGTGTCACCAATTACCTCTACAAGCTCGGTTTGCCAAAAATATTTGCACAGACTAATCTTGGAGTATCTCGTCTTTACTTTACCCCCTTCGACACAATGAGCATAAAAATTTGTTCAATTACGTTTTCACTGGGGTTGCAATGGAGATAGTTTTGAATCTAAACTCACAAGTGCATAACTAGTCAAACAGGTAAGGGGAGTGCTTGCCATTTCATCCACAAGGTTCCTCTTGCGTAGACTACTTTGGCATTACTAGGAGAATCCCTTTGTTTTATCTTGATGCTTATGCCAAGGGGATTTTCTCCTAGTTTAAAGTGGATGGGTTCACCCTTATCCAAACATGCAATTCAAGTGTTTTGAATATGGTGTGTTTTTATCTTTAATCTTAATGTGGTTTTTGCCGCACACCATTTGGAAACCTACAACAAACAGATTAGATTTTTTTAGATCCTTATTCTTTTCGCAAGTGATTATGGTCCTTCACGCAAATATTAGTAGTTCAAGGCATTATAGAAAGAGGATTAGACGTTGCTTTTGATTCCTAAGATCGTCTTAAGATGCGGAGGAAGAGCATACAAAACATGGAACCCAACTAGTTAGCAAACAATGACGAAAGCCTATAAACTAAATACACAAATAATTTCCTTTTTAACCAACTTTGAAGTTCATTCCTTTAGAAATCGTTTAATGAAATGTTGTTTTGAAAGAATGAAATAGGCATTGAAACATTTTTATTTTCAAGATCACCTAGAAGGTGCGAGGGAAGAGCATACATGATCCAAACCCTATAAGTAAAAATAATGCAACATTCATCAATTTTGACTAAGAAAATTAACACAAAACAAACTCTAAAATACCCTGCAAACCATTAATTAGTCTCACACCGACCTGCAAAGTGTTAGAAAAACCAAGAAAACAAACTTTGCAAACTTTAAGGTATGTTAGAAAATGACTAGTTTCCTAATAAAGGAAACCATAAATTTTCTATAAGTCAAAATCCTAATTTTATGTTTCCATTGCATAGTTCACTTCAATACCTTTCCAACACAAAAAAGGATTCATTTTGAGTTCATGAGTAAAATTTATGGCCTCCGGAAGATAGGTTATGAACACAGTTCAACGTATGTGTGCCCCTAATGACATATGCATGCCCCTTTGTAACATATGTGTGATCTTTCAAGCATATGCGCGAGCAGACATTTTTGTGCCCAAAAAGTTGTATGCATTCCCAAAGAGACATATACACACTCTTTCAAGAATATGTGTGCCCTTCCAAGCATGTGCACACGATTTTGAGCGTATGTGCATGTCTAGAAAATTATTTTGATAGAGGGTAAAATGTGTGTGCCCAAACAAACATATGTGCGCCCTTTCAAGCGTATGTGCATGAGTTTGAGCATATGTGTGCCCATTTCTAATGCCTATGCATGTACCTAGAACTGTCTGAGAAAAATATGGAAAACTGATTTCTAAAAATCTAAACAGGTCAGAACTTTACCATTTAAATCATTTTCTAATAGAAACTCATTAATTTTACATGCAAAAGGAATATTTTAACACATACAAGGTTAGAAAAATCTACTCAATCTTCAAAATGTATGGAAATGGTTAAAAAGGATGTAAATGACAAAACTTGAAATCAACTTCTATGGACTATGGAGTAACTCCCACCAAGCATGCCAAATGTGTTCATGTATAAATTAGGAATGCTAATCAAAAAAAGCTAAAATCTAATAACCTCAAAGCATTTATCAAATCTACACTAAACCATTAAGATAAGAGCTTAAAGGAACAACTTCTATCATTGCATGAAACAATATTAAATCAAACTAACATGCCTAAGTTATCCCTACTCTTTAGATCACTAACTAAAACATGAACCTATTAAGATCAATTTAGAAATCAAAGGGTGATTTGTTGTTTACTTCAAGAAGGTGAATGAATCTCACTAAAATGGCTATAAGGCCAAGAATAGATATTTCATTACTAACCTAGCATGAAGAAATGGATGAATAAGTTATTCCAATGGAGGAATTAAGCTCAAGATCAGATGTCTATAGCTTGGGCTAATACAAATGAGTTGTGTAAGGTTGAAAGGGAGGGCTTAGCCTTGTATTTATAGTTTTCCACTTGGGAGAGTTTGGAATTTTGGTGCATGTGGGACAAAAGGCAAGCCAAAAATCACTTTATGATTAAGAGTGGCTAAACATGCTTTAGGCTAGTTAAGCTTGGTTTAGGCTAGTTAAACTCAATTAGCAAGTGATTAGTGACTCATTAAGAGTTGGGAGGAGTCTGATTAATCATATGTGATTGATTAATAGCCTAGGAAGCTTGCAGAAGTTATTTAGAGGGGAATAGGGAGATGTTTAGCTAATACAAGGGGTTTATTAGCCAAATTAGTTGATTATAAGATGAATACAACCAAGAAGGTGTCGTGAATGGGCATCCAATAATGGATTGAATAATATCTAATTAACGAAGTGTATTTAATCAACCAAATTAGAGGAAATTCTAGGCTCAAGAAAATTTTAGGTGTCTACACCACTGATTCAACAACCCATTTTCTAAGTTATAGACCTTTCCCTTCATTCTTCCATCCATTTTATCTTTCATTTTCATCTTTCCATTATTCCTTTTTCTATTTTACCATTCATGAATTTGTGCAATAATGAATTCATTCCCTTGTTGGAATCCATGTTTTCAAGAACAATATCGAGATCCCTTCATCTCCATATTATCAAAATCCTCCTCCGAATAATTTTTATGAGCCCTAACATCATGAACGTGCATATAACCCAACCCCATGGATTCATATGGTTATCCCATAAACCATAATGTTTTTCAAGAACAAGAATATGCAGATGATTATGGAAACTTCATTACAGATGTTAATTTTCATAGGAAGGTTTAGGAAATATACGTAAACATGGTGCAAATGAGAGTTGCTGTTTAATAAAGGAAATTCAAGTTGGTTCTAGGTATCCCCATTCCATGGACTGGACCTATGCAAAATTGGTTCAGCGCTTAGCAGAACCTAGCTTTTGTGGTTGAGATAACACCTCAAATTGTGGAGTGAATTTATTCAATGGAATCTCACCACCACTGCATTGTGGGGAACCTTGTCAATAAGGAAATCCTAAACTACCTTCCCATATATTTCCCATTCATTCTTCCCATCCTTCATAATATCCTCCACAAGAATATATTACACCTCCTCCATTTTATGAACCAAAAACTCAGCCAATGGCTAGATCCTTCTCTAATTTCACAAAAACAGATTTACATGTGCATGAACCTCATGAAGAACCAATTATAAACCATGAAGCACTCGAGACTAACAAGAAAATTAAGTTCCCAATTACTTGGTTTCCTTATGATCAATTCCTCTCAAAAATATCTTAAATCTTTCATGGAAAGTGGGAATTTTCTTCATTCTTATGGAAAAAAAGATGCACATGCATGCCTAGAGGGACAGGATGGGAAAGAGTCAAACATAGCTAAGTAGATTCAGAGATTCAAGGATTAGAGCTATGAGTTTGAAAAAATGATATTCATCATCAACAATTTATCATTTAATCTCCTACAAATCCATCAAACTTAGTTTAGGCGAGTCTCATTCTTGGAAATCATGAAATATTTATTAAATAATGGACTAACTCTGAAAGTATAGATGGAGATATGGCTCAATCTATTGAAGAACATCTTGTTGTTTTAATTGAACAATCTGAAGAAAAGGAGGTTGAAACTGAATATTACAAGGTTGAAGACAATCTTTAAAGTGAGCAAGATATTTCCATTGAATGTAGTGACCCCATTGTCTTGCATGCTTAAAACATGCTACACTTTTGGAAGATTGCAATGATATGACAAGAACCTACTTAGATGTTGCAAACACTCGCATGGTACTTCATGCTAAAGAGGAGGATAAACTAGATTCAAAACATATGAAGAAGATATCATATAAAGCTTCTTGCTTTATTTTGATATTAAAATTATAGATCTTTCCTTACTTTCATCCTCAATCGAATCTAAGAATGAGATTCATGTTATGGATGATGACATATTTGAAATTTCATAATTCTTATTTGAAGCTAAAGAAATGAATTAGGTGCCCCACTATGAATCATATTTTTCCATCAAGGAGGAAATGATTTTTGGAAAGTTTCAGCAACTTATAATTCCCTTAAGGATGATGAACAACTATGCAATAACTCTATCCATGAAGAGTAAAAATTCTCAACCAGCTCCATTGATGGAGTTTCATGCAAAGAAAATGGGAAAAGCATAAGGATCAGTCCTTTCCTGATAAGATATTTGGCTATCCTAAAGCCAAAAAGAGAGTTATCACCAGTCATGCTCACTTCATAGAATGAAGAAGAGCCACAATGTGCTAAAGGTCATATACAATACCTCACAAAACCAAATGCAAAGAAACTAAAAGAGGTATTGATACCTTTTTAGTTGATACTTTAAAGAATAGGATGGTAAATCAGTTTGTAAATAGTTTTCCACTCTCATATAAGACCATTTCCACTGCAAAATCAATTACATGGTCTAATTTTTTTGAGAAAGGCAAGTTATTTCTCCAAACCTATCTCAAGTTTTGTGATCTTCCTTTCTGATTTGGTTATAATATGGTAGGTAGGTTTCTTATTGCAAAATAAGTGTTTGTGCACACTCTGCATGTTTCATTTGGAACATGTATGATTTTCCACATTTATACATAGTTTTTGTGGGCCTTTGTTTCGTTGCACGTTCGAATTCATGGAAAAATTAGATAAGTTGGAAACTTCAAAGATTTATTCAGATCCCACATAGATCAACTTCATCAAGGCATTTCGAGAGAATGTTCCATGAAAGCTTGCATTCTTTGAGGAGAAAGTCACTTCTGTAATTTTATTCATGGTTTTCATAGAAATGGAGTGGAATATAAACTTTACACGCTTTTCTACTCTCATTAAATCCAACCCAAAATAGCTTTCATTTGTAGAATGGTCAATTTATCTTTCATATCGGTGTTTCCAGAGCTACATAGATCAATTCAAGCGGGGTAGATTAATGCTAAGTCTAAACATTCCTTCATGCGGCTTCAGGGTAAGAGTTTCAAGTTGTAGATTAGTTTTCATATTCTCAGGCTTGAATCCATACCCAAAGGATGCTTGAGACCACTGGTCTTCATATTTAGCAAAAATATCTTTGAAAATCACCAAATTATTGTCCAAAATAACCCCTATGGAATTTTTTAGGCAACTTATAATTCATATTTGGATTTGGCATCATGTTTTAGATATGTAATAGAATACAAATTTTTACCTTCAAATCCATAGCAAAATTACATATTTACAAGATCTATGATGATCCCTTGGCATTTACATTTCTATTCTAGATTTTTTGCAAAAATTCCCATTTCAAAAAACTTAAGGTATTTTACAAGGGGAACTTGTTTTATGTTTGGAAATTGTAGGTTACACACATGTATTCCAATCCTCGAGCCCCATAACTTCTCCTTGGTGTCTTAGGTCCCCTCATGTAAATATACATACTCATTTGAGTATGCATTCCCCTCCCTAATCCTCATCATCTTCCTTCGCAGGTTTGCAGGATTCCTTCACACAGCCACATTGTTTTTCAAATCCACTTTTCTCCACAAGCCCCGCCACCTTCCTTTGCAGGCTCACGAGATTATTTTACATTTCTCCATGCTCATGTGAGCATAAATTCTCACCTTGACTCCCGCACTTACATCTAAGGCCCTAAACCCCACGGCAATCCAAATGTGACACATGACAAAGCAAGCAAGCAACCATGTGGTCAAGATCTGAAACCCCACTCCAATCAAGGCATGTTAAGTGGCACAATGTCAAAAGTTGTTTGAAAATTAGTGACCTATCTAATCAAGAAACATGGGTGATGAACACGTAGGAAGGGGAATCTCTGTAGAAAATCATAATCTACCACATGTCACTGGAACTCTGTCTCATTCCTCCCAAGCTACAAAAAATCAAATGGCCATATCTTTCGATTAAGATCTCTAAAGCATGCAAAATTTGTCTTATTGGAAAGGTATCCTTGATACCTTAAATTTGGCATGGTTAGAATCATATTTTTCTAAGGTTTGGTTGGTGAAAAAGGAGGGGAAAAATTTGGGTATTAAAGATACAGCTACATATGGCTCAACCACCATAATTAATGAAGTATGGTGTTTTTTCCTTCTTCTGCAAGCAAGCTTACATTAGGGAATGGTTTTGTAGGGGTTCCCATGATGGTTTTCAAAATTTAATACATATTTTTAGTCGTTGGAGGAAGGAATTTTAGTTTCCCTCTCTTTTCCCTCCTATCTCTCCCTCATTCTTTTATATAATGTAAAATGGTGCTTATTTGTAAAGGATGGATCCTCTCAATTTGTAAAGGCACTATGTAAAAATTGTTGCAAGAGAAAATATGAGCTACAGGACCTTCATTTTGGCCATATGATATGTGTTTTCGTGCCATATTCCACTTCATTATAATGAATTATGCATATTTTAAGAAATAAAAAAAAATTGTGGTTATTCTCTTCCCTATCTCACTTTATTTTCATTATTGTCTCTTTTGCAGTTGTGTTTTTACATCTCTCTAACTTGTAGGTTCCATTATTATTTTGTTTTGTGTGAAAAATAAGATTTAATGTAGTTTTAGATCATTGGCAGATCTCTCTCTCTCTCTCTCTCTCTCTCTCTCTCTCTCTCTCTCTCTCTCTCTCTCTACCCCATTAGAATGTGTAGATTAGGATTAGATAGGCTATTTTATTACAATAGGATTAGTCTTATCATTAGCTTGATGGGTAGAGGAAGCAACCTTCTCTCGGAGGTTGATCTTACTTTTCAATTCCCACACTTGTGAGATCATCCCATGTTGCCTAAGGATTTATTTGATCTTTCATGACCATTCGTAGGGTACAATTTTTTGTGACAATAGTTTTAGCACACTCCGTGCCCGACAAGTTTTAATAACTTTATGACTTAATTTCACCAAGGTTAATGTGTTCCTGGAGATATACATCCTTTAAAGGCTTCAAATTAACACATTTGGTGACTTCATTGATTCAACAACCCATTTTCTAAGTTGTATACCTTTCCCTTCATTCTTCAATCCATTTCTATCTTTTCATTCTTCCTTTTTCCATTTTTCCTTTCATGAAATTGTACAATCATGACTTCATTTCCTCATTGGAATTTCCATTTTCAAGAACAATATTAGTTCCCTTTATCTCCATATTGTCAAAATCCTCCTCCAAATTAGTTTTATGCTCCCTATCATCATGAACATGTATATAAACCAACCCCCACTAATACATATGGATATCCCATTAACCATAATGTTTTTAAGAATATGAATATGCGATGATGGTGGAAACTTCATTTTATATGTTGAACATGATTTTTAAAGGAAAGTTTAGGAAATGGAGGAAAACATGGTGCAAGTCAAAGCTATAGGTTTAATAAAGGAATTTCAAGCTAGTTTTAGGCAGCACTATCCGTGGAATGGCCCTATTCCAAATTGTTTCATCCCTCACCAAAAGGAATATTTTATGACTAAGATGACACCTCAACTTTGAGAGTGAGTTGCGTCGATGGAGGCTCACCAATCTGGATGTGGGGAACCCTTTCAATGGGGAAATCATACACTACCATCTCACAACTTTCCTATTCATTCCTCCCATACTTCACCATCTCCTCCACAAGAACATATTGCATCTCCTCCATTTTATGAAATAAAAACTCAGCCAATGGCTAGATCCTTCCCTCATTTCACAAAACAATATTTACATGTGCAGAGCCTTGTGAATAACCAATTATAAACTATGAAGCACTTTGGAGACTAACCAGCAAATCAAGTTCCCAATTAATTGGTTTCTTGTCGATCCATTTCTCACTAAGAAAGATCTTTAATATTTCATGATAAGTGGTAATGTTATTCATTCTTTTGGACAAAAATATGCACATAAATGTCTAGAGGGATAGGTTGGGAAAGATTCAAATATAGCAGAGCAAATTCATAGCTTCAAGGATTAGAGCTATGAGTTTGAAAACAAGGATATTCATCATCAATAATCTATCGATTTATCTCCTAAAAATCCATTAAACTCGGTTGAGGTGATTCCCGTGTTCAATGAAAGGTTTTGCAAGATCTATTGAAATGGGATAAGAAACACTCAAGAACCCCAAAGCTTTGTGCAAAATCCCCTCAATGGACCATATGATAAGAAATGAGCAAGAAATCCTATTTACATGCATTAACTTGAAGTAAACAAGAAATTTAAACAAATGAAGTTAAATGAACCGAAAAGGATCTAAGCAATTAGTTTATGCTTCAAGGCCAATGGTTCTTCCCATTTACTCCATGTTGTGTGATAGAAATGCAAAATAAAATCAAATATCTCAATAAAAACTCCTAATCCTAGCAATAATAATATAGTTTAGGTTAGAGGGAAGAAGTGTTCTTAGAAATGAGAGGGGGTAGTGGGCTATTTATAGTTTTCCATTTGGGAAATGAGAGGATTTTTGGTGCATGTGGGACTAAAAGGGAGTCAACAAGTTAATTAGCAAGTCAAAGTAAGATTTGAATAGGTTTAGAGAGATGTTGATCATGGTTAAGACTAGTTAACCATGTTTAGAGGGTAATTAATCCTATTTAGAGAGAAATTCAGTTTTGGGAGGGTTCTGAAGGCCTAATCAATCCAATGAAGTGGATTGATATTCCGAGGGGCTAATAGAGGTGGTAAAGAAGAGGTTTTTATAACCTATTTAATTGACTTATGAAAGGAAAAAGACCATAAAAGTGTCAAACAAGGGAAGTTATATAGATCGGCCGACGAGGTGTTGTAAAACTTATAGGAAGAGGACTAGTTAGGGAAATATAAGGGATAATGGTGCCTTAATCAAACTACGAGTTTCTATATTTTCCCTCTTTCGGGTAATGTATGTTATGTCACTTCAAAGAAAGTAGACAAGTATAAACGAGTAGAAAATTTTGAAGGGGTAGAAGAAAAATTAATAGGATGAAGGATGCCCCCTCGAGTGTCAATTGGGTGATGGAGGAACTCGATCGACGATCAAAAATAAAATAGGAGAGAAAGTGAGAAGAAAGGAGATGAGAAAGTAAAAAGGGATATTGAGCTATCCACAAACTAATGCTTTATAGAAACAATGCATAATCATCATTTTGCTTAGAATCCTCATCATCGGTCCTTATTAAGATGTAAGCATATGACAGAGGCGTAAAATGACATGAGAATCCAAAATATGAATAAACGTCTATTGTTAAAAATGGCCAACTCCATGCAACATGCACGAATGCAATGCAATACGAGAAATAAATAATCTCACTTAACAAGGAAATAAGTACAATCACACACACTTAAACCAACAACGTTCAAGATAGTTGCACAAAGACTTTGTTATCGAGATGTAGTCCTAAATGTTCTAATCAATGACAAGGGAGAAGGATGATGCCCCAAGCAATGTCTATAGTGCAAGGTAAAAGATGGATGACACTTGGGTCTAGTGAAAAAGCAATGTGCATGATGAAAATAGTACCGGGCAGGCGATAGTGCCCCGTGCAGACAGATTTAAGTAAGTAGCATAGCTTTTGTAGATGTTTTGAAGATTCTTTTGATCCACAAGTTGTTGTTTAAAAATATTTGAAAATTTTAGCAATATATGGGATGAGTTCCATGCGAGAGACACTGATTTCAGCTATAAATGAACGTTTTACTAATTTGTAGTCCATTTTTGAAGTATTTCAATGTTTTTATTTTTAAATGGTTTTACAATTTTTAATTTTTTAATTGGTCACTGAATTTTTATAAGAGATGAAAGATCTCCTAAAAATATGTGCAACTACCTAAAGGCAAAGGCAAAGGTGTTAGGTAGCAAAGGCCGGTGAGAAGAATTATAAGCCTAAAATAATGATTTTAAAATAATCATCATGACAAGTGAAAATAGAGGGAAAAAATGATAAGAAATGACACTGAATATGCATGGATCATTCTGTGTAATGAACAAGTGACCACATGGTGACACTAAGCGCCCAGCGTGTGAAAATGAGTAAAAATAATTATTTTAATAGAAAAATAATCATCTCGGTGGATAGAAGAAGGGCTAGAATGATCACGGCGGAGAAAACATGCCCCGGGGGCATCACGGCAGCCTAATATACCCACCCGAGGGGGTAAATCAATCATGATCAGTTCATTTCTACTAGATTTCTTGTGAATTTTTACTGTGAGTGAGAGCGACAACCCTAGAGTGAGATGGTGAGACTACCGAGCAGGAGGAGACGAGCAGATCACATCCGAGAGTTCATGTGAGACCTAGTGGATGGACCCTACATGAGTGGCCTATCCCTCTTTGTGAATTACACATTTAATGCATTTTTAGGGATTTTTAGGCTAGGGTAGAAGAATTTCGACGTATGCGCATACGCGTATGTGTCAATGATGTATACGTGTATGTGTATGTGTCGAAACCAAGAGGTACTCGTACACATATATGTCGAAAGAACAGATACGTGAAAAATATAAGTTAGAGGTAAATCGACAGGCACGCATGCACGCGTCTATCGAAAGGGTATCCTACACATCCCATGTGGAGGAAACAGGGATGTGTATGTCTATGCATAGAAATAGATGTGTTGGCATCATACTGGGCATGTATGTGTCCTGTAAGCGAGAAAAGATAGAAAGGGCACATACGTGTGAAGATAGGCACGTATGCATCGGGATAGGCACTAGGAATTGGAGAAGGGAGAAAAACACCCTTCCGGCCAAATGGCCAAGGAGAAAAGAAGACAAACTAGAAGAAAGTGAAATTTTGAGGAAATAAGATGGAAGAATGGTGATTTACAAATAACTTTTAGATAGAAGTAGATAGAAATGTCAACTAATACATGTTTGTTTTCTTGTTTACAATGTATACTACCCATCTTGTAGACCCATGAGCGATATGGTCAGCTAGCAACGATAGAGGCCCAATTCAATGATGATGATAGAGTGACATTAGACAACCTCCTATATGTTACGGGATTAGCTCATGTGGCTGATATGCCCTAGATTACATTATATCACAACCTTTTGATAGCTATAGTAGAGCGATGGCATAGCGAGAGTCGTAATTTTGGCTCCCGATCGAGGAGATCATGATTACTCTTGAGGATGTGTATCATATTATGCAGTCCCGATCCAGGGTCAACTTATTCAATCTATGAGCCACCGGCCTAATATTCATGGTACATTGTAGAGTTGTTTGGTGTCCCAAGGATACCATGGCATGGGAAGACCATTACACTATCACGGTGTATTGAGGACTTAGAGCTAGAATGAGTGGTGGTTTATATGATGGCCTTTATCAATGGAGTCTTACTCCCTGAAAATACCGGTGATTCATTTTCGCTCGGCCTCCTTGGAGTGATACGCGTTTTGGTAGAGGGAGAGACTTACTGTTGGGGTCAGTGCATTCTATCACATCTATATTGGGACCTTCATTTGATTACCTAATACCATCAAAAGATGGTAGGACCAGCCCACTTGCTTCAAATTTGGGCATGGGACCTTATTACTATTGGTTTCCCCTTAGGTGTTTTGAGAGTTCGGGTAGCCGAGGAGCCTTCTATGATGGATTGGGTCATGACGGGGGATGATGTGCGGCCATATATGGGGGATTCATATCACTATCGTCACGAGCTTGATGAGTTACGATGGCGTCCATGGTGTAGAGGACCTATAGACATTTCCAATGGCCCGAGGATGGTTTAGAGCTTAGTACTACCACAGTGGAGCACTTTATATTAGGCGAGTCACATATATATGCGGGAGGTGTGCAGGTAGGATCACCGCCAAAGGTAGTTTGGGATTACCCATGATGTTCTTATGCTAGATAGGTGGTATGCTCACAGGGCCCGAGAGTATATTAATATGGATCCGTAGATTTCCCGGATAAAGCACTCGGCCAACTTCCTACAAATAGTACTCGCCATGTGAGTGCCACCGAGATAGATTAGAGATTTGGGCACCGGACACTGAGTAGGAACCATGGTACCATGGTGTGCTTCCACGTCATTTGATTGTTTCTAGGGTAGCATATAACGCTGGTGTGAGAGCTCCTCCAGTGGGGCCTCCTAGTTGTGATGAGGGTGGAGCTATTGGTGGTGATGACAATGATGATGATGATGGTGGTGGTCCCAACTCACACTAGTATGTTAGGGGCAGGGGATAGGGTCCATCATTACAAAGCCATGCCACGGGGACAGGGTCCCAAGCCTAGGTCAAGATAGGTTTTTAGGGCAGCTAACATAGAGTTTCCCCTGGTAGGCATTCTAGCGGGGATATACACCCCTCTTCAGTAGGTATTTCTAGAGTAGGACCTGCCACCTCATGCTCCAAGGGGTGGTGGTGATGGTGGATAGTTGGCTTCCCTTTAGTAGCAGTTATAGGTGATGATTTCTATTTAATTACAGGTGGCTAGAGAGAGGGATGCAGCCAAGGCACAGGTATAGGCCCTTACAAAAGAGTGATATCAGGCACATGCCTAGGTACAGATTTTGACATTGGAGAGGGATCAGGCCAGAGTACAGGCCACTCAAGGCAGTGATAGTGCCTTATGGTAGAGTCAAATTAGTGAGATGGCTGCACATGGGGCTCAAATACTGAGCCTTTTACATCAGTCTCGACCTAGAGTACGAGATGGTTATTTCTCGGAGGACCATGCCCAGGCATAGTCACAGGGTTATATCATGCAGAGAGATCAGGCACGAGCCCACAGAGATAGATATCGAGAGGCCACTACTTCTAGACATGCTCAAGGCGACAGATGGCGGTGTAGACAGTGAGTGAGATGCCGCCATAGAGGTAGCTATTACTTCTGGAGATGCTGATTTGATATGGGATTCCATGAGATCTGGCGGCAAGGCTCTATACTATAGGACTATTTATTTCAGGTTAGTCTTGGCAAGGTAGTGAGTATTACCTTTTGAGCAAGCGAGCATGAGCACAATATGCTCCAGTCATAGTGATCAGGTCATTCAGTTAGATCAGTTTGGCAACCCATTGTAGAGCAAATTTGGCTAGAGCTAGATAATAGCTAGCCAAATAGGCATACCGATACCCGGTGCTGGTTCATCACAGCCACCACTCTTTAGTCCTTCAGGTCTTGGTCTTGGGAGCCCAGCAAGAGGCAAGAGCTGTCATTGAGCTCTTTACTTTTCCTTTTGTACATATGTATTGTATATATGCCTCTTATGAAGGCTGATTTTGATGTATAGATTTATGTACCATTGTTTTGATGATGCCTCTTGATGAAGGCTCAATTCTTTTGATGCATGCCCCTTTTAGATGGCATTTTGTATCGATGGTGTACATTTGAGTATTGACATGGATAGTTATACATGTATTATATGGACATTTTGATGATGATTTTGTCATGTTATACTGTGATTATGCTTTGTATGATTAGTGATTAGTGATTTGTAATCATTGTATCATGATGTATGATTTCCCTTTCCTTTATGTATGTGACATACCTTAGATTTAGATATGTGTATGTTTCATGCCTTCCTATTGATATATCTATAGATAGCACCACATGTTTTAGATTTATGAGATGTTTCTAAGTTCTTATTCTAGAACTTGGGATTATACTAGATGATATTGGTGTGGGGGATAGATTTGTGATTATGTGCAACCCCTCTTGCCCCCATTGTTGATACAATATGTGATTATTAGCTTATCATACATGCATAATGTAATACTTAGAATTTTGTATATATGATGTAGTAGATGATGTTTTATATGTGATGACTGATATATGATAGATGTGATACCAAACAGATGTGCGGTAAAAAACACATAAGAAAAAGTTAATAAAACTAAACAATTGTACCTATACAACATAACCTAACTTATGATGCAAACACATGAATTGATAAATCATACCAAAGAAATCAAATTGACATTTTAACCTAAGTAAGTAAAAAAATGAACCCTAATAAATGTATACAAGCTACAAATGAACCAAATGACATATACAATTATGTCAAACAAGATCCAACCCATGCTAAGAAAATGAGTCACAACATCACATGAAAAGGTATTCTCAATCAAAACTATACAAACCAATAACTAAAATCAATTAAATCATTACCTTGTTTTTACAGGACAACATTGACATATTTTCTAATGTTTTTAGGTTTATATAAAAAGATAAGTTTTCAAGGCTACTATTCACATTGTTTTCTAATACAATGTTGTGTGGTTGTCATAGCTTCATCCCTAAAAGGGGATATTTTCTAAATGTTTATGTTTTTGTGTATCCTTTTATGAGTGTTTTTGCATTTTCTAAGGTCATGTTCTGAAAGTAATATATAAGAACAAAGAAGCGTGGATGCCCCTGCGTGATGTGGGAATATAAAAAAGGAAGAATGCAAATGTGTATGTATGAGAAGGTGAAAATGTGAAGCTTCCCTAGCATTAGATGGGAGTATGCAAAGGTAGTGTCATTCATGCAGAGATATAAGAGCAAATAAGCAAGATCACGGTTCGAAAAGGTGGCTTGAATAGGGTTTATAGAGCTAGCAAAGGAAGTCATATCTAGGAAGTGGTGATAATTACGGGTCTGTTGTAAGAGTGACTTACACCTAGAGAATCTCCTTTGAGTGCCGTAAAAATGGTTTTCACCCAAAGACCTACCCATTGTGCCACATTGTGTGGTTTTCACATGTGGACGACTCCGCTTTTTCTTTACTGTTTGCTCAATTTTCCATTTTTTTCGCTTGTTTTTTCTTTATTTTTCTATTTTTTAGTTCTTATCTGATATTCTCGTCATGCTTAAGCATAGAACCGCTTGAGGTGTATGGAATTCATAGGTTTTGGAAGCTCTTCACCATCCGAATATGCAATTTTATAGGCTCCTAATCCATACTTAGCAACTACTACATAAGGACCTAGCCAGTTAGCTTCAAACTTACCTTTATTTTCTCTATCTTTGACGGTGTTCTTCTGATTTTCTTTTAGAACTAGATCTCCTACATCAAATTCCTAATGAATGATGTGTTTGTTGTATCCCCTGGACACTCTATTTTGATAGACTTTCAGGTGATTGAGTGTTGATACGCTTTTCATCTAATAGTTCCAACTTTGCCGGGTCCAAAGCAACTCGATCGTCCTCATCTTTATCAAGATAGTCTCTAAGAGATATTCTCAGGGAAGGAAGCTCCACTTCTAGAGGTATGATGGCTTTAGTTCCATAGACAAGTGAATATGGGGTTGCACTAGTAGGAGTGCGGATGGAAGTTTGATAGGCCCAGAGGGTGGGATGTATCTGTAAGTGCCAATTACGGCTAGTTTTACTGACCATTTTCTCCATAATCCATACAAGGGTTTTATTAGTAGCTTTTTCTTGTCCATTACCTTGGGGGTAATAGGGGGTAGACCACTTGAGTTGGATATGGAAACATTGACACAAGGTTTTAACTATTTTTTTCTTGAAGTATTTACCATTATCAGTGACAATGGCTGAAGGGATACTGTAATGGCAGATGAGATGGTTCATGATGAACTTTGAAATTTGCACACCGGTGACATAAGTAAGAGGGAAAACCTCTACCCATTTTTTAAAATACTCAGTGGCAGTGATAATGTGAGTGTGGCCATCTAAAGAAGAAGGATGGAGCTTCCCTATGAGATCTAGACCCCATTTAGAGAACGGTCGAGGTGTTGCGAATAGGATGCAAAACTTGTCTGGCACATGTATTAAGTTTCCATATTTCTGGCATAGTTCACACTTCTTTACAAATTTGAAGCAATATGATTCCATGGTAGGCCAATGATATCCTACTCTCAATAGCTTCTTAGCTGAGACCATGCCACTGGTGTGTGCTCCACAAATACCACCATGTACTTCTTTAATGGCATGGATCGATTTAGTAACATCCAAACATTGAATCAGATTCCCATCATAGCCATGATGATAAAGGGTGCCTCTAAGGAGGGTATAACGGGATATGTGGTAGATAAGGGATTTCTTTTCAGAATGAGTAATGTCTGGTGGAAAATTTCCATCTTATAGGTATTGAAAAATTGGATCATACTAGGGGGATAATGGACCAACAACTTCACATGCCAAACATGACTCTGGCATATCATATGTGGGCATTTGTAAATGCTCTACGAAGAAAGGAATTTTACTCTCCTCATGTGGGATGTGTAAGAGAGACCCAATAGTAGCCATAGCATCTACGGATCTATTATGTGACCTTGGCTTTTACTCAAATATGATTTTTGTAAAGTACTCCTTCAAAGTTTTGACAATGTTCTTATATGGAATGAGTTTCTAATCTTTAACCTTGTACTCATCATTAACTTGTTTAATGATAAGTTGAGAGTCTCCAATGACTTGTAGTTATCTGATGTTCTAATTGATAGCTAGCTTGAGGCCAGTAATGAGTGCCTCGTACTCTGTAATGGTATTAGTGCATGGAAATCCCAACCAGAATGCTCTTGGTATGACATCGCATGTGGGAGTGATAAGCACCACTCCTGCTCTCCTAATCCATGGAAGGTGAATGATCCATCAAAATGGACCTTCCACTCTACGGATTCTTCAATGTACATCATAGATGCATCTGGCAGATCTAGACATAAAGGTTTCATACCTGGTAGAGGTACTTCGATAACTGATTAGCCAATACCTGTCCTTTTAAGGACTTTTGATTCACGAACTCAATATAAAATTCACTCAGGAGAATGATCCAATTAGCCATTCGACCTGTGAGGGAAGGTTTGGATAAAAGGTATTTTAGAGGGTCAACTTTGGATATGAGTTTGGTTTTATTATTTAGGAGATAATGGTGAAGCTTTTGGAAGGTAAAGACAACTGCCAAGCATGCTTTTTCAATCTAGGGGTAATTCAACTCGTACACAATCAAGGTGCGACTGAGATAGTAAACTACTCTCTCTTTATGGTTCAGATCATAGTGGGAAAGAAATGCTCCAATAGTGAACTAGGTAGTGGAGATGTACAAAAAGAGAGGTTCACTTGAGGTAAGTGGCATGCGTACAGGGTGGGTTGACCAAGTACTATTTTAGTAGTGCAAAGGCCTTTTGGCAATCTGGTCCCTAATTGAATGCAACATCTTTCTTTAGTAAATGGGTAAAGGGGTGGCACTTATCTGCAAGTTGTGAAATAAAGTGACGGATTGCCTGAATTTTCCCTTGTAGACTCCTTAGTTGTTTGAGAGTGGTAGGTGGTGGCATTTCTGTGATAGTCGTAACCTTTGCAGGGTCCACTTCAATCCCTCTTTGTGAAAAAATGAACCATAGGAGCTTTCCTGATAAAACACCAAAGACACATTTTTTAGGGTTCAAGTAAACCTTATAGTCTCGTAGATGCTAAAAAATACACCTCAACACTTCAGGGTATTGTCCCCTACTCTTTGATTTCCCTAGGATGTCATCAACATAATCTTCCATGATTTCATTCATCGTATCATGGAAGATGACAGCCATGGCCCACCGATAAGTATCCCCAAAGCATTATTGAGTCCAAAAGGCATGACTTTGTAACAAAATTTCCCTTAAGGGGTGATGAAGGTTGTTCTATGCTAATCTTCTTCTACAATCGTATCTAGTTATAGCCTAAAAACCCATCCATTAATGAAAACATCTCATAACCAGCAATGGAATCCACTATCATGTCAATGTTAGGCAAAGGAAAGTTGTCCTTAGGGCATGCCTTATTAATGTCACATAAATCGAGTAGATTCTTATGCCGACATGATTCTTCTATATAGGGACTATGTTAGATATCCACTCAAATAGTCAATAGGTTTAATAAAATCAGTAGCTAACCAGCTTTTCTAATTCTTCTTTAACAAGGAGCGTCACTATACGTACCAAAATTGTAAGAAGGGCTTGTGCTACTACCAAAATGATGTTACACATGCCCCAATGATGATACAGGTCTCCTCACAAGGTGTTCGGGATCCGAAAATCTCTCCAAGTGTAAGTTAACATCCCGCATGCCCCACTTAGCCTCTGTGTGCTTTGTTTTGCTCTTTTCCCCTCTTTTCCTTTACATTTTTGTCTTGGATGAAACCACCGCCCGAGGTGGTCTGCGGGTCTCAGTAACCGCCCCTACTCATGGTAGTGGTCCTTCACACATTTTCCAACACGCTTCTTTTAACATGACTCGTGTAAATTTTCAACTTTTACCAGCTTTCTCATCCTGTTTTTGCTTGTATTTATGATTTTGGTTCCCTAGAATAGTGTTTCTTCATTATTTATAGTAAAAGAGTCCTAGTTGGAGTTACCTTTGGGTGAATGGGAATTCTATAAATAGCTGGTTTGATTACAAGCAAATGGCCCTCAAAATTGCCCCTCATCTTCTCATTTCAATAGTTTAGTCTTTCAGTTCTTGCTTAGGAATTCAATAGTTTTCATTTGTTGCATGCATAGTTAGTCTTATTTTGTTGTTTAGAAGCCACATGATCTTCTTGTTCTAGTGTTATTATTGTTTCATACAATCAATTGAGGTAGGATAGTTTCATTTTCAGTCTGAAGCCATTAGAGTTACAGGTTTTGTTCATCAAGAAGGATAGTTTCAGGTTCTAGATGTTTTGTGTTGTATGACTCGCAATAAATCCTGCTAGGAATTGCATAAGCCAAGCTCTGTTCTCTTGCACTATCCCTCTCCTACTCACATTGTATTCAGTCTACATCCAAAGCTGCCATTGTTCCAATACCTACTTCTATTGATGCTAGCATTACACACTTTTCTGGATTCATGTGAGCATGAAGGAACGAGGAGACCACACTAAGGGGACAAAGCCACACACAATCAGATTTGCCACTGTTCTGCAAAATCTAGGTTCAAGCTATCAAAGTTCTAGTTAAAACATATCAAATAGAGTAGTGAATCATTTCATTTCAGTTAATCTCACTTTTGATATTGTCGGGGAAGCTATGGGGATTGATAGTTTCTGAGAAACTATGATTCATTCCTCACTTTTGAGGTAAGATCGGGGTCTTTCAAATAGATTAGATCAGTTATTTGGTTATTCAGAATAGATTCACAACTGCACAGGCAGGTAGCTATACTCAGCTACTTTGCTTGTTTTAAATTCAGTTATTAGCTTAGTTGTCATTTTCTAGATATTAAATAATTGCTCTTTCAATTCTATTAAATAGTTGTTATCTTAATTCTATTAAATACTCTATCAAAAATACAAAAATAGAGAATTTATATATGTTGTTGGTGTACTTTGCATAATTAGTTTACTTTTCTTTAGTCAGATTTATATTGTTTCTTTTGTATGACAATCACAGGACCTAGGGAGCCCAGAGAATACGTATTCAAGCCAATCATACCTCAACCCAATCTTGTTGCAGCAATAACTGATATAGACCAAAATCTCAGAATTCAGGTCTTCCGAACAACAACAGATCTACAAGAAATTAGCTCATAGTTAAGAGGATTAAACATAGAAGACGACAAAGCGCATATGTTTTGGTCAAACTAGCCAAACTATATATTACCTTAATAAATATCTGCATGACTATGGAAAGGCTTGAAAGAGAGAAAATGTTCGGTTGTGATCCTTTGGTCCCATAGCCGGATGCAAGAGACATCCTCATTTACATAGACACGAGCTTAAGAATTCAAATTTCCAAAACGCTGTAAGGTACTCCGAGAAGATTGCGTAAATTTTAGTTCTAAATATAGATGTCGAAAAGGCATACGACTACTAGATATTAGGGATTAGGGATTGATTCTGCACATGACCATAGGAGGCCCACAATGACCATGAACCTACGTTTGTGATCCACAGGTCCCACAACCCAATGGGCCCACAGGTCAATCAGACGTTGATGTTGGTTTACGCACATTAGTATTTAGATCCTCTCCACTTCCACCAATCATTTTCGCACAATTATCCTCACTAGACGTAGTAGTTAATCAAGCTAAGGATTCTTGGACTAGACCGAGAGAATATCCCATAGAATCCACCATACATCCATTATCCATTTTTCATGACCCTGTCGGGGGATATCTATGAAGCACCCACAGGTTATCTTCCACGTATCCCACAACCTATAGATCAGATCATGCCAGAGCTCGATATTGATTGGAGCCTTCGAGAAATCATCTTCATCAAACGATCTATCACACCAGTTCAGGTTAGGAGGGCCTTCTTTGCCTTAGATTTATAGATTCCATTAGTGCGCGTCGAAGACATAATATTTCCTAACTAGTTTATCTACACCCCACATATATTCCATCCCCACCGACTGTCTCGCATGACCTCGGGAGGTCGGGTGTGAGGAAGAGTTACTTGTAGATTCCCATGCTCACTTGTCACTTTTCCATCGTACAAAATTGGTGAACCCGATGTGAAACACACAACCATTTCACCCTATCTACCTCATTAGCCTTTCACATCAACTTTACCAACAAAATTGGTGAACCCGATGTGAAAGGAACAATGTTTTCATTTTCACCTTTCCCCTTTTAGTGTTTCATTTCCTTTCATCCATCTTCACTTCTTCCCATTATTCTATGGGTATTCATATACCCCCCGAAATATTTCGAGATTCGATGCATATGGTAGACCTCTCCTAGGTCTTGAAGCATACTATAATCAACTGAATAGACAACCATCACCCTCGCTCTCGGCATGAGTCGACAACTATTCAATCAACTGGTTTTCAACACAAAATCCTCCTCAAAGGACTAGATATAGGTCTTCTTTCCAAATAGAGGAGTTGGATCAGCTCACTCAAATGCAACAACCAGAGCCTTCAGCTCAAACAACATGACGATCACCGGAGAATCTAGTTCATCTCCTCGTATTTCTTAGACCGTAAATCAAGAGTGACAATCATATCCATATCTGTTTTTAGATGATGAACATTTAGCACGTTATTCCAGGAGTGAACAATGCTCTCAAAGTATGTACCCACCTATAGGAGGTTTGCAAACACAACTCGAGGTCTCTTTTCAAGAAAACACCTCCATTCCTCCACCTATAGGAAATGCCCTCGGTGAAACTTGGCAGGGCACCAATCAATTCATAGCTAGGTACCATATGCCTATACAACCTCAACAAACACCACTAAGGCAAAATACCATATCTTCACCAAACGAGGTCATCTCAGCCTTAGTTGAGAAAGTTAGAGGGTTGGAACTTGCTCAAGCAAGTCAAAATTTGTAATTCACGTAGGCAGGAAATTCCAATCCTCCACATCATCCTAGCCAAGTAGACCTCCTCATAGGAATAGGCACGTTGGGCATGCCTCCTCAGTATTCACAACAAATTCCAACTAGAACTACGTTCTCTAACGCCACTCTAGTGGAAAATATGATACCTCCTGGTTTAGTACAAAACAATCCATTTCTAAACAATGTTCCTCCATATTTAAACATGTATTCCAAGTCACCACAAGGAGATATGTTCTCTTCTCCGGCATGTTCACTCAACCACAGGGATTTCCTTATGTCCCTACAAATGCATACGCTACGCCATATCAATAACCCATTCCACCTCCACCCCCTCAGTAGGCATCATCAATGGTCGAAACCTATGCGATAGGAACTTATTTAGAATATTTGAAAGAGCCCTTAGACTTCACTATACAAAGCATCATGCTTCCAAGACCTCTTCCCGATTTTCCCAAGTACAAAGGGGAGGGAGACCCAAATGCACATATTAAGGCCTATGCCACAGCCATTCGAGAACTGCTCCCCTGGGATGGAGTTGTTGCTAAAATATTGCCCAAACCTTTAGAGGGCATTGCCCTCGATTGGTTATACTGAGAATACCAAGCTCCATCCATTCATTTAAACAACTCGTTTTAGATTTCATCAAGGCGTTCGACATGAACAAATATTTGAGAATAGGAATCAGGGAATTCTTGCATATTAAGCAAGAACACAATGAATTTGTTACTCATTTCATCCAGAGATGGCGTACAATCCTCTATTCTTCAGCAAGCACTCCAAACATGGATCATATGGAACTATGTGATTTATTCCTTCATTCTCTCAGCAGAGAGATAAAGGAAGAAGTCTAGAAGTTCCCACTAAGAACTTACGATGAAGTGCTTGAGAGCGCCCTCCAAATAGATCAAGCTGTAATAGATAGCGGTCATAAGGCATATGGAAAAAATGGGAGGTTAATCATCCCCAACAGAAATACTATGACTTATCCTACTACTACAAACGCCAATCAAGGACCTAAAATCTTTAACAAAAACTACGGGGTCACAATAGATGGAGTAAATGGCCAAGTAAAAAGGTAAATGTTGTAAATGCTCCACCACCGGTTAACAATCAACTCAGTGGATTTTAATCATCCACAACAACAACAACAACAATGGAAGATCTAGACACAAGGTCCAAGTCAAAACTCAACTGGATATCAAAACCAAAGGCAACAAACACAAAACTTTAATCTTAATAGTCAACGATTTAATCAAAGTTTTGGACCACAACACATGCCAAACCAACAACCTAGGAATTACAATCCCAACTCGTATTGTGGTTTCCACAAAATTTGAGGCCATGACACTAGGACTTGTCATGACTATAATAAATTCATGCAACATTTTCCAGAGGAACAAAGAAAACTTTTCATAAATATGTTCTTAGTTGATCCTGTGTCACCTGCACCAAGTACTTTCATAGGGGCAGTCTCCCCTCAAAACACACCCCTCAAGATCTTCAATGATCCAATCCCAAATCATAATAATAACAAATTAAATCCAAATGGGATGAACAAGGGTGTAATGACAGGAAACAATGATCATGAAGCCTCGACTTCACTAAATCCACCTGTCACACCACAATTAGGAAATCAGCCATGAACCAAGATAGTCGGTTTAGTGGAATTAGACACTGAGCTACATGTGGAAGCCATAACAAGGACATGAGAGTATTCCTCTCAGCCAAATCCAAGTTACCCACTAGAGCTAGATAACATTCAACAAACATTAGTAAAACCCGTAGGTGCCTATGATTTAATTAATGACCTAACAAAGACCTTCTCTCACATCTCCTTTTTGGACTTGCTGAAGAACTCTCCTACCCATAGGGCTGCTCTTTTAGAAGCATTAGGTTTAGGTCATTTAATTAACATCACTCCACCTCCCGAAACATAGGTAAACCATATAGACTTTGATATCCACCCTCCGGGCAGCCAAATAGGGATACCAAGTTTATATTCAACATAAGCAAAATTCCAACAGATTACATCGAGATTACACTTAGAGGTGATCTAGCCTTACATTTACAAGTGTAGGATTATAACAATTATGTTAAACGCGTAATGGTTGATGATGGGGTGGCACTAACATAGTCCCCTTCTCTTTCCTTCAAAATCTAGGGTATGGAGAGACAAATTGTTCCACGACTCGGGAATACACTAAGAGGCTATGATAGCCTTAAAACCACTTCAATTAGAACTATAATACTACCAAATCACCTTAGGACCTAAAACAATCCTCACTAAGTTTTATATTATAGATCAGGAAACCAACTATAATATGATCCTCGGCCGACCATGGATACATCGTATGAAGGCAATCCCTTCTACGTTATTTCAGGAAATAAGATTCCTACACTTAGGAAAGATATTCGTAGAAAAAGGTGATCTAAAACCATTCGATATACACCTATCAGACTGAAGAAAAGGCCATGTGTTCACTCTGAGTTTGAACTCCCAAAAAACCAACTTAACAAACCAACCAACTCAAAACCGGAAGAAAAATTAATACCTACAACAAAACTAGAGATTACGAACCTAGTCAAGAGCATCCCAGCCCTCAAGGATGAAGCTAACGTTGTAGAAATAGTGTCATTAGGAACTACTACAAAAATTGTTGAGTTGCTAGAACAAGATCTACCAATTTTCCTACCATTTGATTCCACAGGTATGGGATGTACCCTAGGAGTTGGTTCTCTTCCAGCAGAGGAACTCTGCATGGTAGAAGTAACTGAAGTAGAAGAAATAGATGTAATGAATGTCCCAACATCCATCTTCCCAAATAAACATTGGACTCTCCACTTTGATGGAGCTAGATGTCGTTATGGGTCTGGGGCGGTGTGTGATCTTTGCTTCCCGAGGGAAATATCCTACCGTTCACCTTTAAATTAAATTTCGAATGTATAAACAATGGTGCTGAGTACGAAGCCCTCCTCCTTGGTCTCATCATAGCTAAAAGGCTCGGTGTTAATGACATCAGAGTGTTAGGAGACTCTCAATTAGTAGCAAACCAAGTCTCTGAGGTGTATGAGACTAAAGCTGAACATTTACAGCTCTACAAAATAGCGGTATTAGATTTTAGCAAAGGATTTAACTTCATATTAAATGAAGCAATCCCATGAGAACAAAACCTTCTCACAGATTCGATAGCAACCTCAACTTCACGTTTCACTCCAAATAGTGAGTTGGAGGACACCCATTTCATGGTATCCCTTCATACTGAACCATTAGTAAAGAAAACATCAACAAACCCTCTTCTAACACACATAGCTAAGAATACATCTACTATCTTAGGTCACGTTGACAATGATATAGCCACTCTTGATTACCTAAATGCCTATACAGAGTTACATCTCACCCATCACATGATAGATTTTTCCTCAATCCCACATTCATCTTCTTACTTTGGAAATCCCATGGTAGAGCTTCCCCCACAAAAGGAACTCGACATATACGTGGTAGAGAATGGAGAAGATCTGAACTACCTCCAGCCTTGCCTGAGTTTGAAGAAGGTAACGCTTCTTTAATTGAAGAAATGATTGATATTAACATCAAAATGGAGGAAGAACCAAAGATCTTGAAACTAGGATCTTCGTTAACTCTAGAAGAAATAGAAATACACACTCGAATCCTTAAAGAACATCAAAAGGATTTTGTATTTAATTATAAAGAAATGACGGGAATTACACCACACATCACGATACATAACCTCGTCACCAAATCAGATGCAAATCCAATTAAACAAAAATCGAGACCAATGAAACCCAAGGTAGCTCTCATGGTGAAGGAAGAAGTAATGAAGCTTCTCCAGGTAGGGTTCATCAAACCGGTCGATTACTCTTAGTGGGTATCTAATATCGTCCCCGTTCTCAAAAAGAATGGGAAGATACGCATCTGCATAGATTTTCGAGACATTAACAAGGCGTGCCCCAAGGATGACTTCCCGTTACCATCCATTGACATCATCATTGATGCAACAACTGGATTTGAGCTTTTGTCCCTCATGGATGGGTTCTCGGGATACAATCAAATCAGAATATCTAAACAAGACCAAGCCAAAACCATGTTTATAACTCCTTGGGAACTTATTGCTACGCTGTTATGCCATTCGGTCTCAAAAACGCTAGCACTACATACCAGCGGAAATAAAATACATATTTCACGATCTTATTCATAAAATCATGGAATCCTATGTAGATGACTTGTTGGCCAAGGCCAGAAACATCGTGATCACCCGAAAGTGCTCCACATCATTCTTTCACGTTTGATCGAATATGGAGTCACACTAAACCCAGAAAAATGTGTATTTGGTGTGACAGGAGGGAAACTCCTAGGTTACCTTATATCATCACGAGGGATCGATGTAGACCCAGCAAAAATCTAGGTTGTTCTTGAGATGATCCCACCATCGAAGACTCGCATTAGATCGCTTTCTTGGAAAGCTCAGTGTAATCCGGAGATTCATTCTCGACTTAAGTTTTGTTGTACATTTGATCAACAATTTGTTAAAAAGGATTGCTGCATTCTTTGGGCAAAGGAATGCCATGAGGCCTTCAAATCAGTTAAACGCTTCTTACTGTCTCCTCCCACGTTAATGCCACCTAGAACGTATCATCCTTTGACCTTATATTCACAAGCTACATATGTCTTGCTAGCCTGCATTTTGGCTCAAGAAGACGACAAAAAACGAGAACGTGCGGTCTATTTTATCAGCCAAACATTGCTCAATTATGAAACACGTTATACGCAGTAGAATGAGAATGCCTTGCCATAGTCTTTGCAACCAAACGCTTAAGACATTACATGCTAAATCAAGAAACAAGGGTCATTGTAAAAATAGACCATTTATGAACTTTCCTCACGTAAGGGTCTTTGTCTAAAAAGGTTGGATGCTTTATAACCTTAATGGGTGAATTTGAATTAACTTTTGTAAACCAGAAGTCTATTAAGGGACAAATCATTGCAGATTGGTTAGCTGACAACCCGTTAGACAAAGGTGATCTAGTAGATCTGGATTTTCCCGATGAATGCATATATTACATCGAAACCAAACCTCCCATCTCTGAATGTCCTTGGTATACTGATATTATCAATTTTATCATGGACCATATGTATCTAGAGGGTGCTACACTACAAAAAGAAGGTGGTTACGCATTATCGTAGCTAAATACGTTATTATAGAATAGGTTCTCTATTGTAAGGCTTTTGATGGAATGCTTCTAAGGTGTGTTGACACAAAAGAATCCAAGAAGATTCTCTAAGAATCTCACAATGGAATATGTGGAGGTCACTTCGATGGTCACACCACCACTCACAAAATACATCGAATGGGCTATTTTTGGCCCACTCTCAAACACGACACAGTAGATTTTTTACGTAGATGCCATAAATGCCAAGAATTTTCCCACAAGATTCACATGTCGGCACAAGCTCTACAACCAATTACAACTCCATGTCCCTTTTCTACATGGGGCCTGGATTTGATAGGGAAATTCTCTCCTCATCAATAGACGGCCATAACTTCATAATCACAGCACACCAAATATTTTACTAAATGGGTAGAGGCTATGCCTCTTACCACCGTACTAGGTGTTGTGCTCACCAAGTTCATTTTGAACTGTATCATTTACAGTGCACTTGTCCCACAAATCATTATCTCGTATAATGGCACATCCTTTAAGATTGACGAGGTCTCAGTGAGCTATGTAGTAAATTTAAAATAAACCATCATACGGCCTCCCCGTATACCCTCAAGCCAATGGGCAGTCAAGCAACAAATAAGACATCAAAGCTATTCTACTCAAGACGGTAAAAGAAAACATACAAGATTGGCATTTAAAGTTATATCTAACCTTGTGGGCCCACCGAACCTCAATAAGAACACCAATAGGAGCAACTCCTTTCTCATTGCTATTCGAGCGTATGGTTCTCCCACATGAGGTTGAAATACCCAGTCTCCGCATCTCACTACAAGGGATTCTGGATGAGGAAGCTTATAGAGAGGCATGCCTCTCCCAACTAGAAAGCCTAGATGAGGCCAGGTTAAACATTGAATAGCGGCATAGAGTCTATGCTGACCGGATGTGCCGGTAGTATAACAAAAAGGTCTATGAACGAGAAATATATGAAGGAGATCTAGTTCTAAGACTAGACAACTGGATCGATAAGAAGACCGATGAAGGAAGGAAATTCCAGCCCAAATGGTTGGGCCCATACCGAGTCATGAAGGACTACGAAAATGGTGTGTATCTCTTGTGCACACTAGAAGGTGAGGAATTTGGTGAAATGACAATTCCTTGCACCTTAAACGGTTTTACGCATGAAGCATCGGCACTATTTGTATAATTATATCTACATTGCATCTTCATTTAGATAGGTTCATTTTGTTCACTCGTTTCATAAAATTTGGTGATCAAGGGACTTATTCTTAAGCAATTCATTACAAAATTCTGATGGTATTGGCAGAAGCATTCAAATCATACTTCTTCATTTTCATAACATCATCAACTGTTTCAGAATCATGTCATCAATTAAAGCTAGATATGACAAAGTCTTAATGGCAACCATACCAAGGCTTGCATGCTTGTTCTCACTTTTGTTTCTTCCTAGGATAGGTGTCTTGCCTATGGTCTATTCTAGAAGCTTCATGGTGTCACATCTATCGCGTATATAGATCTTGTTAGTGCAAATAAGTAGCACCCCCTGGATGTTGATCATATTTCTAGGTTGATCACTCTAGAATTCAGTGTGATTGCACAACATTGAATCATTTCTCCAAGTGTGGGACTTGCAAAAATGAGAAAGGAATCTCCAGAGAAGGCTGGTTCCTCTTCCTAAACTACCTACCACAAGTTGTTCTAGTGCAGGCAAGCTAATCTAATCCTAATCTAACCTCCAAGGAGACAGGGAGAGAGAGAAAAGAGAAAAACAAAAGCCTACACTAAAACGGTGATACACCAGAGAAGGAAAATGTTGAACATCTATCAAAACTGCTATGAACACAGCTCCAACCTTGCAATGAACATTTAAACATGCACAAATACCTACAATGAAGAGAGGCAAGAAGAAAACAAGCAAAAAACGAGCAAGGATGGATAGATGCATCACAAAACACGTTTTTTGTTGCTCCAGAAGTTTACACAGAACATCATTTTAATGGTAAAAGGAAAAAATGCCATTACAGAGTAGAGGAGGAGGTTCAAACTCCATTTTCAACCCTGGGGAAGAAAAGAAAGGAGAGTAGAATAGAAAAGATGAACAACCCCTTGAAAAATGAGCCAAATCTGGCTTTTACAATGCATGGGTCGAGCCTGTGAGAAAGAAAACACAGGAAAACATGGGAGTCATTCCTCATTAAATGAAGATGCATTAAAAAAGCATGGGCATCCTTACATACCCATGCCCTGACATTTTTGGCCATGATGGAGAAGAATACGACCCATTTTGCATTAAAAATGGTTGTTGAAACGTCATTTCTGGCCATTACCACGTGCCAGAGGTGTTTTTCAATTTTCACTCTCCAAACTCCATCAAAATGAAAAAAAAGACCCCAGAATCTTGTAGAGAATTTCACCATATTTCCATTGATGTAAAGAACGTGAAAATCCGAGCTTTGGATCGAAAGATATGGCGATTTGAAGATTTAGGGAAAAACAAGGCCAAAACGGATCGGCGGGAAAAAATTTGAATTTTACTTCATTGGTCTTTGGAAAAATTTTCAAATTTTCCCCACACTCTACCACTTGGATGACATGTGTTAGGCTCTAATTCGTCCATGGGCTCATCCTTTGAAAATTTCTTTCGGGCCCTTCCTTAAAAATTTTTGCCACTTGGACACGTGGCACTATTTTATTGGCTCGGGCCTGAGGGGCGCACTTTGTCCTTCGAAAATTTGGCATTTTTCACTTTGGAAAAATTTCCCATTTTCCCCGCGCTCCGCCACTTGGATGACACATGTCAAGATTCCATTCGATGGTAGGGGCAACGGGCCAAAACTATTGTCTTTGAAAACTTTGACCAAAACTTGGAAAATTTTCTAAGCCCTTCTCTATCAAGCTCGCCACTTCCTAGGACACGTTCTCCCGCATCGGCTGATTCGGGCTTCCTTGTTCCTGTTTGTAGCTTTTTCACCTTTTTGCATCCCATGCGTCCCTCGTGTACTTTTGTCCCGGCTGTCCCAAACGAAAATCTCCCCGCTTCAACCGATTCGGGCTTCCTTGTTCTTGTTTATGCCTTTTCGCCTTTTCGCGGCCCCACGCGTCCCCGACGCCCCAACCGTCCCGCGAATCACCTCGGGACAAAAATTTCTGACTTAGCTGATTTTCTTACTTTTTTGGCCCCAAGCTTGGTACGACGAACCTCAGTATGACCCGAAATGCTTTAAAACAGTCCTACAACCTTATTTTTTGCATTTTTTCTGTTTTCTCTAACTCGTTGGGATTTCTTCTTGGATGGGAGAGTTAGAGAGAAGCCGAAGGGGCCCCAAAACACAATTTTGGGCCTCAAATCAATCTACTTGCTCAGATCAATAATTTGATGCATGTTATCAAAACTACCTTGAGGGGTGAATTTTGGATAACAATTTTGGCGACTCAACAATGGGTCATCTCTGCACGCATGAAGATCGGTGGCCTTTTAGCAATCCATTGGGCATGGAGTCATAAGAAAGCCTGAAAACTGATATGAACTTTGAAAACTTCCCCTCGAGCCACTTGAAACCCACTGAACTTAGAGTTGTTCTCACCAAAATGCCACTGAAATGAACTATGCAAGAGCAAAACCAGCAGCACCAAAACTATGTACAAAATTGAAAATCATACATGCTCCAAATGGAACATGCAGAGTGTGCACAAGCACTTCTTTTACTGAAAGCAAACCTACCTACTCTATTCTAATTAGAAGAAAAGGTAAGCTAAACAAACCCTACAACTGGTTGTGCAAAATAGCTTCCTTTCTTCAAAATTGGCAACCATGCAACTGATTTGGCATTGAACATGGCTGATTGGATGAATGGAAAATCAACAAGAAATTGGTCTTCCACCCAAATCATCAAGGTATCAGGTGAAGGAAAATTCAATACCTCTTTTAGTTGTTCTGCATTTGGATTGGAGAGGTATGACAGATGATCCTTGGTTCTTTGTAGCTCATCCTCATGCTTAGGAGCAAGCATGACTGGTTGTGGGTTCTCCTTTGGCCCCAATAAAGCCAAATACCTGATTGGGCAAGGTATGGTCCTTTGAGTATGCCCATTTCCCTGATTTTCAACTCCAAGAATGGAGTTCTCTTGTAGACCCTCATGAATGGATGATGTGGAAGCAATGGTAGGACTCTTCTGCCCTTTCTCTTCCTCCAATGAAGAACATGGAAGATTTAAATCTTCCAAACATGATTCCAAAGAGCTGCTATAAGATGCAGGCTGCTGCAAATGAATGCTCTCCTCCATGACAGCAAGCTCTAGTATTTAGGACGTGGAAGGTGAAAGAGAGAATGGTGGAAACTCAACCGGTTCTTCTTTATCAAAACAGTCCTCCAAATCAAACAGGTAAACTGCCTCATTGCTGTCCTACTGCAAATGTTCAACCTCTCCCATGGTGTTCTCTTGATCTGCAACTTGATCGCCATGGTTTCTTTCATCCTCCAACATTGAGTTTGAGAGATCAAACTCTTCTTCAGTACTAGAACTTGAGAGAGATGAAGTAGAAATAAGAACTGAAGGTTCTCCTGTAGCCTGCTTTGTGCTCAAAGCCCTTGGATCTGCAATTTTCTCCCCATAGCTGGAATGTGCTCCTCTTCTTTTAGATTTGGAGCAGCTTCTCCTTCCTCCAATGTTTGAAGACAATCTTTCTCTTAATAGAACTCTTCTTCTAGCATGAAGTTTGTCAAGTCAAACTCTTCAATCTGCTGCTCTAGAGGACAAGTTGGGACTGCAAGATCTTCTTCTGAGCTTTCTTCCTCCATGGCTGATTGTGCAACTTGAATTGAATCAGCATTCCCTTCAAATAGAGTGCTAACATGGACACTACTTTCGAACAAACTAATCTGTTGGTCTGCTTCTTCTTTTTGCTCTTCTTCTACTGTCACAAAATTAGTCCTAACCACTACTTGTTCTCCAACTCCAACCTCTTCTGAAGGCTTAACCATCAAGGGGATCTTTTTCATCCCAAATTTAAGAGCCCAACTCTTCAAACTTTGAATTTCTTCATCCTTGTTTGTATTTTCTTTTGTTGTTGTTTTCCTTGACTGGCATTCTGATTTTTATCCTCCCAACATGGATTTGGGAATGCAAGAGGAGAAGTGAATTGTAACTCAATTGATTTTACAATTTTTTGTGGTGGAGGAGGAGGTAGGAACTCTTGTTTCTTTGGAGGGAATGGCTGTTTGGAAGGGAAAATGACAAAAGAATTGAGATGAGCCGGAAGACTAGGGGTGGAGAAATGGATTCAACACTTGGGACAGCAGATGGAGAGTTTAAAACTTGACACTGCTGAGATAAAACAGATTAGGAAAGAGGAAAAAGAAAGGCATGAGATGGCGTGCTTACCCATTGACAAGGTTGCTGAATACTCCTCTCATACACCTCTATTCCTTCAATCCACTTTGCAAGAAATGGCAGCGTTGCAATCATGAAGTCAAGCTTCTCTTGAGGGTTGTAATGCCTTGGAAAAGGTCCCACCCATGGACAAGGTCCTCCACAACCAATTCCAAATGCTTTCATTTGTACTTGATCCCTGATCGCACCATGTTTACCTCCATCTTTTGGATTTTCTCCAACAGACCAGCATCTTGCATCTGATGGTCTTCATTATATGCATACTCTTGCTCTTGGAAAGCTCCATAGCCAAACTGATTTTGGCATTGCTACTCATATGGATATGTATGCTGATTTTGAATTTGTTCAAAATGCTGATTTGGAGGATTTAAAAAACATGTTGTAGGTGGGAAACATTGCTGCTGTTGTAAATGTGAGTTCCATGATGGAAATGAAGTCATAATTGCACAACTTCATGGAATGGAAAGGGATGGAAAGAAGGATGGATGGGAATGGATGAAAAACAGGTCTGCAACTTTAGAAATAGGTTACCGATCGATGGAGTTGCCGATGTGTTTGCAAGTGCCTCCAAAGGCTAAAATCTTCACAGAACACACCAACCTGCAAAAGATAAAGTGGAAAACCTCTAAGGTCCCACCGGGCGTGCCAAAACTGTTAGGGAAAATTCATAGCACCCCGGATGTTGATCAAATTTCTAGGTTGATCACTCTAGCATCCAATGTGATTGCACAACATTGAATCCTTTCTCCAAGTGTGGGACTTGCAAAAATGAGAAAGGAATCTCTAGAGAAGGCTGGTTCCTCTTCCTAAACTACCCGCCGTGGTTGTTCCAAAGCAAGGTGCAAGCTAATCTAATCCTAATCTAAACTCCAAGGAGATAGAGAGAGAGAGAGAGAGAAAAAGAGAAAAAAATAAAAGCCTACACTAAAACGGTGATACACTGTAGAAGGAAAATGTTGAACATCTATCAAAACTACTATGAACACAGCTCCAACCTTGTAATGAACATTTAAACATGCACAAATACCTGCAATGAAGAGAGACAAGAAGAAAACAAGCAAAAATGAGCAAGGATGGATAGATGCATCACAAAACACGTTTTTTGTTGCTCCGTAAGTTTGCATTAACATCATTTTAATGGTAAAAGGCAAAAATTCCATTACAGAGTAGGGGAGAAGGTTCAAACTCCATTTTCAACCCCGGGAAGAAAAGAAAGGAGAGTAGAGCAGAAAAGATGAACAACCCTTGAAAAATGAGCCAAATCGCTTTTACAATGCATGGGTCGAGCCTGTGAGAGAGAAAACGTGGGAAAACATGGGAGCCATTCCTCATCAATGAAGATGCATTAAAAAGCATGAGTGTCCTTACGCACTCCATGCCCCGACATTTTTGGCCATGCTTTGAGAAGAATGCGACCCATTTTGCATTAAAAATGGTTTGTTAAACGTCATTTCGCCATTACCACGCGCGCAGGTGTTTTTCAATTTTCTCTCTCCAAACTCCATCAAAATCCCTTGTCCCCAATCAATCTCAATGCAAGGATCCCCATAATGTCCTGATGAATTAAGGGGATAGGAAAGCTAGGAATGGAACGGACCCTCACCCCCTTCTTCGAACCAATGGAGACAACTGTGTCTCCCATATATGTAGCCCACTAAGCTATCTGAGCCCGCGACCCCGTTGTCTCAAGTGTAAGCCATCTCCTAATGATCGGGACTCCCAAGATATGGTAGACATCCTCCAAGGTGATAGTCCACTCACCCCTAACTCCTAGAAATCGGAAAGTGTTCCAATCAACATCCCAATATGAAAATAGGTCACACAATATGTGACTAGAAGGAGCGACATGAGGAACCCGTGATATACGTAATATGTCGGCCCTCTAAAGAGTATCCTGCTCAACCTGAGAAAGTGCATCCAACACTGCTGGAAGCCAATCACACTCTCTCTCATGGCTCCATCTGATGTACTCTTCCTTCTTCTGCAAAACACACAAAAACACGCAAAAAAAGGAGTAAGTTAGTATCAAAATTGCATTGGAAAAACCATTAAAACATATGAGAATACTAAAAATGCAAAAATGGGTTCAAAACAATGTTATTTTAGCTTTATAAAGGACCACCACCCTAAGCAGGTGGTGGTTCCATAACCACCACTTTAAAGGGTGGTGGTCCTTTAACCTGTCACCCTACTCAGGGCAGCGGTCGTGTCCCACATTTTCAAATGGGTCACGTGCCCTAAAAAATGCTCAAAAACACAAAAAATGACCATTTTGACTAAAATGAGAGCCTACCCATTAGGTGTCCCCCCCTAAGGACACATTTAAAACTAAAAATTTCAAAAATTACCCCCTATGGCGAAGATTTCATAATTTTTACATTTTAGATATAAAAATGGTAAATCGAGAAGAACTAACTCCGAGATCTTGCAGTTGATGTTCCGCTCATCGAGGCATGATCACTATCTCGTCACGAACATTTCGACTATACTCTCGTCAAAAATTGTCACCGTGGGTCCCAAAGCTCAAAATCAATCAAATTGACATGCGCAAATGAATAGGAAAATGGGCCCATTTTTATATATATAACATTTTGACTCATTTTGAATGCCCTATTCATAGGTTTGGAGTCCTGACGGAGGTAAGTTCTCATCCCCACGCAAACGGTAAGTCCTTGCTTCATATTATTTTACTATTTATTTTTCGATTTATTTTATCTATCTCGCACTTGAGTCTTCTTTTCATTTCAAGCAAGTAGCAATAATTTTGGATGGCGTCATTTCAACACACAGACGTGTTAGGTATAACTTATAGTTTCCCATTTCTGGACCACCATACTTAGACCCACCATTTTACACCTCTTCATGGCTAAAACACTTCTCCGAGGGGGCAATATGTACGTACCCAAAATTGTAAGGGTACTGCGCTACCAGAACGATGTTACACATGCCCCAATGATGATACAGGTCTCCTCACAAGGTGTTCGGGATCTAGAAAAGCTCTCCAAGTGTACGTTAACATCCCACATGCCCCGCTTAGCCTCCGCATGCTTTTTTTTCTCTTTTCCCCTCTTTTCCTTTGCATTTTTGTCTTCAGTGACAAAACCGCTGCCCTACCTGGGTGGCGGTCTCGTGACCACCACCTGCAAGGCGGCGCCCTATAACCGCCCGCCGTGGCGATGGTCCTTCATGCGTTTTCTAAAGACGCTTCTTTTAACACGAATCATGTAAATTTTCAACTTTTACCAGCTTTCTCATCCATTTTTGCTTGTATTTATGATTTTGGTTCCCTGGAATAGTGTTTCTTCATTGTTTATAGTAAAAGAGTTCTAGTTGGAATTACCTTTGGGTGAATGGGAATTCTATAAATAGCTGGTTTGATTACAAGAAAATGGCCCTTCAAATTGCCCTCATCTTCTCATTTCAATAGTTTAGTCTTTCATTTCTTACTTAGGAATTCAATAGTTTCCATTTATTACATGCATAGTTAGTCTTATTTTGTTGTTTGGAATCCACATGATCTTCTTTTCTAGTGTTATTACTATTTCATACATCGATTAATGTAGGATACTTTCATTTTCACCAAGCCATTAGAGTTGCAGGTTTTTTCAACAAGAAGGATAGTTTCGTGTTCTCAGTATGTTTTGTGTTGTATGACTCGCAATAAATCCTGTTAGGAATTACATATGCCAAGGTCTGCTCTCTTGCGTTATCCCTCTCCTACTCACATTGTATTCGGGCCTACATTCAAAGTTGCCATTGTTCCAATACCTACTTTTGTTGATGCACACACTTTTCTCGGATTCACGTGATCACAAAGGAACAAGGAGACCACACCGAGGATAAAAATCCACACACAATCGATTCACCACTGCTCTAAAAATCTAGGTTCAAGCTATCAAAGTTCTAGTTAAAACATATCAAATAGAGTAGTGAATTATTTCATTTCAGTTAATCTCACTTTCGATATTGCGAGGAAGCTGTGGGGATTGATAGTTTATGAGAAACTATGATTCATTCCTCACTTCTGAGGTAAGATCGGGGTCTTTCAAATAGATTAGATCAGTTATTTGGTTATTCAGAATAGATTCACAACTGCACAGGGTAGTAGCTATACTCAACTACTTTGTTTGTTTTAAATTCTATTATTAGCTTAGTTGTCATTTTCTAGATATTAAATAATTGCTCTTTCAATTCTATTAAATAGTTGTTATCTTAATTCTATTAAATACTCACAAAAATACAAAAATAGAGAATTTATATATGTTGTTGGTGTACTTTGCATAATTAGTTTACTTTTCTTTAGTCGATTTATATTGTTTCTTTTGTATGACAATCATAGGACCTAGGAGCCTAGAGAATATGTATTCGAGCCAATCATACCTCATCACAATCTTGTTGCAAAATAATTGATATAGACCAAAATCTCATAATTCAGTCTTCCGAACAACAACAAATCTACAAGAAATTAGCTCACAGCTTAGGAGGATTAAACATAGAAGACAACAAAGTGCATACGTTTTGGTCAAACCAGCCAAACTACGATTGCCTTAATAAATATCTCGCATGACCGTGGAAAGGCTTGAAAGAGATCAAACGCTCAGCCAGGATCCTTTGGTCTCACAAATAGACGTGGGAGACATCCTCATTGACATAGACACTAGCTTAAGAATTCAAATTGCCAGAATGCCTGTAAGGTACTCTGAGAAGATTGCACAAATTTAAGTTCTAAATATAGAGGCCGAAAAGGCATATGACTACTGGATATTAGGGATTAGGGATTGATTCTGCACATGACCATAGGAGGCCCATAATGACCATGAACCTACGGTTGTGATCCACAGTCCCACAACCCAACGGGCCCACAGGTCAATCAGATGTTGATGTTGGTTTACACACATTAGTATTTAGATCCTCTCCACTTCCACCAATCATTGTCGCATAATTATCCTCACTAGACATAACAACTAATCAAGCTAAGGATTTATGGACTAGACCAGAGAATCGCCCATAGAAACCGCCATACATCCATCATCCTTTTTCATGACCTTGTCGGGGGATATCTATGAAGCACCCATAGGTTATCTTCCACATATCCCATAACCTATAGATCGGATCATGCCAGAGCTCGATATTGATTGGAGCCTTCGAGCAGTCATCCTCACCGAACGATCTATCATGCCGCCAGTTAGGAGGGCCTTCTTTGCCTTAGATTTGTAGATTCCATTAGTGTGTGTCGAAGAAATAAGATTTCCTAATTAGTTTGTCTGTGCCCACATATATTCCATCCCCACCGGTTGTCTCGGCATGACCTCGGTAGGTTGGGTGTGAGGAAGAGTTACTTGTAGATTCCCATGCTCACTTGTCACTTTTCCATCGTGATACCACCTTAGGGTGCATCTTTCTCAATTTTTACTTGATGGTTTTAGCATTCGGGTGCATGACGAGGTTTTTCACAACTAATTCTCGGGTCCATCCCAAGTATATCTGCATATGTCCATCAAATATATCCACATATTCCCTTAAGATCTCTACAAAGATCTTTTTTTCCCGAGTGAGAGTGAAGCCCCAACTTTATCATTCTAGACTGCTCTTCTCGAGAAAATGTTGATGTTGATTGTTTCTCAACAATCATCTTAGAAGCATCTTCCATCCATGTAGGATTAGGGGAGTAAGATCAACCTCCCGCATTAGCTCATTATCATATTTAAATGGATAAACTACTTCATGTTTAGACACTTTTTCTATTTATCTATGAGTATTTCAAAGAGTTTGTCACTTGTGATTTTTCTCGTTTATCTGCTTTTGCAAGGTATATCTCAAGTGCTTGTATTCTTACTTACCATCTTCTTATTTAAATGTCCACACATCTCTGCTTCTTCCCAAAGTATGCACAAGTGTCTAGTTGAATTACAAATCCTTTCTTGTGGTCCCTAGCTGGAATAGAATCCTTGAGTCCCATGAACTCTGCAAATGTCTCGTCATTTTCAAATAATTCTAGCGGCGCATGAAGTTGTTGATCATTATCTATAAGTTTAGGATATTAAAGTGCTACTTGATAATTGTTTAAGGGGATGGATTCGGATAAGGTAAGGACCATTGAATCTGGGAATAGGTTAGTGGAAGTAAGATCCTCATAGAGGCTACATTAGGAATTTGTACTTTGCTATCGTAATGAGATGAAACATCCTCACGTTCAGAAGAGGTGGCGTCAATCTCGAGAGGGTAGAATGTTATGAGGCCTTATCCCCGTGCCATGCTTATCTAACTTGAAATGAGGAATGGGAATAGGATCTAGTTGGCCTTGTACATTGATTCCATATCCAAATCCATTGTAACCAATGACAAACATCATGTGGTGACCTTTGATATACTTGGGTGCTTGATGGCATGAAGCCATCATACCTTATGGCACTCTATTGGTAAGATCTTCTAACATTTTCTCCTCGGATAGAATACCGTTATGGACAAACTTTTCTAATGGTTTAGGACACTACTCATGTGTGCTCTTGAATTGAAAATAAGGCTTACCCCTTATTCTGGGAGATACTTGATAAATCTGATTTTAACAAACTTCTTTCAAGAGTGAATGGCTCACTCCGGGCCATATTTTACCGATGTTATCTCCCATGAAGAGAATGGATTAACTAACGAAGGAAAATCTTGATTATAAGGTGTGAGTCACTCTGAATCTACTCATTTCTTAATAGCTTCCATTTGTAGGGGGACAACAACATCTGCTGAAGGACACTCATAATTCGCACGAGAAAAAATATGCAATGCCCTACAATGTGTGAATGGTTTCATGTCACCCAGAATGGTAACCACTTATCCTTAATGACATAGCTTGATGCATTGATGGAAAGTCAATGGAATGGCTAGCATGGCATAAATCCATGGGTGCCCCAAGAGCATGTTATATGGAAGGTCCAAGTAAAAGACATGAAATGTCGTGTCATGACAAGTTGGGCCTACCTCCATAGGAACTCGCTATAATACCCGTTGAATCTTGTTCTTCATTTTCGTAAGCCATGATCGTGATAGTCTTAGCTCCTAGATTTTTTTCTCGAACAACCTAGATACTTAACTAGCTTCAAAGTACAAATGTTTAGACCAGATCCACCATCCATAAGTACCCTCTTGATTTTTCAATGGGTAACCACCATTTCGAGATATAAGGGTAATTTATGTTGCGGGTTGTTACGTGGGATTGCGCAGTGTGATAAAAAGTAAAATGATTATTGGAGTCTAGGCATGCAATCATGGCTTGGAGGTTTGTGGGATCTACATCTGTAGAAACCCCTTAATTTTGTAATGTTTTATACAAAGTATGTTCTTGTGGGCAATAGGGAATTTGAGGAGATCGAGAATATATATCCTAGCAGTGTTTTCTCTAACTGATCTATTAAATTATACTGACCTTCCTGAGGGATAGGCATGGGATCTGGTATGATTAAATGAGCATGGCTTGTCCCTACTGCGTAACTCTTTTCTAAGATCCAGATAGTGTTGATCTATTCATTAGATGAGCTAATACATCCTATGAGAGAATCAAAAGGACTATCATTAGTAGGGTAAACATAAGTGGTAGTTCTATAGTCGTTGGAGGTTTTCCCGTGATTTGGTTTCCTTTTCTTTTTATCTGCATGATTAGGAAAAGGTTCTTTGTAGATACCCATTTTCTCATTTGGACCTTATCTGGATTTAGGGGAGAATCTACAACAATCTTACCCTCCTCAATGAGGTCTTGTATGTAATGACGTAGTCTCAAATACCTATCTATCTTGTGTCCTTTAACATGGTGAAAGTCACAATATTCATGGTCTTTGTGTCCTTCTCGGTATGGTACTTTCATAGTTGGATATTCCACCATTTTTACATTATCTAAATGCTTTAGTATGGCTTATAGGGATTCCATTAATGGTGTGAATGTGTGTTTAGTGGGTGCCTTGGGAAGAGGTCCTTATGAAAGCTTTAATAATGGGCCCATCTCGTATGGTTTGGACTATCTTGGAGTCCGTAATGCCATCACCAATGACATTTTTGTTTGTATTGAAGAATTTTGGTTTGTCTATGGATTTGGCTTCATGTTTATCTTTAACGACAAACTTAAGCATTCCCTTTGCAAAGAGGGATTTCTCAATTTGACCGCCTTTCTCTATGACCTCTTCAAGTTTGAGCCACAGGTGCATATATAAATGAAAGAATATGTTTGGTTTAAGTTAGGAACAAATATGCTCACTAGTTGTTTTTCCGAAAATGTACAAGGGAAACGACTTGCTAACCCTTTCCTTCATTGTGAAAATATTGCAAACATCTCGTTGGGTTTTTGTTTTGTATTGCATATATCATTCATCGTGATATCATTTTCCATGTTATAGGAATAATTTCATACGAATTTTTTTGCTAATGTAGGCCATGTTGTAATGGAACCCTTGGGAATACTATAGAACCATTCAAATCCCAGTACTCTAGACTACGAGGAAAATTTCATATTAAGAATTTATCACTATATACGACCTCTTAACAAGCCATGTAAAAGTATTTTATATGATCACGAGGATCACTCTTGCACTTATACTTATCAAACTTGGTAACGGTAAAGTGTTTTGGGAATGGTTGTCATAACATGTCTTTATCAAAGGGGTAAGGGCATAGTTCTTCATATGAATATTTCCTATTCGACCTACGTTTCCCTCTTGTAATGTAGTAAGCATATCTTAAATTGATTGTAACTCTTTCTGAATGAGTTTCTCTTTAGTAGTCAACATTGGTCTTTATATTTGAGTCTCCTTAAAGGTATGGTCGGTGTGTGGATCAAAGTGAAACTCGCTAGGTTAGTTTTATCTTTGTCTTTTTATATGTTTCTTCTTTAAAGCCTAATTTTTCTAGTTTCTTGTTCAACTTCAAGATCTATTTTTGAAGGATCTCTTCTTCAACTAGAGGGTCCTCTTCTTCATCAAATTTGGGAGGAGGGGAAGCTTTACGCTCAATTTTCACTTTACATGAAGCTTTGTAGTGTGGTCTTCGTGATGGTTCCCCTTCAATGGTGGCCTAATGTTGCCCATAAGTGGAAGCATATCCCACCTCAAAAGGATTATCTATGTCTACAAGGAATCTTCGTTACGTAGTTTAGGATTAATGACCTTAGTTTCGCTTTACACTCTTGCGGAAATTTTTCTCCTAATTCTAAGACTCTTGCGAGTACTTGATATTTATTATAATATAGGAGTTCATCATATCTACCTAGGTCTAATCTATGTTGTTCTCCAGAAGATTCTGACTCTTCTCCACTATGGTCAATTAATGGCTCCACATCCTTGACTTGAGAAAAGAGAGGTGCTAAATTGTTGTCACTAAATGGGAAGGTTTTGAAATGGTTTTCTCCTAAGTCATGCTTGTTCAATTTGGTTGCCATATTTGTGATTTTAAGAATTATTAGCTGATGTTTGTATGAAGCTAGCATGACCCCTAAGTGTATGGTTTTTGCAACTGCTTTCAAGGTGATGTTTGAAATATACCACAGTGTATCCTAGATGCAGTGTTATGTAGTTGATTTTTATCAAGGAACACTCATATGCACACCTAAATGTAATGATCACTCAATTGTTTTGCTGCTGAGCTTATACACTAAAACAGATCACCGATAATATCGTATCAATGCGTAGGTCCAGTTAGATTTCTAAAAAGACCTAAATATCAAAGCGGTACTAAGGTAGTCTCTTGATGAAGTATACTTAAAAATAGTTTAAATGCCAATGAAAGCTAAACCTTCTAAAAAATGGAAGTTGCGACTAGATATAACGTAACAATGTCATCGTGATACACTAACCAAGCAAGCAAGGTGTTAGTATCATGTCAACTTTACTAAGATATATATAATGTGATATCGACACTTTTCAAAAGACTCAGATGACGTCAAAATTGAAACCAAGTGATAAGTATAAAAAGGAGTTTTTTAATTGTGTGAGCAATGAACCACATAATAAAGGGATTTATACCATGTTCTTAAAAAAAATGAGAACACGACGTAAGTACTAAAATTGTGTGACTAGAATGCAAACAAAACTATCCACTCAAGAAGAGACGAATGATGAATCGAACTTGCAGTGGTGAAGATGATCTTGAAATCAAGATGAAGGACTTTTATCAATGATATGAAAAATGTACCTACACACTTTAGACATTTAACAACCCAGCCACAAACATGGATGGGCATAAACAGACAAAAAAGTGGTGACCGCTATCTCTCGATAAAAATGTGCAAGATATAATCCTTTCTCACCCCTGAAAAATGGGTGGTGAGAATACAACGGTATAGATCAAAATATGAAAATAAACTAAGCGCCACTTGGGTAGAGTTTCGACTCATCCAAAATGAGGATAAAATCGAGCTAAAGTGGGATGTATTTTAATTTCGTAATAAAATACACTTAGATCAAACTTACGTGGATTCTTTTCCTTGTTTGAAAAACAAGGTTTATATTCCAAATGAGTTGTCACTTCATTATGGATTGATGCAAAAAGGACTAGCAAAGTGGGCTCTAAGACAGAATGGCCTTCTTAATAAGTTCTCTCAACTAGGTGTTACAAAGTTATCTTAAGCGAGCGCAATTTACCCAAAAAGTGACAATGACTAAATTGGGAGTATCTTGCTTTACTTTACCCCCTTCAAGAAAAGTGGGAAATAAATACATCCATGTGTACTCTCACTCGGGGTCGCCATACGGACAACCGTGTAACGCGAACTCACAATGAAAAAATAGTCAAGTGGGTAATCTTAGCACAAACTATTTCATCCACGAGGTTACTCGGTGGTGGATTACTTTAGGGTTCCCGAACCACACCCATTATTATAGCTTAAGGTGTTATGCCGGAGGGGTTATGTTCCAATTGAGTGGATAGGGACGTACCCTTTTCTGAAACCTACAATACATTGTGATGAAAGTGGTGTGTTTCTTATCTTTTTTAATTTAAATATGGTTTCAAGTAGCACGCCATTTGGAAATCTACATAAAACATGTGTATTAGAGGTTTTTGTGTCTTGTCTCGAAACCTTTTTTGGCAATCATTAGGTCTTACAGATAATGAGTTTAATATTTTTCCATTTGTAAAATTTAAGAAAGAGAATTTACACTTTTCTTTTTATTCCTAAGATCACCAAAAAGGCACGAAGGAAGAGCATACGCAATGTGAAAATTCCACTAAGACAAATCATATGGAAATCTATTTTACTTTTTTAGCATCATAGAACAAGTGTTGTTTAAAGTATGACACAAAGTTTGTACAAGTGTTTTTGATCTCCAAGATCACCAAAAAGGCATGAGGAGAGAGCATACACACTTCACAAGCTTTATTCAAGCTAAGGAATGAAAACACTTAAGTTGTGTAATCGAAAATAACAAGAAAAACCCTGCAACTACCTTGTTAGTCTTCAAAAAAATCTTAGAAAAGTTTAGAAAAATGATTTCACAACTTGTAGAAAAGTTTTCAAATTTTAACACAAACGCTTGCTCACCCATAATGACACCAGTGCGCCCTAGCAAATGGATACATGCCCTTACTAGCACATACATGGGGCAAGGAAAACTGAAAAAGGGGTATGACACCTACGTGGACCTACCAGCCCAGTGTACACTACGGTTTTGACACGTACGTGCCCATTTCAATGTGTATGCCTACAAGAAAAGAATTGTAAAAAAATACAGTATATCGAATCAAGATGATTCAATAGAGACGTCGACATTTCAACAGAGACGCCGATGGTTTAATGTAGATGCGACCTAGGTAAAAAAGTATGACAAAGTTTTAAATAGTAATTTTATATACATAAGTACTTCTAGAGAGACATGTACGCTTCATAGCCGACACAGACACCCCCTCGTGACGGAGATGCACCTCATCTAAATATGTTGTCAACTATGTAGTATATCATGACAGGTGCACGCCTAACTCAACACCAACACTAGGGTTTCAACAGAGATGTGCCCCATGAAGATACCTATGCGTACCCCCTGAAAAACCTGTAAAAACATGGAAATGGAATTTTTTTAAGCCAACAGGTTATTTGTTAGTTAAAGAAAATTATTTCTAACTTTAACCCACAAATTAACTATGAACCAAGCTTATTTAACCCCTTTAAGAATTGGAAACAAGCAAATAACAAGCTAATTTTTCTAAAAAGATGAAAATGGGTTAAAAATCTTGAAATAGGCCTCCATTAATGGAGGATGGACTTCATGTCCCACCGGGCGTGCCAAATGTGTTCAATGAAAGGTTTTGCAAGAGCTATTGAAATGGGGTAAGAAACACTCAAGAACCCCAAAGCTTTGTGTAAAATCCCCTCAATGGACCATATGATAAGAAATGAGCAAGGAATCCTATTTACATGCATTAACTTGAAGTAAACAAGCAATTTAAACAAATGAAGTTAACCTCTATTCTTGAAATCTTAAAGTAAATGAACCTAAAAGGATCTAAGCAATCAGTTTATGCTTCAAGAGAATGGGATCTCACCATTAATGGCTTCAAGGCCAATGGTTCTTCCCATTTACTCCATGTTGTGTGATAGAAATGCAAAAGCAAAGTAAATAGCTCAATAAAAACTCCTAATCCTAGAAATAATACTATAGTTTAGGTTAGAGGGAAGAAGTGTTCTTAGAAATGAGAGGGGGGTAGTGGGCCATTTATAGTTTTCCATTTGGGAAATGGGAAGCTTTTTTGGCATGTGGGACTAAAAGGGAGTCAACAAGTTCATTAGCAAGTCAAAGTAATATTTGACTAGGTTTAGAGAAAGGTTTATCGGGGTTAAGACTAGCTAACCATGTTTAGAGGGTAATTAATCCTATTTAGAGAGAAATTGGGTTTCGGAGGGTTCTGAAAGGCCTAATCAATCCAATGAAGTGGATTGATATTCTATGGGGCTAATAGAGGTGGTAAAGAAGAGGATATTAACCAAGAAGAGGTTTTCATAACCTATTTCATTGACTTATGAGAGGAAAAATACCATAAAAGTGTCAAACAAGTGGAGTTAGATAGATCTAACTGACGAGGTGTTGCCAACTTGCAAGAATATGACTAGTTAGGGAAATATTACGGATAATAGTGCCTTGAACAAACTACAAGTGTCTACAATTCCCATTCTTGGAAATCATGAAATGTTTGTTGAAGAATGGATTGAATCTGAAAGCATATATGGAGATATGGCTCAATCCATTGAAAACCCTCTTGCTATTTTAATTGAAAAATATGAAGAAAATGAGGTTGAAACTAAAGAGCACAAGGCTAATGATAATCTCAAAATTGAGCAAGATGTTTCATTTGGATGCGGTGACCCCATTTTCCTACATGTTTATAAATTTTACACTACGGAAGATTGCGGTGATATACCAAGAACATCCTTAGATGTTGCATGACCACTCATATTCAAATTGAGCAAGATGTTTCATTTGAATGCAGTGACCCCATTGTCCTGCATGTTTATATATTTTTGCACTTTTGGAAGATTGCAATGATATACCAAGAACATCCTTAAATGTTGCAACCACTCATATGGAGCTTCATACTAAGGAGGAGGATAAATCAAATGCATAACATATGGGTGAATAAGATATCATATAAAGTTTCTTTCTTTCTTTTGATAATAAAATTACAGATCTTGCTTTCTTTTCATCCTCAACTGAATCTAATAATGATCTTCATTTCATGGAAGGGGACAACTTTGAACTGTTAGAATTATTTTTGACGTTGAAGAAAGGAATGAGGTGCTCTACTATGAATCAAAATTGACCATCAAGGAGGAAATAATTGTTGGTAAGCTTGAACAACTTGTAATTCCCCTCGGGATGAGGAACAACTATGTAACAACTCTATTCATGAAGAGGAAATATTCCAACCATATCCATTGAGATTCATGCAAAGAAAATGGGAAAAACATAAGGATTAGTTCTTTCCCAATAATATATTTAGATAGCCTATCTGCATCTTGTCTCTCGAGATCTGACAGACTCCTTGTGGTGGGTCTCTGGGTCTTTCTTTCATTAGATCATATTTACATGCCATAATTTTATGTTTTAATCAACCCCTAATGGCCAAAATTAAACCTCTAGCTAGCACATGGAATAATCTCAAAGGATAAATGGTCATCGCATTCAAAGAACTACCCCCATGACCAATCAAAGCAAGGGGCACACAAGCAGTCAAGGTGGGTCACAGGAGGTAGTCAATGATGAATATAAGAAGGACACGTGGGTAATGCACACATAAGCAAAGGAAATCCCCACGAGAAAATCATAAATTTCCATGTGTCACCGGAACTCTATCTCGTTCCTCCTAAGTTGTAAAATCTTAAGTGGCCATATATTTTGATTCGGAGCTCCAAATCACACAAAATTGGTATTGTTGGAAATTTCTCAAAAATCTCTTCAATATGGAATCATGAAAATAATATATTGATGAGATTTTTTGGGTGAAAAGAGGAAAAATATTTTAGACATTAATGTGTAGTTATAGGTGGCTCAACTACCAAATTTGATGAAGTATGGGTGTCATATTTTCATCTATAGTTTCGATGGCATGTTTTTGGACATGTTAGACACACATCCCCCTCTACAAAGAAATCATATCAATATTTTTGGATGGCTAGTGGTTGAGGCCATTCAAATACATTCTGCAACCCTCTTTCTCTCTCCTCTCCTAAAAATCTATAAATGTAAGTTTTTGTTGTCCAAAATAAATCCTAAGTTATTTTGACAACTTACGTTCCCATTATTGCTCACGAAGCTTCACTTTACAAAAGTTACGCACAATATTAGTTGTCTCCTTACTTTGCACTTCCTTGGTTTTTTTCCTTCATGTGCCTTTCAAACTCTTCTTCCTTTATGCACCCTTCCCTTTCCTTTTCCTTTCTTCTATTTATTCCATCTTCCCTCGCACACACTTCTTATGCATTCACCTTCCTCTTAGTATTATGTGCACCCCGTGTATACCTCACACTTGCTTCCCAAGAAATCATAATTTCCTAGCATCCTTGCATGGTTTCCTTCTTGCTATAATAGGATTAGTCTTATCATTAGCTTGCCTCTTGCCTCTTACAAGTATTCTTTCCATTTCTGTCACGTGCATTACTTTTGCACTTCCTCTCCTTTCCTTCTGTGCATCTCTCTTTCATGTGCATTCGCGCCTTCTTCTGCGTGAGTCTTTGTGCCATATGGAAACCTGTCGAATGAATGTATCACACACAACCTATCAAATTACGTCAACAGTCATCAAATCCTTGCAACCAACTAAAGTGTGACATGTGGCATAAAATGAAAAAATAGCTAATGATGTGGTTTACACACCATATCACTCAAGTTCAAATTTCGGCAGGATTGGGTAGGTAAGAAGTTATAAAACATCCCTCATGCTATTAGTGTAGGATCTCGATTCCTCCAACCACCATATTTGACTCAAATTTTGATGCCTTCCTTGTCCTACATGTCAAATAGACATGGGAAGTGCATTTGATTCTGACAGGAGTATTTATAGGTGGATTTACTGGCATTTATTGCTTGATGTTGGTGGTTGAGTTTTCAAATTGGATTTCCCTCCTCATTCTCTTCTCTCATCCATTCATCTATAAATGTATGAGCATTTCTCATTGTAAAGGGTTGGATATTTTCATTTCATATAGGCATTGCCTTACATTTTGAGTTGTAGACCTTTAGATCTGGTTCTCTGCATTTGGATGCTCACCTCTTCTACCATTGTAATTGACTGTGCATTTTTTGAAGCAATAAAAAAAAATTGTGGTTATTCTCTACCCTAACTCGTTTTATTGCATCTTCTTGCTTTTATTTTTACTTTGGTAGCTTGTTGTACATCCTCATGTCCCTTATAGGTTCTCTTTTCATTGTGTCCCATGAGAATGAATGTTTGAGTGTGTATCATACTATGGTATGCATGCCTACCTTCCATGTCCACATTTTGACTCAAACCTAGTCATCTTCATCCCCTTTCTTTCTGGTGTTATCTCCTTCTTTATTTTTAGTTTTCCCTCTTCACACATCCTTCCTGTCTTTAGTCCCTTGGCATGTTTATCTTAGATTTCACTTCCACCATTAGGAGTAGCAATAGTAGTAGAAGTATGTAGAGGAACATGCCTTCTCTGGAGGTCTGTTTCAAGTGCACAAGGTCCCACAACTTGGAGATAGTCCCATTGTTTCCTCAAAGACTCAGTTCAACCTAATCGAGATAGGTGCAAGTTTAAGCTTTAACGCTTTCTAGCACACCCGATGGGACTAAGTTATGAAAGCTTAAATTTGATCATTGTTACGTTGTGGTGTGTGTGACTTAGTTATTTCTATCCCGTTGGAGGTTTTTTTCAAATCATCTAGTGACTCCCAATACTCGATTCACTTTTTTAGTAGCCTAAGTGCCTTTTATGAGAAGATTACATACAAGACAAAGCACAATAGCTGAAGAAACCTTTATTACCTCCAGTTGTCTCTAAGAAGAAGAGTTTTGTAGAACTTTCATGCATGCATCTCCATCTCCAACATGACACGCACATTCCACTCCTCCTCATAGTAGACTTGCATGCCCTACCATGGCACTACAACCACCTCCTCCTCTGAGGAACTTTTCTAATTTTACTTGCGAAATCCCTCTTGTTCTAAATATGCAACATGATATGCCAACAATTGTACTCAATAATATTTCATACTTCACCGTGAGAATCAAGTCACCTCTGTTGAGTACATCTAGGATGTAGCCAATGTGTGCTCTATCTATTTGATCACACATGATGATGTAGCAGTTTAGGCTACTCTTGGATTCACTCAAAGGCAAGGTGCTTCGGTGGTATAGAATCCTAAGACATGTATCTATTGCTCAACTAGAATGATCTTGGAACAACTCTTTGTAACTATTTTTAATATAAATCAAATCATTTGTCTTTGGCGGAGCAACTGATGACAACTAAAAGAGCACCCAATGAGCAGATGAATGATTTTAATATCAAATTCCATAAGACTTGGGACATAATTCCTCAAGTGATAAGACCTATAACCCAACATGACTTCTTATATTATCTAAGGGATTTGAATAGTGATATCTCATTTATGATTCAGTCCATGGGAGCTAGGACCTTACCTGTTGCTTATAATATTGCAATAAGGGAAAAATAGTCTCATTCGGTGGGAAAGTTAGCTCCCAGTGCTACTCCACACCCTTATTCCAATAAATGCCTCATGTGCACCAAGATTTTGTTTCCTCTTCTTCCTAATCGAGCACTCAACCCACCACATCCATATCTTATTCTCTTGTGTAGAAAAAGAAAAATGAAGAAATGAAGGCCCCGATTAGAAACATATCCAAAAAGTTATATATTTAGAGAAGCGAGAGGTGTGCAACCTTTAGAAATAACTCTAATCAATGTTATAACCAAAGCCATCATCCCTTTAGACAGCAATATGGGAATCAAAGATATGGGTAGAACTAGAAAAATGATATATGGCATATGAATGTCCACCTTCCTTTGTAAGTAATTAGTCTTGCACAACCTCTTCCAACACTCCAAAGACAAGCTAAGCACTAGTTCTATTTTTGAACAATATGGCACAGGAGTTAGAATAGTGCTTTCCTTGATATATGCCTCACAGTCAAAACCATTGACTAACACTATGTGTGAGTAGGCTTACATGCCTCAAGTTTCCTCTAACTATGAACCTTCCAATAGTGTAAGCGAGCTTGAGAATTAAGAAAATCTAGAGGTTTCTACGGCCAACCTTATGTTATTTGGCACCAAAGACTTCTATGCAATTAATCAAGCTATAGATGACACAAAAACTACGCATTGTTGTTAATATTTTTCAAGTAGAGGATAAGCAAGTAAGTAAGGTTATCGAAAACCCACCCTTTTATATGTCCTTGATCATAGGTACACACCTTGTCCACAATTGTATGATTGACTCAGGAACTAGTACTTTTGTTATGCCTAAGAAAATTATTGATGTCCTACGTCTTAAGTATAGCCCTTTATCCAAAGGAGTCCTACATCTTTATGGTTCAATGGTCACCACTCTAGGATTCATCTAGGATCTTGAGTTAACCCTTCATGCATGTCCAAGTCTCAACATAACCCAAGACATGTCAATCATTGACTACCTCATTTGTGTGCCTTGTGTATGTTAAGATATTTTACTACTAAAGTGGGTGGTTACTTGTTTTCTGATTGGTCCCATATGTTACTCAAAATAAGGTATGGTACCCGGTTTACCATACAAGTTGAGCTAATATTTTCCTATCATGTTGAATCATATGACCCATCCCCTCTCCAAGCTAATTGCCTAATCCAAGAAGGCCAAGAAAAAGTTTCTAAAGAGTGGCATATTCCTCCTCCTCTACCTGATTTAGTGTTAGATGAGTGGGTAGAAAGGCACCAAAAATTTTATCCATATGTTGAAGAGCTTGAAGCTTTTGAAAATGGGCTTGGTATATAATGCATCCTTGAAGAAGAAGCTCATTGTTATCGTGTGCACTCAAGAAAATTGAAGACAATTTTGGTGTGTGGAAGTTGTAATTTGATAGCTCGAGACATAGAAATGGCACGAGTGCAAGTGTTGTTCTCATTTCTCCCAAGGATGAGAAAAAAAAAAATTGTGCACAGTTACGGTTTACATGCTCCAACAATGTGGTAGAATATGAGGTGTTGGTGAATGGTCTTATCATTGTTGAAAAGAGACAGATTAATGTGTTACTAGATCTTTGAGGACACAAAATTGGTCATCCACCAGGTCATAAACAAGTGTACTAAAAATAATAATCTCCTCAAAGATTATAAACATAGAGTTTGGGACTTCCTTGAGATCTTTGATGCTCTGAATCTATAGGTGATACCAAGGAAAATGAATAATGAAGCAAATCATATGGCCATGCTTGTCTCACATTTTTCTCCTGCTAAGTATTTTATCAGGGAACATGTATCATGTCAAAATGGTTATCAGGCCATCTATTCCAGACAACAATACTAGATGGAAGGTGTTTGATATTAACGTGTAGATCGTCCAATTCATTCATAATGAAGCTAAGTTCTCCTCAAGCATGCAAGTTGGTTTGCATGACAACTATGGTGACCAAGTGATTCAACTAAAGAAAAACAAGTTTCCTAAAGGGTTGTTCACCTTAGAGAAAATGTTCAACCTTGATGATGAGTTCAAGGGTGAAGAAAAGTACATGTGCACCACACAATAATATTGCTTCCCAATTAGCATTACACATGGTAAATATTTTTACTCAAGAAATCTTATGCACATGATGAAAATCAGGCCTTCATCTCTTAGTACCAAAAATACAGTGACATTTTCTCATGGGAGTATGAATACCTCAAAGGATTTGATCCAAGTGTTTCTCAACACTCCATTGACCTTGATCCTATTATTAATCCCATCAGACAAAAGTAGAGACCAGTCAATCAAAATATAGATCCCCTCATGAGGAAAGAGTTGTCTAAACTCATCAAGGCGAAGATAATATTTCTGATCAAATATTGTACTTGTGTCATAAATATTGTTCTAGTGCACAAGAAGAATAGTGAAATCAAACTCTATGTTGATTTCAAAGAACTAAACAAAGCATCTTTAAAGGATCATTATCCTTTTCCTTTTATGGAGCATATCTTATAGACTTTGGCTAGCACGTAAATATTTTCCATATTGGATGGGTATTCGACTTTAATCGATTCTAGTCAAGGAAGAGGGTCGATGTAAAATAGCATTTAGAACCAAGTGGGGGAATATGAATATCAGAATATGCCCTTTGGTCTATCAAATGTAGGCATAACCTTTTAACGCACCATGGAAATTTTCTTCAAAGGTTATATCAATGAGTTCATCTTGGTTTACCTAGATGGCATAATTGTCTTCTCAAAGCAGAGCATGGATCATATGGCACACATGAAAAGTCCTTTGAGAGATCTAGAGAATTTGGGGTATCTCTTAGCCCCAATAAGTGTAATTTGGATGTGGCGCAGGGAAATATTTTGGGCCATGTGGTCTCAAAGGATGGTATTTTTATTGATTATGAGCACGTTTCAGCCATCCTTTCCCTATCCCTACCAAAGTGTATAATAATGCCTTGTAGTCCTTCCTAGGAAAAATCAATTTTTTAGGTGCTTCATCCCTAACTTCATAGGACTGGTGAAGCCCATCACCCTAATGCTTAATAAGGACATAGTCTTCAAATGGACAACATAAGGAAAAGAGAGCTTCAAAAAGATCAAGAAAGAAATTGTTTACGCACCAACACTCATCAACCCATATTATTCCAATGATTTCATATTTTATGCCTATGGAGTAGATGTGAGTGTTCATTTTTTATTCTTAATCAATGGTATCCTAGAGCATCCGATGGCTTTCTTCAATCAAACACTAAGGATTTGTGAACTGAAATATAGTCACATGGAGAAATAGGTCTATGTCATCATGTATGTGCTTAATAAGTTCAAAAGTATACTTTCCATAAATCATATTAAGGTATTAGTTTTGCACTCAAGTGTTAGATACTTCATCATGGGAGTAGAAATTAGTGAGAAAATAGCAAGGTGTGTGACAAAGATCATGGAATATGACATGACTATCAAAGCCATGAAGCTGGTTAGAGGCGGTGTGTTGTGCAAGCAACTTGCACGAGGATGAGTAGAATGATCAAGAGACTTCATTATTTTTGGATGATCTCCCACATGCAAAACCCGAATAAAGTGTAGACCCTAGCATGCATATTTGGATGAGGTACATGATCATATTCCTTTCCTATGGTGTGCACCCTCTTGGTTTGAACAAAGAAAAGAGAATACATTTGATGATATAGTCAATTCAATATGTTTTGATTGATGGCCTTCTCTTCAAAGAATCCTTAATGGCATGCTACTAAGATGTATTGGCAATGCGTGAATTGAAAAAATTGTTAGCATAATTTCACGATAGATTCTATGGAGGACACTTCTTTTCCAAGGTGACGATGATGAATATCATCAAGGAAGGATACTTTTGGCCTACCCTATTCGCAGACATGCACAAGTGGGTCATGAAATGCAAAGAATGTTCTTTATTTATAAGAAAGAAGAAATTTGTAGTTCTTCCCCCTCGACTAATCCAAGCATATCATACTTTTGCATAATGGTGTCTTGACTTCATAAGCATGATCAATCCTCCTTCGAGCACTAGGCATAAATGGGTGCTTGACAAATACAGATTACTTCACTAGATGGACGAGAATTTTTTGTGCTCAAGGAATCAACTGAGTTATTCATCCTTGACTTTCTCAAGGGCGTCATGACAAGGTTTGGCATTCCTCAAGCCATTATCTCTAATAATACAAAGGCATTCCTTGGTACTAAAATTTCTAATTGGGCATTAAGTCTTGGAATCTACTTAAATACCTCTTCTAACTAATACCCTTATGGTAATCGCTTGCAGAGTCAAAAATAAGAACTCGGTCATAATCATAAAGAAGACAATGAATATCAACCAAATGTCATGGCACACAAAGATCTCACGCATGCTCTAGGTAGACAAAATCATGAAGAAAAAGGAAATAGGTACTTCACCTTGAAAATTTATTTATGGAAAGGAAGCTCAACCTCCTTTATCTCTTGATTTTTTTCATTAGAACTTTCCCAACAGTGTAGTTTGAGGGTGTAGATCGAGAGAAATAAAAATGGTAGAGCTGGTTGGACTTGAGGAATTAAGGAACTCTATCATGATCAAGTTAGAACAGCATCATCAATTAAAAATAAATTGTTTGACAAAAAGGTGAGGCCTCAAGTTTTCAAATTTGGGGACTCATTCTTAAAATGGGATGCTGATAGAGCTAAACCAGGGCGTCATTCAAAGTTTTATGCACTTTGGAGTGGCCCATACATCATTAGTTCTTTCAAGAATGCTAACTCTTTTGATTTGTCTCATCTTGATGGAGGCGCACTGTCAATCCCAGTCAATGGGATCTATCTCAAACCCTTCCATTGAGTTTGCTACATTATTTTGTATAAATTAAAGTAGTTTTAATTCCTCCAAGTGTGTTATACACACATTGTCTATTTGTACATAGTTCTTTCTCCTCACATTCTCTTTTCACGTGCTCTTTTTTTTCTTCTCATATTTCATTCATATTTCAATAGTTATCATCAGTTTTGCAAGATTTGGGATAGAGTTCAAAAATTTTCATCAAGTGACTTCAAGTGTAGTTTTTCAAATTTGCAGATCAAAAATTCACATACACGCTGACCCCATTCCCAATGGATGCTCTAGGATATTGATCTCTTTCATTTAGCAGGAAGATGGCCCCAAACATTGAAAATGGTTGTCCAAAATAACTCCCCAAGTTATTTTGACAACTTGCGTTCCCATTCTCGCTCAATCTTCACTTTGCAAGTTATGCACACTATCGTTGTCTCCTTGGTGCACTTCCTTGGTTGTTGTCCTTTGTGTGCCTTGCGTAATCTTATTCCTTTCCATGCCCTTCCATTTCCTTTTCCTTTATTTTATTTGTTCCATATTCCCTCATGAACACTTCTTGTGTATTCACTTTTCTCTCATTATTATGTGTACCCCATGCACGCCACACACTTACTTCCCAAGAAAGCATGCTTTCCTGGCATTCTTGCACAATCTCCTTCTTGTTGTCATGAATTACCCTATGATGATCATGCCCTCTTTCCTCTTATAAGTATTCTTTCCATTTCCACCACACACATTACTTTTGCATGCCCTCTACATTCCTTCCATACATCTCTCTTGACGCGCATTTGCACCTTCTTCTACGCCATTCTCTATGCCACGTGGCAGCCTATCGAAATGAATGTATCACATGTAACCTATCAAATTATATCAATAGGGAATGAATACTCATAACCCAATAAAGTATGACATGTGGCAGAAAATGAAAAAATAGTTGATAACGTGATTTACACTCCGCATCATCCAAGTTCAAATTTTGGTGGTATTGCGTCGGTAAAAAGATAAAAATGTCCTCATGCCATTAATTCTAGATTTGATTTCTCCAACCACTAGATATGATTTCACACATTACTTTTGCATGCCCTCTACATTCCTTCCATACATCTCTCTTGGACGCGCATTTGCACCTTCTTCTACGCCATTCTCTATGCCACGTGGCGCCTATCGAATGAATGTATCACATGTAACCTATCAAATTATATCAATAGGGAATAATACTCATAACCAAATAAAGTATGACATGTGGCAGAAAATGAAAAAATAGTTGATAACGTGATTTACACTCCGATCATCCAAGTTCAAATTTTGGTGGTATTGCGTCGGTAAAAAGCTAAAAATGTCCCTCATGCCATTAATTCTAGATTTGATTTCTCCAACCACTAGATATGATTTATATCTCGACTCCTTCCTTCTCCTTCATGCCAAATAGACATAAGGAATTGCATTTGATAGATTTACAAGTGGATTTGTAGGCATTCATTGCTTGTTGTTGGTGGTTGAGTTTTCAAATGAGATTTTCCCTCCTTCTCCTTCTCTTCTCTCATCCATTCATCTATAAATGTAAGAGCATTTCTCATTGTAAAGGGTTAGATACTTTCACTTTGTATAGAGGTTTCCTTCCATTTTGAGTTTCATACCTTTAGATTTGGTTCTCTCCATGTGGATGCTCGCATATTCTACCATTGTAATCAACTGTGTATTTTTGGAAACAATAGAATTTTTATGGCTATTCTCTTCCCTAACTCGTTGTATTGCATCTTCTTACTTTTATTTTTACGTTGGTAGCTTTTTGTGCATCCTCGCTTCCCTTATAGGTTTTATTTTCATTCTATCCCATGAGTATGAATGGTTGAGTTTGTATCGGACTATGGTACGCGTGCCTACCCTCCCTATCCACATTTTGTTCATTTTCTCTCAAATTTGGTCATGTTCATCCCCTTTCTTTTTGGTTCTATCACCTTCTTTAGTTTTAGTTTTCCCTCTTCTTAAATCATTCTATCCCTGGTCCCTTGGCATGTTTAGTTTAGATTTCCCTTCCATCATTAGGAGTCGTAGTAGCAGTAGAAGTAGGTAGAGGAACCGACCTTCTCCTGGAGGTCTATCTCAAGCATGCAAGGTCCCACAACTTGGAGATAGTCCCATTGTTGCCTCAACAACTCAATTCAACCTGATCTAAGATGGGTGCAAGTTTGAGCTCCAACATTTCCTTAGCACAAAAAAAAAGATTTTTCTTTTGTTTAATTTAGAGCTCTATCTTAGATTTTTCTTCCATTTTCATGCTTATAGACCTCTTCAATTTGTATCTTGTATAATATTTTGAGCCTATGCTCTGTAATCTGAATGGAATAATATTAATGTAATTTACATATGGTTCTTCTCCCTTTAAAACCCTATTTATTTGTTATGGATGTTTACCCTCCTATTATATTATTAAGCTTCATTCATTCATGATTTTTAAGTTGTGTTCCCTTAAAATTATTAATTATGTAACTAATATGTGTATATTTGATCAGATTTGAATCTTGTCTTAGTTTTGGTGCATCACCTTTCTTATTACTTGCAAATTTTCCCTTTTTCTCACCCTAGTACCTTTGATTCATAGTTTAGGTTTAGTTTATTTGAGTTTCATGCTTGTAGGTTAGTCCGTAATGGACTCGGAGAGAAGGAATTAGCATCCTCTAGAGACTTGTCTCACTCTCAAAGTCCCACACTTTGATACAAGTCCATGTTACACCAAATTTATGTTGTCAAGGAAACCACATGTGCAGAGGGTGCTAACTTTTAGTGATAATCACTTATTATTATTCACTCTCATCATATGATTGTGTCCCACATGTTGTATTCAAGGTAGGGGATTACAAATCAAACCTCTAAGGTGGGGGACCAATTCTTTATTTGTTTAAGAAGTTCTTCCTCAAAATTTCTTTTTATAGGGGATTTTGAACAAGTTTATTTTTTACGAAAGTGCATCATTAACAAATTTTTACACCAATGAGCCTCGTAGCTCTGATCTTGAGAATTAAGTTTTCTCTTTATCTTATCCCCTCTTGATTTTTTGAACATCAACAGATCATCATCCACATCAAGTGTAAGTTATTGTGCATCATCGAGAGTAGTATGATCACTTCTTCTCAACATGAAACAAACTTTGGGTAGTTTTTCATTAGTGAATAATCTTAGATGATTATATTTTCTGGCCTGAAAACTTTTGGGATTTTGTAGAGTAGTTTGTTGAACTTAGCTACAAAGCATCTCATGGGTTCATGAGGATATTTTTTAAGTTGATACCATTGTGCAAGGAGGACATGAACATCTTCTCGCATGCTTAAAACTAGTTTCAAATTTAGCTTTCATGTTTTCCCAATTTCTAATTGATCATCATGGAAAGTGGTAGAACCAATCAACAATGGATTCTTATCCTTAAATAAGTAGATTGAAACATCTTCGTGTTCAACTCTCAACACACTACAAGTGTTGATTAATGTTGTAATGTTATCATATGGATGTTGTTTCTTTTCTACAATGAACTTAGGGAAATTCTTTATAGATCCTTTCGAAAAATCATGCGGTGGGTGAGACCAGGAGAATAGGCATGTATTTTTCCCTATGGCATGGGTGCAGCTATTCTTTCTTCTTCTTCCTTTGGTTCTTCTTTGTAGTATTCTTCGAAGGAATGATATCCTATGGTTTAACAGCTTATTTCTTTAATGGGACCTTCGAGAGGGGCGTTAGGATAAAACTCAAGAAATTACTCCCAACCAGTTTTCCTTACTATCTAACTAATGGGAAACCTAAAATTAACTTGTTGTTCTTCAAATTTTGGTTCAAATATTCCACTAGCTCGATTATTCCTTGTGTATCTTATTTCTTCTAGTTTGTAGGATGTGTGTATAACTCAAGATGGATTTCTTATGCTCTTCTTTATTTATTACAAGCTTGTCTAACATGTTCTTCTTCCGAACCCAAAACTCTTACAAAGAAGATAATAGTGATTGAAACTTTATTTGTTATTCCAAATTCAATTCACAAATCAATTGTGATATTTTCTTGAGTATCTTGGAATAAAAGAATATTAGGCTGCAAAACAGAGCATTTCCAAGAATAGTCATTGGGGGAATTACAAAGTAAACATCAAGTCTCTTATATTTTCAATCTCTAATTTTTTTAAGTTTTTCGATATATGATTTTTAGGATTTTGTGGTTTTAGAGGTGGTGCAGAAACATCAAAATCTGCCCCATGGTGGGCGCCAAAATTGTTGGAAAAATAATTTGTCGCAAGGAAAAATTAGTGTGTTTTTGTAAACTCTCTGGGACTAAGTCCCTCCTCTTGGTAATAGATAGGATCTCATTTATTGAATGTGGAAAAACAAATATTTTGGTGGCCATTAAGGTGGGAATCACATAGGAATACTCCACTAGACCTATGGAAAATTTCTTACACTTAGTGCAAGGGAGGAATTTGCTTAGTGAAAGAAGGTAGAGGGGAGCAAGAATATAGGGAAGGAGGGTTAACTTTGTGAATAGGCACTAGCATATTTTCACAGCATTAACTAGAATGAATCCACACTCAGTTAAAGGAATACAACATTTTTAACAATGATAATACTAACAAATCATTTATCGAGGCACCAACACCTTCCTTGGTTTTACAAGATCATCATGTTTACAAAGTTGAACATGTAAGGAAATAGAGGAAACATAGAGAAAGAGGAAAATAGAATAATGCAATCTCTTTCTTGTATCTTAGTAGTGTAAAGCTATCTACTTAGAAACTTATAATTGACAACCCCTTGAAATGGAGAAGTCATTTCAATTTATAGCCTTACACAAAGTCTTTTCATCTACCCCCACATGAATTTTCACTTCCCCTTATCACTTGTGACCTTTCATATTCCTAGGAAACAAAAGTGAGTCTTTTTCATTAATTGAAAATAACTCATTACAAAGTTAGATTATATGTCACTTTAAGTGAATAAGATGAAATAGTGAAAAGTACCTTCATAACAAAGAATTGGAACATAGAGAGAGATTAAAGGATGAAGGAAGAAGAGGGGAGTTGATCATGTCGATGGAGATGGGGCCTCCACTGATGAAGAGCTAGATTTTGATGAACCTTGTGGGAATGCACCTAGAGAGATTTCTTCACCCTTGAATTCCTTGCTAAAGTGGGTTAACGCAGTGCCACTTTCTCTACTTGAGGGATATGAATGAATCTCGAGCCTTGATCTAGGTTTCAAAGTAGTGATGATGTTTTTGCCGATTAAACAAAACCCGGTGATCTTTAAAAGTATTGGAAATTATACATCTAATTTCTATAAGAGACTCCAAAGTATCTTCATCAATTGGTTTTAGAAGCTATTCCACTGGTGAATTTTCACTGATTGGAGGTGGCCCAAGCTTCTACACCCCATTTCTTATACTTTCTAGAATTTATAATGTGATTTCTTCACAAGATTCAAGCTCGGAGATAGCATCATTCAAAATTTCATACCGAGTTCAACATCTGAAACAAAATAGGAGATAAATTCTCAATTATGGAATTGAATACATCTTTGCCCACTAATACAAAAGAATCAAGATTACTCATTTCTGACACCAATGGAAATGATTTATCAAAAATAATATTTTATAGTAAACCTTAATTATAGAGTAACATATGGTAAATAAATGTATCTTGAAGTACATTATTGACACAAGTAATAAGAAACTAAGCATGAAAACCTAAGTGCAAGAGAGAGAAGAATGGAATTATTTGATTTGCATCTAATCTATAAGTGCTCTTAACCGGGAAACTATTCAACAGAAGTGGAGATTGTCGTAATTGCTCTAAATAAATTACAAACTATTGAAATAAGGCTAAACACATATGCCTAATACAAGACAGGGGAGCATGAGGCACTGGTGACTACTATCGGGCACTTGTGACTATGAAAAAGGTTAGAATCTAATTTTTACTATGTCACACAAATGTCACAAATACTTATTGTTGATCACCCGTATGTTGTAATATGATCACCGAATGCACCTATAACCTACAAACAAATATTTTCCTACAAAACCCATAACACCACATAAAATAAAATAAAAATAAAGATGTAATATGGGGATTCGAATCGACCCCAAAGTGGTCACCCGACCGAGTGAACTTACGACTGAGTGTTGCACTACATCTCAGACTCCATATAGTTCTTGTGCATGTGTGAGAGAATCATTTCGTAGGATTCCCTTGTGCTAATGTAATTAATGGGTTGTATCTAGATGTAGTAATGTAAATATATTTATGTGTTATCCCGTAAAATTGACAAGGGCAATTTTACCGATGACCATACCGAAAATTTTGTTCCGATCCCTCATTAGGGATCCCTTGTGTTCGAAATGTTGTAAAATCCCTTCCCGGGAAATCTAGTTTTCGAACTTAGTCTTTTTGAGCCTTTTTTGGCTGGGCGCATGAAATTGCTTTGCAACACTAACTTTTGATGCGCCCCCTTAAAAGCCTTTGGCGCATGGTTTTCAATGTCAACACAACTTTTCATGCGCCAAAGAATGTTGAACCTTCCCTGCGTGCGCCAAGGCGCATGCGCTTGTGTTGGTACAACTTTTGTTGCGCCACTCTTTGGTGCGCCAAAGGGCGCACATAATCTTAGTGCAACAAAAGTTTTGGTGCGCCAAAGGGCGCACATAACTTCATGTCGACAATGCTTTTGGTGCGCCAAAGGCGCGCTTTGTCTCCTGTTGTCAAATACTTTCGTGCGCCAAAGGGCGCACGCTTTCTCCTGTCGACAGCAACTCTCATGCGCCTTTTAAAAAGTGGGTGGCGCATTTATGACCAGCTTGCCTATATATATGTGTTTTGCGCGCCCAAATGTCATTTTCACTTTTCGCTGAGCACGTGATTTTTCTGAGCCTGTCAGCCCCTGCCTCGTCGTTTTCATCGCCTTGTGGACCCGTTCCCGAGCTTTTGCTATTTATCCAGGTATGAGGTGTCTTTCTCTCTCGTGCGTTTTGTGTTTTCAGTTCTTGGTGTGTTCTTGGTCTGGTTTTAGCTTGCTAGTTGGTTTTGAAATATAAATGTGTTGGCCTAGCCTCCTCCGTTTGCTGCTTCCCCCCCCATGCTATCCTTCCTCTTTCCAGATCTGCTGGAGAAGGACGTTTTCTTGAAACAGTGGTTGTGGCCCTCCTGATCTAGATCATTTTATCTACCCCACTGAGCCTTTCAAATAGGAACGAAGGAGTAGAAGGAACCTACATCATGTAAAACCCCCTTTGAGAGTTTAGTTCTCTGTTTTCCTCCTTGGCGCATCTGTCACCCCTGCAACATCATGAACATTTGCGCCCCTTTGGCGCATCTGACCGCCTTGTAATCTGCAACATCCCTGCGCCAGAGGCGCACCCAGCCTGCTTGTTGCATCATTAACCTCTGCGCCCTTTGGCGCGCCTCTTTCACATGCTACAAGTGTCAAATCTCGCACCCTTTGGCGCACCATCCTTTTGTGCTGCATCACGTTTCCATGCGCCCATGGCGCACCCAGCTTCCATGCAACACAAGCTTTATCTGCGCAAGTATGAAGCTATAAAGGCGCAGGCGCATCCCCGATTGCAATAACATTATGTTGTGTAAACTCTTCGTGCGCCGTGCCATATCCCTTTGGCGCACGAAAAGTCAATGTTACACGATCCATCCATGCGCCGAAGGGTGCACCAAATCCCAATGCAACATGAAAATTCCATGCGCCCTTTATAAAATGCAATCTGCAACATCCATGCGCCATGCGCCTTATCTATTTGGCCTGCAAGTTGCAATTTTCATGCGCCCTGCGCCCTGAGCCTTAAAATCTCTAACTCTTTCTTCTGCTGACATTCCAATGGAAGATCAAATGGCTAATTCAACCTTTTTGGATTGGGTCTCGCTTCTTCTTCATGCAGATCAGCAACTGAGTTCGAAAGAACATATGTCTACATCCAGCAAGAGACCCACCAAACCAAGAGGAAAGGCTAAGCTTACAGAGGAAGAGATGAAGTACAAATATCAAAGGGTCAGGATGCCCGAATCACAGGCTGAATGCAGTATGGATGTCAGAGACTCAGAATTGGGTCACATTGACATGGAAGAATTCTGGGTTAGAACTCAGAAGGTTACAAGAAGTCCGTGGATGGACAAATTAATAGGCAGTGCCCTGCACTTCGCCGGAGGAATCCCCGTCAGTGCCGTCAACAATGAATTCATGATGGTGATTGCACAATCTTACAACAAGGACACAAGATGTGTCGAAAACAGCAAGGGCGAGGTAGTCATAAACCTCACTGCCCGTCATTTTGAGATAATGCTCGGCATCCCTCACCACCGGCACTTTGTGGCCGTCAGCCAAGAAGAGTGCATCAAGGCCTGGGAAGACGATGAAGACCAATGCATGCAACTAATGAACGAAGTCTACTTGAAAAACAAGAAGGTGGTAACCCGGTGGCCCCAGATTATCCACCGCAGTGATTTCTCAGAAGAGCTCAGTGATACTATTACTTTCCTGAGCAGAGTCTTCAGGCTTTCTGACGCCCACTACTTCCATAAATGGATGCTGAGGTACTTGGAGACAATGAATAAAAATTTGCCCGATCAGCGCTTTTGCTGGGGGGAAATAATAAGCAGCACCATCTCCGAGTAGCTACAACAATTCGCCACAACGGGAGTGTTCCATATGAACTCCTACGTAGTCTACGCTGCAGCGTCGGAGAGGGATTATCCAGGGCTAAACCGAAGTGGAATTTGGCCTCAGGTCAAAATATATGAATATTATCCAGAACTGAGGCTGGAGAATAGCATCCCTCAATTCGCCAAAATTAATGATGCTTTCTTCTATCACATCATTTGCCTGTTGAGGCCAAATCTAACTCATGGTCGCACGACCAAAAACATTGTGTCAACCGTGGAGAAGTGGGGGGCCCTGTTCACCCAGTTTCCCACATTTACCTATCTGAGGGCGGTCAACTTCTTGGGCGAGCCAACCAGGCTACCGAGGTATGCTGGACCTAAGCTGATTCTACTAGAGCTATCAAGGCAGCTGGTCACATACCATGAGAAATGCCTCAAAAGAAAGAAGGGCGGAACTCCTTTCCCCCTCACAGTGGGCCGATACACATGCTCCACCCATCACAAGGCGAAGGAAATGTTCGCAGAGCTGGAGTTGCTCAATTTGAAACATGACTTCCCAGCCAGGCCTACCTTTGACCCAAGGGGCTGCCTGCCAAGAGCTAAGCTTGATCCGATCCATGTCCCTCAAATTGAGGATATTTACATTGACGTCATCCACGAGGTGGAACTCAGAAGAAAGGATCATTCTCGCTTAGCATTGGCGGAAATTATCCAATACGGAGTGGCCATTGTCCCCAAAGGCTTCCAAACTACGGAAGATGAAGTGGACAAGGTGTATAATGACACGGAAGGGGATGATTGGCCCTTCCCGGCCATTGACAGAAGCAAGGCTCCTCAAACAATTGAGGAGAGGGTCAAGGAGACTATGCGCAGAACAGAGCACTGGTGCCGCATGAATGGGCTGATCTACCTCGGGGTAGATTTCACAACCTCCCCATTGGGCAATGCACCTCCAAGGTCCAAGAAGCAGCTAAAAGGCAAAGGTGTAGAAGGTGAATCTAGCACCATTCAGGAAGAAGCCCCTGAAAGTCCTCTTTCCACAGCGCCAGAACAGGTAATAACTCTGGATTCGCCAGAGAAAGAAGCAGCAGAGGATAGTCCCATACGCCCATCCACTCAGGATGTCGGCATTGCTACAACCACAGAGGTCCCTTCTATCCCTTCTTCTTCTCTTCCTTCCCCTCCTCGAGTGACTCACGCGACCACCCCTTTGGTCGTGTCCTCTGTCCCTTCTTCTACTCTTTCCCCCACCTCTTCGTCTATCTTCTCCTCCCTCGCTGATTTATCTTCTTCCATTTCTTCCCTCATTTCCGGGCTCCCTTCCCTTCCTATGTCTTCTGCAGCTACGGTTTCCCTTCCTCCCGTGGACACTTCTTCGGCTATGCTCTCAATGCCGCCTCCGCGTGTCTCCACGTTTTTCCCCTCTTCTACTGCAGCTGCCCCCTCCTCCGTTTCTGGTCCTTCTTCCATAGGACCAGCCTGGATCTCTCAGCAGCTGAGCCAGCAAAAGAGGAAAGTTCCCATCACTCCGATGGACTTTTCAGTAATTCCAGCCAAAGGGGCAAAGAAGCAAAAGCCTGTAACACGCTTCTCTCAAAGTGCTGCAGGTGAGAGAGTTATGGAAATAGCATACCCTGATCCCCTCAAGGAGAAAAAAGATCTGTCTCTGACAGATTTTACTGTGACTCAAGTCACAATGGGGACGTCTTCTGAAAGTCTCCAGGGGGAAGCTCTTCCGCAAATCGATGCCCTCTCGTAAAAGCTTCAAGAAATAAAAGAAGAGAAAAGGCTACTGAAGGAGCAGAACAAATATCTGCTTCAAGCCTTACAGAAGATGGGTAGTGCACCTCCCACGACTGCCGCCGAGACTTCTGAGCTTCTCAGCCAGGAGAAAATCAATGAATATTCAAAGATCGGCGAGCAGGGTATGGTCGTTTCTGCTTGGAGGAGCCAGATCCTCAAGGACAGTGAAAGAGTGATCGCCGAGTATGTCAATTCATATCTAAACATCAGAAAGGCAAACAAGGAACTCCAAGCATTAGCGGGTCCCATATCAGAAGAGCTAGAACATGCTAGACTCCAACATGAGACCTTTCAACAAATGTTTGACTGTTCAGTCGAAGATCTGGTCAAGTTCGGAGTTTTCGGCCATCCAAGGGCCCTCAACAAAACCATGTCCACTCTGGACTATCGGATAGATCAGCTGGAATTTGTTCTGGAAAAGATAGACAAGGTGAAGGAAGAGGCCCTGGATGCGATGCATCAAATGGAGCGAATTGTTCTTAACATGTCTCCAGGGCTGCTCACTCCTTCCTTTATCATGAGATCAGCTGATGAAACTATCCGGATCTTCAAGGAGATCGCTTCTCAAGGAACGGGGCCAGAGGTCACATTTGACACTGAATCTATCAACAACCTGCTGGCCTGTAGGGACTTCATCGGGTTCCTCATCGAGGCGGAGAAAGATTATTCTAAACTCCCAGAAAAGCTCATAGACGAGCGGGAGACTTGCGAAGCAATCAGCGAACGGCACAAGGATCCATCACAGGATCAATTTGGGCCCATGATTAACAAGTTTTTGGAATACCGCGCTCAGTTCCACATATCATCTCCTGAGCAGCATCAGAAGCAGGCAACCCCCTTTCGGCCGCAGGATGACGATGACGAGTAGCTGCTTTTTTTCTTCTTCTTCTTCTTCTTCTTCTTCTCTCTATTCTCCGACTTTCTTGTTGAAATGTCTAAAGTGTGTTGGCACAAATGATGACATCATCCATGTTGCATCATGGGATGATGTCATCCATCAAGTTGTCAAAAGTCAACATGACTTTTAGATATTTTGTAAATATCTTTGTAAATAGGTGGTTGGCTCCTTTTTGCCTTCTTTCCTTCTCCTCTCTTCTATAAATACTGGAATACTTGTTGTATTCGGGTGAACATTTTTTAGATGAAAATAGAAGTGAGGAGAGAAAGACTTTGAGCTTTCTTAGAATGTAAGAAAACAAAGAATACAAATATTAAGAATTTGTGCTCAATAGCTGTGTTATGCATTAGATCTTCCTTACGTTAGATCTGTATGTGTTTAATCTGTTGGATTCATATCTACTTTTCTGTCATTTGCTCATCAGTATTGCTTTGTTTATTTATGCAAGTAGGTTTGGCTCTGTTTACTACCAACCCAAAAACATAAATCTTCTGACCTTTCTACTTTGGAATTCATTTCTTTTCTTCCTTCGATCTGTTCTTTCTCTTTTCCCTCTTTCATTCCTTTCTTTTCGCACTGAATACTCTACCGGGATGAGATCCCAAACCCCGAAGGCGTAAATCATGAGACTTGCATAGATTCCTATTTGCCGTAGAATAAAAATAAACCAATTTCGCTTTGCTTGACTCAAAGAGGGGCTAAGCCCTCGCACACTTGTTGGCTTGTCTATCCATAGATCTGTCCAGCGGGCTGCAGTTTTCGGACCAACATTATGGATGGAATAAATAAACTTCCTCTTCCTATGCTTTGTGTATATAGAAAATATAGTCCATTTTCCCTTAAATAAATGCTAGATGGAAGCCTTTAATACTCTTAAATGCCTTTGGATGCAAACTTAGGTGATGATAGTAGATTCTTAGAGCTTGGTCTTTTATTTTTGTCACATAGTTATATATTTATATGATTCCCATGTTTGAATTTTGCAATTGACAACCGGAAGACCGAACCGTAAGTAAAAACAATTCCCAAAATATAAAAGAGACCCAAAAGAAGCGAGTAAGGTGGAAAATAGTCAAGGGCACCCGTGAGGGGACAGGGGTGATCGGGTACTCTTGTCTAGTCTAAGTACTAGTGTTTGAATCCAATAAATATGAAGAAGCAAAGTAACGACCGGGCTATAGGGTGTGAAGGACCATAAAGACAACAAGAAACCAAGAAAAGAGGCCAAAGGTAGTTGTCAATTACTAGTTTTCTTTATTAGGAATCATATGAATGTCTAGTATGTGTTTTGGACCTAGAAATGTACCCAAGTGTGTGATTTAGTGTCTAAATTTTCCCCCACTTTATGTCATTGAGTGAATACTTGATAACATAAAGTAGTTAGAAGATGTGTACCTTTTGTTCCTATAGAATGTGATGGCGATAACTTGTCGAAGAGATAAGTGAATCATGGAAAACTAAGAAAGAAAAAGTAACCCAAGGGGTGAAGGATATGTGTTGTACTGGGATATACCTATTATTATTGTATCTTGTGACTTTTTTCTTATTGTAAGAATGGACCTACAAAAAGAAGAGAAAAAGAGTAATCAAAGTCATGCATTATGAAAACTTTGTTACAAAAGTATGTAAACGTATGTAAGAGTGAAAAAGAAGTGAAAGGAAAGTGTGCACCTAATGAACATGAGTGTGAAAGGATAGAAAGATGTCCTAAAAATGTAGTGAAGAGCAGGTTTTATGGGTGATCTCATGCCAAGAGTGATTTTTTAGGGTGATCTCATGCCAAGTGTGAGTTTTTCGGGATATCTTACACCACGGTAGAAGATTTTTGGGGAGAGACGTTTAGTATTACTCTCCTTCCATGACTATTTCCCAATTATACACCACTGCAGATGGTGTGATCCTACTTTATCCTGAATTATACCATATTAGTTATGTATTTAGTTCCATATTAAAAATGGATATAGAATGCATTCTTCTTGTTAGAGGATTATGCTTTTCTTTGTGAAACTACTATGTAAATTGTTGTGAACTGTGTTGATCTGAGAAAGTAGTTGTATCTACCCCTAGTACATAAGCACCTAGGGAGGTTAGGAACACCCAAGAGCTAGTGTTTGGATCTGGGAACTGTGTTTGCATTAAACTAAGGACCCAACTCAAATTTTGGGATGTTTCGTAATTATAGACTATGTTGTTCTTGTGCTGTGTGTAAGCATGTACTATAGCTTTGAGCTACTATCTAGGGTGACTGATTCACCCAATATATGCCCCCTTGTTTGAGTTGCATGTGACACTTATAGGAGAATGTGGCCCAAAAGAGAGGACCTAATGCTAATCAAAACCGTATTCCCATAGGGGGAGAGGGGATGAGCATGGTATAAACCAAGGCACATACAAAAAAATGTGGTGTGTGTGTGTGTGTGTGTGTGTGTGTGTGTGTGTGTGTGTGTGTGTGTGTGTGTGTGTGTGTGTGTGTGTGTAGTAGAAAAGTAGCAAGCATGTCATAGATAAACAAAGTGTAACAAAAAATGTGCATATAAGAGTTAGACCATGAAAATTGGATTTAACATGGGACATTACTCATAATGTCGCAATAAAATGACGTCCAAGCAGCCAAAGGCATAAAAGAAGTGATCTAACAAGACATAGGGCATAGCCCGTAAACAATAGCATACAATGGTAAACAATGTCAAGCAAAATGTAACAGATAACCATGGTGGCATATAGTCCTGTAAAGTAAATGCTACACATGAAGCACTCATTAGCATGTTAGAAAGATTAAAAAAAGTATGTCAAAGTGTGTATGTTCCATTTGAAAGTAGTGTGCTAGGAAGAAGTAGTAAATAATGAAACAATAGCACCTGTAATGTGTGAGAAAGTAGATTCCCCTAGGAGCCTTGGTGGGACTATTAAGACGTACAAGTATTAAACATCATTGCGGTGTTTAAGGACCTCGTAAGAGATCTACATCCACTTCAAAAGACCAAGTGAACATGCATGTGTATATATAAAATATATTGACATACTAAGTATTTTTCTAGCATGGGAAACAAAGTGTACACGTAACACATCACTCATCCTAGGCACATCACTCATCCTAGACTCGAGTGCTCACCCAAAACATGAAAAGGTACCAGTGTCCCTCTTTAGGGTTGTTGTAATAGGATGTTAACATGATGAAGGAAGAAACATATAGATTCATAACTAATCCATCATTCTACAATTCATGTTATCCTCATATCTATGAAATAACAAGCTTAAACAATAATCATGATTGAATTAATAACATGTACTACTCAATTACATAGAATGACACTTAGATTCAGCCAATATCTTCCATCTATTAATAAATATAGAATCTCCTTACAATATTGTCAATCTATATCAATGCGCGTATGGAACTGATATAAATGGTTCAGTTCATATCGTATATTCTCTTTGTTACATACATACATCTACTCTTTGTTACACATACATACATCCAGCTCTCTATATATATCCTCATCTACTATGCACTAACATCATATATATAGGGTGGGGACTTTCCCTTCACCACTTATCTATTCCAGAAATAGGTCGCATGCTATTGATAGCCACACACCATTTACAATCATAGCCACACATGCAAGTGCGCTATCTATAGTCCTCTTATAGTTAACTGAAGTGTCAATTCTATTCTCAGCTTGTCTCCATGCATAAACACTTTGAACCACTTCTCCAAATATAGACAATGCATGGCACACACATCTCTACATCGTTGATGTGGTCCACATGCCATCTTCCAAAAATAGATCTTCATGCTCAAAATCAGCTAAGTCCTAAAATTTGAACTTGCCTTCCACACACGGGGTCCTTCCTATCCTTCCGCACCCTTGGTTCCGGCCTTCTATCCCATGTGGACTCCTTATGTGATCTTAGACAAGTATTCTTTGATCAACATTACCCCACACTAATCTCATTGTCATCCCAACAATGGGTATCTCCAAAAATTTGAAGGAAAGAATAAGAATGAAAGAATGTGGATAAATAAAGAATTTTTATGAGGTTATTAGGCAACCTCCTCTGTATCAGTTTGTAGTATCAACTCTGGATACTCCTCTTTATTTCACGGCCTCCAAAACCTTCCATTCAGTGAGTGCTGCTCTCTACTTTTCTCTGGGATGTCCACAAAGAATGGATTCCAACTCATCCCTCACAATTTCTCCTTTCTCATTTTGTAAACCAACACAACACTAGACATGGATGTCATTCTTCCTTCCAAAAGGTCCATCTTCTACACAATCAGCTTTCCAAGCTCTTCCAACTGAAGTCTTGTGTGGCTCTTGTGTTGCTGCCAGGGCCTCACACTTCTATTTAACCATTGACAACCTTTCTACATGGCCCAATGTCTCATCTTTCATTACTTTCTAGACCTCATTATTCTCTTCTAAGGTCTTGATGTTGATAAGTGCCTCTGGAGTTGTGCATATATTTAAAGCCTGGTCCACTTTCTTCAATACTTCTTGTAATGCCTACAATAACCCTTCATAAGATGTGATTTTTCTCATCACAGATGCTTTCTCCCATTCAACATCTTGTTCTAGATTTTTTGGTGCTTGCATACGCAGAGTTTCATCTTCAAGCACCAAGTCCACCAACTTTCCCACATAGTGTATCACTGAAGGAAATGTTCTGTGGTACCTTGGGTTCCAAGTGTGGCCTTGCTTTGATTACATTGTCCCCAATCTCCTCTACGTGATGCTTATGAACACTTCATTCTTCTTCTACAAGTCCCTTTCCTGTGTTATGCATGCTATCTCTCTCTACATCCTTTGTCTTCAACTCTTCATGCAAACACTTTGATTGTGGCAGATTTTTCCATGTTTCTTCTAGCCACCTCAACAGAAACTTTCACCAATGCATTGCTTGACCTACTTGTCTGACATGACAAGTAGGCTTTACTTGTCATGTGTCTAGCTTGAGGTGCCTTCTTCAATCACCTCAAAATGCATGACTCTTCACACACATCAAATTCAAGCTCATCCATGTGGGTGTGCATCGACCATGATAGTTGCTTTCTAGTGTGCATAGTCACCATATCTTCATCCATCAACTCCCAGCCAAATAAATCCTTCTACGCTATCATGCTCTGGAAGTGGGCATGACAATTTTTCCTATGTCCTCTACATACCCCATGGCCGGTGGAATGTGCTCCCACTTTCCTTCTAGACCTTTTCTGCTTAGGAACTTTAGCCTCCAAATTTGGGACTTGCATCTCCATGTCCTGAACACCTTCTCAGCATGTGTCTCTGGCCTTTTCTCTTCCTCTTCTTTTTCCTTCGATGCCTCACCCTATTCTTTTTTGTGTCCTCTAGAAGTGTAGGAGAATTAGGTGCACTTTCCTCTGACTCTTCCACCTCCTCATTCAACTTCAGCTTCCTCCTTCTCTCGCAATGGTCACCTCCTTCTGTGGAGAGAGTCTGGGTGATTTGCACATAGTGGTTAGAGTAGCACCTTGGGTCCTTGTTCTCCTAAATACCCTTTTAAACCTATGCTCCCCTTGGACCGCATTCAAGTCCTCTTCATCCCCTCTTGTGGCTGAGGTGGGGTAATGACGCGCTCAACTTCACTCTGACTTGTAGGATGTCTCCTACCCCTATGCTCCAAACCACCACTATCTTCGTGCTCCTCCTCCTCATCCTGCACTTCAATTGGCTCTGTGGGCTTAGGTGCTGGGATGTTCTCCATTGTATGCTTTCCCTTTGGTGGTGCTGGGAAGTGTGAACTCACCTTCCACATATTTTTTATTCTCCATTTTTGGCTTCAACTGAGATACACCAATGTTGCCCCCACATCTACTATAACCAAACTTATTGGTTTGATATTCAAACCTCTAAAATGATTCTCTCTATATAAGTGCTTCTACCAGGATATACATACTTCTTCCTCAATGTATGGTAGTCATAGTCTACCTTATCTATTGAAGATCATCGACATGTGTCTGTAAATCTATGAATAGATTCTTGAAAATACCTTACAGTGAATGCGTAAGGTAACTTGCACCAAGGGCTCTAGACTCCATCTTTCATTAGGAAGCACATGATGTAGAAATGTTGATATACAACAAAATCTAACTTGTTTCCTACCACTACTGGTAGTCCTTTGGGATGCATCCACTCTTCCCCAAATGTCACATGAGCCTATCATACCACTTCTCCACCCTTTTTTTACTTCATCTGTCATGGTCCCCTTACATAGGTATTTGTTGAATCTTTCAATTGGGGACTTGTTCTCCATGGGGTATTCCCATACTTTCTCCTTTGGTCCATCTGGTACTCCAATCTCCATGAACACCAAGTGATAGTAGAACAGCCCCAAAGCTGATCTTCCCTCATGTGCACGCTTCTTCAACTATTTTCTCTGCAATATAGCCTACAATGTTGTAGATTGTCCCTTCTGACATCTTACGTGCCACATGTAACCACATAGTATTCACCTGTGACCACCACTCCTAATCATTTAACTTGGTAACAAGGTGTGTTACAACTTGTACAACTGGACAAGTTTTTCAATTTATCTATGTCCATTCCACGCATGGACCCTTCAAGTATCCCAACTCCTGTTTGGTCTTTACAATCATGGGCTTTATCTACAAGGTCACCTTTTATGTCTTCTCCTATGGCCTTCAGACTTGTAACTGATGAGACTAAGCATAGATGAAATTCTAACTCTATGTCCTACAAAGTAGAAGAAGTCTTCATGTACCCTGCTCATGAGCCACTAATACAAGGGCTCATACTTCCTAAAATATGGAAGCTCATATAACTGGTAGACCCCAATTCTCTTTAGAGCTTCTCACCTACATCATCATACACCAACATATCATCCACCATGTGCTTGTTTGTTCTAGCAGTGAGCAAGGAATCGAGCTCCTTCTTGTTCTCTAAAGTCCTGTGATTATATTCACTCACTTTTCTTTCTAATGGGTGAATCCCACTCTTGGCCGATGATGACTCCTTCTAGATATTACATCTCTAAAAAATGGCTTTCGGTGCCATCTCTTCTTCCTCAATGACTACCTTCTTCTTTCCTTTTACCACTACTATGATGATGCTTCTTTGGTGTCATTTCTACCTTGCAAATGTCTCCTCTTCAACTCTACAACTCTACGAATCAAACCCTAGCTCGATTCAATTATGCCCTAGGTGGAAACTTCATAACCTAACTCTTTTCTATCTCCCTACTTCACTCAAACCCTTCACCACCGGGATGCAAGCTTCTTGTCACATATATCTGGTTGTCACTCTTGGTTTCACACCCTTCACACCTTAACTCGATCACTCGGCTCTTCACACTTGGCTCTTCTCTCAAATACTCTTAGTCGCAATGGTAAAAATGAATCCGCATCCCATCCTTATATAAATTTTTCAAATTTTGATGCATTTATTACTCCTTCACCTACCAAATATCCCCTCATTCATTGACCAAATCCATTCATTCCATGCATGGTACATCTTCACCCAACTATAACCTTCTAGCATGCCTTCCTACCCTCTAGTCACAGACTTCTCTTTAACATGCGCTCTTGCACCCGAGTACCTCATCACTGTACCTTCTCTAGTAGCTATCATGGCCTCTACTTACCTCACATTATACTGTTCTTTCATTCATCTCCATCCTTGGTCACTTTTGAGAAGCAATCTTCTTTTGACTTAAAGCACACCCGTAGCAGCTTATTCCTTTCACCTTTCAAATCCCACAGTCTTTTTTTTGGACAACTACAACCACCCCACACAAAAAGTATGTGCAGTCCTCTACGCATAAACATTCTTCATACAATAATTAGCTTCAAGTGCAAGCGTAAGCGCGCTTATTACACAAAAACAACAACTAAATTGACAAAGCATAACAAAATGAAGGAAATACATTAAGGAAATACATAATTGAAAACCTAAACTAAATGGCAATACTACCTTATTACAAACACCAAGAAGACTTATTTATAGTAGGGCTTCAGCCTACTCCCATTAAAGTAACTGGGTAGCCATGTTCCATCAAGTGCTTCTAACTGAAAGCACCTGATTCAAGTATAGAAGTGATAACATATGGCCCCAACCAATGTACTTTGAGCTTTCCTGGATGGCACAAGAACTTTGAGTCATAAAGAAGTACCATTTTCCAATCTCAAACTTCTTATCCCTTATGTTTCTATCATGCCATGCCTTCTTCCTAGCCTTTTCCTACTTCTGACTCCATCGTGTTATGGCTCATCACTCATCCAGTTGAATCATATTTTCAATACATTCTTCTAAATCCTGTTCATCAACTAGACCTCCAACGTGTGCAATGTGCAAAGAAGGTAACATAAATTCTATAGGAGAATAACTTCCATGCCAAACACCAACTGAAATGGTGTGGCTTTGTTCAATCTCTTGTAAGTTGTTCTATATGCCCAAAGAATAGCTGATACTTTGTCATCCCAATCCTTTCTTCCAACATCACATATTTTTGTCAAAGTCTGCCCAAAATTTGTTGAAGGCCTCAATAGTTCCATTTTCCTGAGGATGATAAGGTGTAGTTTTATGGTGTGCAACCATAAACTCATCTAATAGGATCCTGATTGTCTCATTCAAAAAGTGTGTACCTCTATCACTTGTCAAGCTTAAAGGACATCCATATCTTGTAAGAACATTCTCCCATAGAAACCTAGCTATTGTAGTAGTACTGTTGTATCGTCCTTCGTAGGTGTTGCTTCTTCTACCCACCACATGAGATAATCTATGCAAGTAATGATATAGCATGATCCAGTCCCACGCGGCTAGTGAAAATAGGTCCTACAAAATCAATGGCCCATTTCTCAAATGGTTCGGCACTAGTAATCGGTCTCAAAGGCATCTCATCTCTTTTCCCTAGTTTTCCTAGGCACTGACAATGATCACATGCCTTACAATATTCTTTACAATCCTTTATACAATGTCTCCCACCATAATCCAACAAGTAGGATCTTTCGAGCAGTCGTGCATCACCTACATAATGGCCTCCTGCAATACCACCATGAGCTTCTTCCATGATATCCTTGCGCTCATGCTCTAACACACAACGACGTAATACTTCATCTCTACCTAGCTTGTAAAGGTCACCACTGATTAACATAAATGGTGTCATGCGTATAGCAAGCTGCTTCTTTTCTAATGCTTTCATTCCTTCTAGTGCCATACATGTTCGTAGAAAGACAACAATGTCTTCTAATTCCATGGGCACGTTGTAACCTATATAACTATGCATCTACATTGTTTCTTCAATTGTCTATGCATCCTCTCCTGAATTGATTCTAGATAAATGATCTGGTCCAAAATTGCTTTTCCCTAGCTTCACCACAACTATGAAGTCAAACTCTTGAAATAGAGCACCCATCTACATATGTGCCCCTAGTAAGATGGGCTTGTTTACCAAGTACTTCAATGCCATGTGATCTGTATAAAACACAAATGGTGTTGCTAACAAGTACTGTCAAAACTTGTACAATGCATAGATCATTGACAAAGCTTCACGCTCTATAGTTGTATAATTCCTTTCAGCAGAGTCAGCTTCCTACTAGCAAAAAAGATTGATGATCTATAATACCTTCACCAGGTTGAGCTAACATAACACCAATGGCCATACCAAAAGCATCCACATGCACATGAAATGGTTTATCCCATGAGGGAAAGCATGCAGAATGGGCACGGTAGTAAGTTTCTCTTTTAATATCTCAAATGCACATTATGCAGTTCTCCCCAATAAAATGTACCTTTCCCTTCAATAAATTCTTCCAAGGGTGCAGAAATTTTGGCATACCCTTTTATGAATTTTCTATAATATCCTGTATGACCTAAAAATCCACACACCTCACTTTGACTGGTAGGCACTTCTAGCCTAAAATGACTACAACCTTGGCTAGATCAACTAGCAAACCTTCCTTACAGATTATATGTCCTAACAATATCCCAAATGGCATAGAAAATATGCACTTCTTGATATTCAAAGAGATACTCAATTGTCTACATCATTCAAACATTAAGCACAGATTGTCACAATGATCTTTCACAAGCCCATATATTGTCCAATCATCTAGGTAGACCTGTAAGAATTTGTGAATAAAATCCTTGAATGCCTGAACAACTATGCACAAGAATACAACAGGTGCATGTTTTTCAATCCAAAGGGCATCACAGTATAGGAAAAAATACCCCATTCAATAGTAAATGTTGTCTTTTCTTGATCCTCCTGAGCGATCCTAACCTAATGATACCCAAATCCATCTGATGAAAGAATATATTTCACACCCTACAACTCCTTCTAGTATTTCCTCAATGAATGGCGTAGGGAATGGATCTGATGCATGCAACATTCAGCTCCCTATAGTCCACACATATCCTAATCCATCCATCCTTCTTGATACTGATCACCATTGGGCTAACCCATTCTGACTCATCAAGGGGCTTGATAATTCCATATTTCAACATTTTATCAATTTCTTCTTTCACCTTTTCACGCAAATTAGGATTCATTCTATAAGGTCTCTTTCTAACTGGCCATGCACCATCCTTAAGTTTGATCTTCATTTCCCCAAGTGATTCATGCACACCTTTAAGTTCATGATATCCTCGAGGGAATAAGTCCTGATAATCCCTAAGTAACTCGATGATCTTTGCTACCTCCGAGTCTGACCAGTAATCTCCAATTATGGCCTCCTTAGGCTCACCTCTCCAACCTATATTCACCTTCTTTGTCTTCATGGGTTCATGGTAGGTGCATGCGTATCCTTGTCTGCACTTATCCAAGACCTCACACCCCCATGTGAATGTTCAATATCCAGGTTCTCAACTTCCTCATCATCCACGATGTAAACCATCTTTCCTTTCTCTTTCTCAAGGCAAGCACGTTCAAGTAGTATGGAGTCCATTTCTTCTTCCTTTTCAAAACATGCTCCAAACTCTACCTCACCGAAACAATTCCTAATATGCTCTTCTACTTTTGCACTATCTCCCATAGTTAAGCACTTGACAAATTTTAATGCCTCTTCTACAAGAGGTTTAGTCGAGAAGTAGTCAAAAGTCTGGATCATACCTACAGTCAAATCTTGCCAGTTTCTAGTTTCTCGATGTAGTTCTACATATACATACCAAGCACGTGTGCATCCTTGTAGCATAGAATACAATCTATGCACCCAGAGTGAAGGTGGTAATGCTTCATGTCCTTGTTGTCTAGAGTCTCTCACACTACTTGAATGTGATGTTGAACAGGTTGATCACCATGATAAGTGCATATTTGCATAGGTGCATTGTTCCTTATAAACCTAGTAGACAAAGCTATTCCAATTTCTTCCCAGTTTATAAGATTATCTCTGGACTACCCACCAACACGCGCTTGTCCCACACAGTGTATATACTAACATATCTCTCCTTGTAACTTGATCTACCCACTATGTTTCCATGGCCTTCAGAAAGGCAGGAAGATCTTCTTCCCCCTATATACCAAGGTATTGTGCTACCTATCCATCAAATTGAATGAAATCCATTCTTGCACACAACCACGCTTTTCACCTCACGCCCTACTAATTCATATGTACCATGAGCCCAATTTCACAAGCAATACTCATAGTATCACTAATAGAATGAGAATCCTCCCACTATAGGATGCCTTCTTTTGATGGCTCATTGACCTCTGGGTCCTGAATAACGCACGTACATAGACTCTGTTTAAATCCTCCTCACTTAGAGGCTCAACATAGGGTGTAGACTTCCCATCTGTCAAAGGTATCACAACCCTTTCCTCCTTGTTTTCAAAGCTGATATACCCCTTATTGAATCTCAAGTCAACATTATTCACATAACACCAAGGGCATCCAAGTAGGCTGGAAAATTGTCTACTTCTGCAAGTGCTAATACCTCAAAATCCCCAATGAACTTGGCCCCTTGTATAGTTATAGATGCATCTTTCAATACTCCTATGGGAGTGGCCTTAGTCCGGTTTTCCATGAATAACACATTAGATGATGGCTGCAATGGAGGCCTCCCCATTTGTACCCATGCATCTAATGTCAACACATTTACTTCCACACCTGTATCGATCAATATGTTTCTCAACAACCACCCATCCACAATAACATTCAAAGAGTAATTTCTTTGTCATAGTCAATGCTATCAGGGGGAATATTTACATGTAGAATCTATCATCCGGTCTCAAGACTTGTGCGTGAGTGTTCCCTTTTAACCAACTTCCTAATAGTGGAATAATGTTCTCCTAGTGCAACATCTTGCACACCTCTCAGATCATCGATATCAGTTTGGACTATCTCTGATGCTTTCTTTTTCTCCTTTAGGTATTGTATCTCACCCTAAAGATTCCTTAGCACTTCCATGGTATCCTAGTAAACTTCTTTTTGATGAGCAGGATCTGGGTACCTCACATGTAAAACCTCCTCCTTGGTGATCGTAGGCTTCTGTGCAATGCCTCTCTCGTGTGTGTTACTTCAACGCATGTGTAGTAATCTTCACTATTAATGCCTCAAGTCCTTCTACTATCTTGGGCATCCACTGATCTTCTACCATGTGCTTGGATTCTAACCATCCCAAGATGCCTTTTTTTTCTTTCTTATGCTGCTTACTCAGATGCTCATATAAGTCCGGGCACTCTTCATAGCTATGGTTCTTCCCATAGAAAGAACATGCAATATTCTAGAGGACATTCACACCTATAGTGGTCAAGAGATCCACACGTATAACATGTTCCACAAGGGAACTCTCCTCTTCCTCCACCATGGCCTCATCCTCCATATCCACCATGATATCCACGTCCCCTTCCACGACCTCCTTCAAAACACCCTCATTCCTATCATAGCATGTTTGATTATGATCCCGATCTTAGTGCTCATTCTTACCCTTAGAACTATCTTGTTATACTTGTATATCATATTCCAATGTCTATAAAGATCCTGATCTCGACCAATCAACCAAAATCCTCAGTATCATGGGTCGTGGACCTACAAATCTTGCAAAAGCAAGATACATTCTTCCTTATCATGCATTATAACAAAGGATAGTGACTAGCATCATGATTCAAATGAAAAATTTCATAGTCCAATAGTAATGAGCGTATACAGATCTATGAGGGAAACTATCCTTGGTGTGACCTTCCACTTCACAATCTGTACACCAAATTCCTGAGCACATTTCATGGGCTGAATTTGCTGATAGCTTCTCTAACTACTTTTCCATAGTTGTAATATGTCTCTCTAGAAATGGACTAACTCCAATGTCAATGCTCCCAACTGCCTCAACACACAAAGTTGCTTCTAGTGCTTTGCATGATCAATGTATGTCTTATGTGACAACACCCTTCTAAAAGGTGTAATCAACCCTCCAATGAACCATTGTGCATGTTGGCTAGCATGAATATCATAAGATAGCTTAGATAGAAGTGTCTTAAAATGAGCATCATACTCACATACACTCTCAATAGTGCCTTGCTTGATATCTTTGAGCGCACTTATACTCTTCTACTCAAACTTAGGATATGGAACTCTTTCAAGAAAGCATCTCTCAATGTTGCATAATCCACGCAAGTTTGATCAGGGTCAAACTTCCTATACCAGTTGTGTGCGTGCCCCGTAATGTAGTGGCGAATTGACTTGCCTTTCACTCAAGAAATTTGTAATCCCTTTAGCGTGCCACAAGATTTCACACATATGCACATGTTCGGCTAGCATCCTCTATACCTCTATACTCCGAGATGAAGAGACATCTCCATATAGATATTTTGTGGTTGTTGCATGGACCTTGACCACCTGATCCAAAACCTCCTATGTTCCCTCTACCTCCAAAACCACCAGATCCACTGAACTAGAACCACCTATACCTCCTAATCCACCACCTTGTAGTTGGAATAGGGCCTGTAGATGTACTCCCTGTGCTCTGACAGTAGTACTATATTATACCCCTACAATCTGTGAGGTAGTTCCACTTCCAGAGGTGAATCCAACATTCTACGTGCTCTCACATTCTGTGTGATGATGCGCCTAAGAATGCTCCTCCAAATGACATTGAAGTCATTTTTCCTACCATTGATGTACTTGATCCTTGACTTACTCCTACTTTCCTACTTCCCAAGTTAGTTTGTTGGTTACTTGTCATACTAGATACTAAAAACCAAGCACAAAGGCTAGGTCACCAGGTGGATTAAGATGCATGCCTACGGCCCAAGTAGTCTCTACTGGCACACTTCCATGTGAGGCCGAGAAGGGATCTCTATCATGCTTTCCAAGATGGGGGAGTTCTTGATGCTCTGGCTCCATGTCTTCTACGTGAGCTATAAATCCTTCACGAGCCATCTCTCTCCTCCATGCCATACTCTCTACAATGGAACATTGCTTCTTCTATCTCCCTCTCACATGCCTCATTATACTTAAGCCACCTTTCCTCTCTCTATTTCTCTACCGCTAGGTCTACCATCTTAAACCAAACCTGTTCCTACCCTCATGCATGGTGAAGTTTAGTTAGCCATCGGTTTACTCTCTAGGTTCAAAGTTACCATTAAGATCTTGATCACTAGTGGAATACCATGTAAATATGTTCCTCTTGATACCACAAAACTAGAATTCAGCTACCTCTCGGGCAAGAGTACGTCAAAATTGAATATTCCATAATATAACTATTTAGAACACCATGAAACCACGTATCCACCATGCGAGTCCAGATCAAATCAACATCATAGAGGGCCTAAAATTCTTCCTGTGTCTAGACAAGTGCACGATACCTCCAATTCCACTAGATGCATAAGCAAGTAAGCCACTCATATAGTTCTACTGGAAAGATAGTGAAAAATCTCTCATATAAGTTGTCATACATGTTCTGTTCTACCCAAGTGTGTGTGTTAAACTCAAATCCACTGCTGAACCATCATGCATATTCTTCCTCCAGATCATGTATCCATTCCTCAATACTTTCTAGAGTTAACCAAAGATGTCTTCATCATGAACCATCCTGAAAACAACTAAAAAGAGGTCCCGAAAATGGAACCAATGATGCAGCCTAGAATTTACCAGATAACACCCTAGTCACATTGGCACATCACTCAGCCTAGACTGAGCACTCACCCAAGCACAAAAAGGTACTAGGTCCCTCTTTAGGGTTGTTGTAATAGGATGTTAACATGATGAAGGAAGAAACATATAGATTCATAACTAATCCATCATTCTACAATGCATGCTATCCTCATATCTATGAAAGAACAAGCTTAAACAATAATCATGATTGAATTAATAACATGTACTACTCAATTACACATAGAATGACACTTAGATTCAGCCAATATCTTCCATCTATTAATAAATATAGAAGCTCCTTACAATATTGTCAATCTATATCAATGCGCATATGGAACTGATATAGTGGTTCAGTCATATGCATATATTCTCTGTACATACATACATACATCCACTCTCTATATATATCCTCTCTATGCTATGTACTAACATCATATATATAGGGTGGGGACTTTCCCTTCACCACTTATCTATTCCAAATAGGTCGCATGCTATTATAGCCACACATGCCATTTACAATCATAGCCACACATGCAAGTGCACTATCTATAGTCCTCTTGCAGCTAATCAAGTGTCAATTCTATTCTCAGCTTGTCTCCATGCATAAACACTTCAACCGCTTCTCCAAATATAGACAATGCATGGTGCGTGTGCCTCTCTCATTATTGATGTGGTTCACACGCCATCTTCCAAAAATAGATCTTCTGACTTTCCTTCCACGCACGGTCCTTCCTGTCCTTTTACGCCCTTGGTTCCGGGCCTTCTATCCTACGTGGAATCCTTTATGTGATCTTAGAAAAGTATTATTTGATCAACACATAGCATAATAGTAGAAATTATAGACACCTAATGATGCTAGAAAGGGGGAAACATAATATTCATGCCCCCCAAGTGTATGATGTGCATAAGAGTCATGTAAAATCATCTAAAAGGTCATCATTGTTAGGATCAAAGCTGAATGGATTTGGGTTTGAAACTTGATAAGTAATAGTGTGAGGTTGATATTATAAGGATCCCTTGCATCATAAATTATACATGTCCATTGCATACTCTTCATCAGCACAAGGTGATTGCCTACTATCATGTGCATACCATTGAGTGATATTTTGAGAATAACCCAAGAAGGATTCATTATATATAGAGACATATTATAATGACATTAGAAATGTAATATCAATATGATTGGGATCTAGTGTGCCACTAATGTAATCAAGCCAAGACTTACCAAGTGTGAGTGGAGAGGAACAACGAGTACGTACAAGAAAGACCATAAAATGGAAGACCCTTAGGCCATAAGTAGTAATTTTGAAGACACGTCCCTTATATAAATGAGTAGAATGGTGTGGAGGAAGGAGATCGATAATTGAAAAACCTAGCCGAGCCAAGCCATTGTGTGTGTAAATAGTATAAGGAAAGTGGGATTGAATGGAATGTGAGGCCAATATAAGTCATGTATGAAAAGAGTTCATGTAAAAGAAAGAAGTGGTGATGCAAAGTGTTCCTAGAGAGCTGAAGTGGATGGCATGATCTCTAATGAACAAATATATATTTTGAGAAGAATCATGTTGTTGGTAAGGGCGAAGGTTCATTGAGTTGATAATCAACAAAGTGAGATATATAAGAGGAGCGAAGGATGACCAGCATTGTGAGATAGAAGTGGAGTAGGCGATATAGTGAGTGGGTCTAGGAAATAATATTTGGAATGGGTCGCGGTCAGCAAGGATATTATATGCATAGCCCTTGTGGAGGAATTTAACACATAGATGAACTATAGAAGGTACTACCTACATAGCGTGAAGCCGTGATCTACCAAGAAGTAATTTTACTACGCTTAGTGTCGATAATAAACAATACCATAGGAATGATTTTAGGACCAACTATGAGAGGTAAGGTAATAATTCCCATGCACATGTGTGAAAATAATCATAGCTATAGATAGAAATGGATGTGGGACTGATATTAGCTAAGGAAATACCAACTTTGTTGAATAAATGTGAGATTACAAAGATTGAGCTTAGATCCATTATCAATTAGTACTCACCTAATGCCTATGTTATAGATGTGATCCTGGATATAAAGAGGAGGATCATTATCGTAAATAGAAAGAGTGGTAGCTACATCAGATGGGAAAGTAAGTTGTTTAGAAAATGCAGCTACGAATACAATTGATATACATGATCTAGAGGGTTATTGGCATTATTGTTAGTTTTAACCAAAATATGGTTGATTTAGACTTACAATCGGGATGAGCTTGTAAAAATACTTAGAGAGATATATCCATGGTGATGAGGATCATAGGATATTGATATTAAGAAGAGAATAAAGATCCAAGAGTGTTCAAAATAGAGTAGGGGCTCACCAACCGATTTAACAAAAATAATATTTTATGATAAACCTTAATTACGTAGTAACATATGATAAATAAATGCGCTAAAGTACTATATTAACACAAGCAATAAGTAATTAAGCATGAAACCATAAGTGCAAGAGAGAGAATAATGGACTAAGTTGATTTGCACCTTATGTGGAAATTCTCTAAACCAAGGAAAGTGATAACAGAAGTGGATATTTTCACAACTACTCTAGATAAATTATAGATCGTAGAAATGAGGCTAGACATAGGTTCCTAGTACTAGATAGGGGCACACGGGGCACTGGTGATGATCGCTACTAGGTGCCCATGACTGTGAAAATGGTCAGAATCTAGTTTTTATTATGTCTCACAAGTTTCATAAACACTCGTTGTTGATTGCCTCGCATGTCACACTATGATCACCGAATGTACCCGTAACTCCGTAAACAAAGATTCACTTACAAAGCTCATAATACCACATTGAATCCAAAAAATAAATATGTAATATGGGGATTCAGATTGACCCCATGATCACCTAACTAAGTTAACTTACGACCGAGAATTTCAGACATCTCATACTTCGTGTAGTTCTTATGCATTATTGAGACAATTGTTCCTAGGATGCCCTTGTGCCAATGCACTTGATAATGAGTTGTAGTTATATGTAGCAATGTAAATAAGTGTATGGATGGAATAAAGAAACTTCCCCTTCCTATGTTGTGTATGCAGAAAATGTAGTCCCTTGTCCCTTGAATGAATGTTAGATGGATGCCTTTAATGCTCTTATATGCCTTTGGATGCAAGTTTAGGTGATGATAGTAGATGCTTAGATCTTGGTCTTTTATTTTGGTCACATAGTTATGTATTTATATGATTCCCTTATTTGAATTTCATAATTGACAACTAGAAGGCTGACCCATAAGTAGAAAATATGCCCAAAATATAAAAGAGACCCAAAAGAAGTGAGTAAGGTGGAAAAGGGTCAGGGGCACCCAGAGGGGATAAGGGTGTCCGAGAGTTATTTTCTAGTCCGGGAGCTGGTGTTTGAAGCCAATAAAAATGAAGAAGTAAAGTATCAACTAGGATGTAGGGTGTGAAGGACCAAAAAGACAACAAGAAACCAAGAAAAGAGGCCATAGGTAGTTGTCAATTTCTAGTTTTCTTGCTTAAGATTCATATGAATCCTAGAATGTGATTTGGACCTAGAAATGTACCCAAATGTGTGATTTAGTGTCTACACAAAGCATGTTTTCCCAATGGGATTTATCCTTCTTGATCTCCTCTTTAGTCATCTTTACTTTTGAAGTGGTGGCAAGAGAAAACTCAAATAATGAGATGATCTCGGAAATAGTTTCTTTCCTTTTCAATGATCTTTTCAACCCATCTGTCATTAGCTCTTCCTTACATTGTGTGACCTTGGGCCTTTTTTATTGTTTCGGGGTCAAAGCTACTAATAGGAGTGACAACCTCATTGGGAAGAGATGGTAGTGCACTAGGATCTAGGAATGACTATACATAAGCAGTGAGAGTTCTCACATGCTCCTCTAACTACTCTATTGTATTTTTATACTCCTCGTTCTAGGAAATCATGAAGGAAACAGATCCTTGAACAAATGTGTGTTACCCTCATGTTTTTCTTGGCCCAAATATAATTTTTTCATTTCATAATCTGTATGATTCATCTACTCCGCAGTTTCACAACTTTTGGCTAGAAAACCTCTACATATTGATTAATAGAAGCTCCACTAAAAAGTGAGAAGTTACATGTGCCTTCGTACCTCATTTGGTTTTCATGATATTTGAGATAGATTTGAATTCCAATGTCGATGCATATTACAATATCCTTGGATCATTCCTAATAAATTATTGGATCCAAGGGAAATTTTCTATTGTTTTGGGCTTAGCATTTGGCATGATTGCACTTCAGGTTCATGATGAGGAGGCACATCTTGCACTTGATGAGATGACACAGTGTCTTTGAAGAGGAAAAACACCGGGAATCGATGCGAATCGTAGGTTTTGAAGGATCAATCTCACCTAGCTCAAGATATTTACAGGAATATTCAGTGGATTTATCTTTCTTATGGAGCCTCCTGTGGTGAGATCCTTCAATGTGTTCTTCCTCCATATACTTTCTCTTTTATGACTACCCTAAGTGATCGGAGATTGTGGCTCTCTCGAATGGCTTCAAGGATGAAATGTGAGATGCATGTCTCGAGAGAGTTAGGATTTGATGATGTAAATTTGAATTTTTCCTAAACCACTCCCTTGATCTTTGAATCACTGTTGCATTCCTCTCATTGATGTCACTTGATTCTCTTATGTTCCATGAGATAGGTGGAAGAGGTGTAAACTTTACTGCTTGATACTTTGGGTTGAACAAATCTGATCCATCATCTCTAACTCCTTCAATAAACTAATCAAAGTTGAAATTCCTCATTTGATCGACTATCATCCTCATATGGTCCCTCTTCCTCACTTCAAATTCATCAAGGAAATTGGCCCAATAGTCCTCAATTTGAGGACTATGGTGTAGTCCATGGAAAGTGAAAGTTTTAGGATTTCTCTTGATATCAAAATTGGGCCTATATATATGAATAGTGGTTGAGGGAAGAAAATGAGGCTTTAATGTTTGATGCATCTGTAACACTTTTGCATGAATAGATCCCCAGAGATATAGGAAAGGACACACCCTTATTTTTATTATTCTTACATTTGTTATGAACATGAGCAAGTTGCCTACATAATTCAAACATTACCATTTTATCACTAGGGTACCTGGGAATCATGCGAGGAGTGAGATCAAATCTTGAAACCCTGATGTAGGTGAAGGTTGAGAACTAAGTGAAGAAGCTCCTATATTTCTTTATCGTATTTTTCTTGGGAGGATATCCTCATATCAAGATTTCCTTCTAGAAGTTTGATGATGAACATGGTGAATGCATCATTCACCCTAACAAAGTGATGGTTACTCTCCTTATGCATGAGTTGTGGATAATTCTTATAGGTCGGTGAATTCTGAGACACATTAAGATAGTTATTTAGGCCTTTGAAAGGTCTTGTGTAGGTGAGAGCATATACTAAATACGAGGTCATAGTGAAATTTTTAGTAGAAGGAAAATGGAGTAACTACCAATGGATATTACCATTTATAATTTTCCCTAAATCCACTACATGTTTCCCCTTTGTGGAAAAGAAGATGAATTGAGCCATCCAATCCTGAAAATATATTTTTTTATCTTGATCCATCTAGTCTTTCAATAGGATGATAGCATCTAAGTAACCTTCATGGAATTCACTTCTAGAATATTTTTAGGTACACCGAAAGTTTCCTTCCTTCTTGAGCCATGACCCGAGTGCAAGGTCATGCAAGTATTAATCAATCTTTTCTCATTCTTGTGATGCAAATTCTTTGGTGATGATGACCATACTACCATTGGTTAGAATTTACAAACACTGAGAGATACCCTTAGGAGTGAGGACTACGAGAACTGAGTTGTCTTCTCACACTATCCTGGAGTCAAGTTCATAATGTTGTACACATGCTAAGACCAACTCAGTGCTCTGAACAGATAATGGATGACCCTTGCTGAGAATAATCCGCTTGAAAAGAGTTTCTCTTCCACTGGCTCCTGAGGTCTTTGAAGCATTCTATTTCTCAAGTATTCAAGATCCATGTGAGTGAAATCATTGTTTCCCAGACTTGGATACTTGGTAATTAGGGTTGAAATGGGATCAAGAACTAAGTATTTGAACTTCATTTTTCCAAAATCACTTAAATGAGAAAAATCAAAGTCACCACAAAATTTTTGCAGTCAAATATGGAACTTCCTATTTTTAGCATGTAGGGTCCTAAATGACTCATTTTTAGTAAATTCTCACCATTTTTTCTTTATGATTTCTCTAAGTCATTTTGATCATTGAAACTATTGAAGGTTTACTATTTTTAGAAACCTTCTATTTTTAGAATTGTGTGTCCCCCTTGACCCCCTTGCACCATGGGGATAGAGGAGATAGTGGGGACACCCGAGACACTGGGTGTCTAAATTATGACTTAGGGGAGAGGATTAGGTCACAATTTTGTGCCCCTCATGTCCCCCTTATCCTTATGGGGACATAGGGGACATAAAAGTGTCCAAATTACAAGTGTGCTAAAAATGGAAAGTAGATTTTACACTAGATGTCCAAATTTGGACACCAAATTTGTTTTTTCACTTAGAGGCTTAGAATAATGTTTTAGGGTAAAATATTATATTATTTTGACTCCAAAACACATTATAAGATCAATGGAACCATTACCAATAATTTATTCTTCCGTAATTTCAAATTTTAGGTCCTTTTTGTCCAGAATTGTGATAGGCACCTAAAGTGTTTTGAAATATCTTTAAAACCCTTAAGCCTTAGAGAAAACTTTATGTTTCCACCTTATAGATAATTCCCATATATTTTTATGTCTATTTTTTTTTCCTAACTCCTTACATAACCGCTTAATCATCTTAAGAATTTAGGTTTCACCATTAGGATGTTCAACCCATGTACCTAGAAAACCCAGTGTTGAACAAGTTGTTCCTGAATGAGATTTTTTTCCTAAATTTCTTTAAAAACTTTAAATACTATATGAAAATACCCTCGATACGTTAGATATTCCCCTAACATTCCTGGAGGATGTGTATTGGCTACAAAATGATCAAAAATGGCCTTTTAAGGCCTCTGAGAGACTTGTCTTTCATAGAAATTTACTGAATTCATCCATCAACTTCATCACCCTTTTTTATACACTAATGCATGCTTGAAAACTTCATTATGACATTCCTCATAGCTATGTTGATGGTTCCATTGAAGAAAAATTGGTTAGGAGAGCTACTCGATGTGATCGGAAACAATTTTTGAACTATGGGCTTAGTTGTCATGCTTTAAGATTTCAATTTTGCATGACAACAATACATGTATTACTCACTATTATTAGGTGTTGTACAACTTGGGCTATTACTTATTATCTACTACTTCGTAAAAAAGCTACATTCCAGGACTACATTTTAGATTACATTATTCACTACAAAGAGGGTTTATTTCTAAATTTCATCTCGCACATTCATCTCGGGGTAAAGACCTTGTAGCCCAAAGATCTTGGTGTGAATTCCATAATAGAAACCTATATTCAAGGGACACAATTCAATCACACACACAATAGAACAACCAAGATTCTAAATGTAGTGTAGTACTCATTGACAATCACATTTGGGTGACCACCGAGGTTAGTCTGACTCAAGCATATGCATTATTTATTTAATACAGTATCTAGGGTTTTTTTAAATTTTATATGTGATATTAAAACCTTACATCAAGCGGATGAAACAAAGAGTGAAGGGAAGAATATAAGTTCGTGGACCTAAGAAGATCGATCCATATTTGTTACTGGATACTAGCACCCAACTCAAACACTAGCGCTGAGCGGCCCTTTCCTCATCCGGGTGGTCTTATCTCGAGGGAGTTTTAGATTCCAATTTTATAGGTGAAGCATACCCACCCATATCCAACCTATTCCAATCGGTTCCCATCCCAAGATCATCCCAGATATCTAGATACAAGATAAGTCACTCCTATTTCACTATTTATTATACTTGTTTATTTCTTGTATGATATATATTTCTTATTATTATTATATCTATTTTATCTCAATCCTCTTATTAAGATTTAATTTTTTTAAATCATTTGATAAACCTGATCCTTGAACTCTCTTTAACGAATCCATTTTTCTTGAAACCCAAACTCTAGTTACATTAGGGTTCATATTTGCATCTTATCTTCATATTCACACTTGATTTTCATCTATCATCTGTCATAAATCTGATCTACAAAAAAATTTCCTAGGGTTTCATGGTTGATACTACCCTTTGGGTCACTTTCTAGGGCTCCCAATTTCCAAATCACCTTTTGTTTCATATCTCAAGCATAATGACTCTATTTTCAAATTCCTTTGAGGTTATTTTTATTTTTCCATGTAAATAAAAACCTCTTTTTGTTTTCCACCATTTGAGCCCATTTTTTGGAAATTCAAAAGTAAAATTTTCACTAAATAAGGCATAATTCAAAAATTATATACTTTTGGCCAAATCCCTTGGAGTTTGTTCTTTCAATTTATAAAATTCAAATTCTATTTCAAGATATGGTCATTTTATTCATTTAATGTTAGTCACTTTTTGTTTAACATCACTCTTTGGGACCTCTATTAGATTATTTTGTCCTTCAATATCTTGCATTCATCGTTCCAACTCTCAAGTATCATTATCAATATCTATCTCACTTTCTTGTATCTCCTAGATATCGTCTTAATGGCTCCCATGCATCTTCTTATAACACACAGACTTTTGAGTCTTTGTTCCTTCTTATAAAATTATTTAAAATTTTCCCCATTATAAATTCATGTTTATATTCAAAATTTTCTTGTTAAACATGCTTTAGTTGATAATGAATCGGCCTTAATAAATTCATCATTTTCTTTCTCCATTAATTGGGCTTTTCCACCGCTGTTGATCTAACTCCATCTACTCTATGTATCTGTGGATTTGATAACACACCTAAGCTAGTGTTGGGAGAAATATTTTTACCTATTACTATATGACCATGCACTCTTAATGTTCTATGTCATGTTATGCCTAGTAGTTTCCATTTTAATATCTTCCTAGGCTTCCCTTGATTATGTATCATGCATGCATTAACTTCTACCCATGCCATAACACACAATGCCTTTCCAACACCTTCTTCCATGAATAATGATACATTAGATTTCACACCTCATGTTGCTCATATTTGTGATATATCTCTCATACATTATTTTATTGTGATGGATTGTAGTGATATTAATTTACATTAACTTTCTATTGAAACTCATGATCCTATGCTTAATACATTCAATGTTACATCACTTGTTGCGAATTCCCCACTACACGTCAAAACAAAAAGTATTTATTTGATAATGATTCCTGAGACTCTACCCTTATTCACTTTCCAAGCCTTTATGCATTGTTAAAACATATAATATTAAGTGTTCTAGTTATAAACTATAGTCTATAATTAAATAAATTAGAATATTATATATTTTAATTTATTTAATATAAACTATATGTTTATAGGTTAATTGATTTTAATAAATCGATTATTATTTAATCAGTTTGCTTCAAGAGAATTCACACCCATTTAATATGTTTATATTGACCAAAATTTCAGGGGTTTATATCGAATCACATTGTGTGAAATTCACATGGTGAATTCACGGGAGGAGAGAAGTGAGGATTATACGAGAATTTGAGGGCATGGTGTCCTAGTCTTGATGAAAAACCACATTAATGAAAAAGTGAATTTTGTAGGATTATGTCATGATGATGTATGTGGTGCTAACATGATGGTTCATATGTATATCAACTGCTACGGTGGCATTCAAAGTGATGCATGTTTGCTCTAGCAAGCCCATACAGGTGCCTAGGAGGTGTTGTTTGGTAGTGTGAGCTTCTTGGTTACTTGAGAAGCATGTTGACATGTTTTATAGAATTATTTGAGTTTTTTTAGCACTCACAATAGTTTCATGGTATAGGTACAGGGGTTTCACTTGGTTGCGGTGTGCTCATTAGGAGCGGTATGACACTGGAGGTGTGACATTGTGGTTTGGAGCCATATGAGATAATTGATGCATGATATCAGGTGTATCATGTCATATGAGGTATTTTTGGTAATTATCATATGTTTCTTGTTCAGTTATTGCATTATTTTAGTTGGCCCTAGTTGTTTCTGCAGTGAGAATCTAAGATGCAAAGCATTGGTAAGTCTTAGTGGTGGAGAGATTGGGCCATGGAATTGATATTATGATGATTGGAGATGTTATAGGGATGAGTGATAGTGATATCATAAAAAATTAGGTTCCCATGATGTGAATGTTGTCATATATAGTTTTTTTAGTGAGATAGGGTGAAAATCAATGCAAATTCCAGCTCGAAGTGCAACTTCATATGCTCGTTGTGAATCATGTGATTTGCATGGGACCTTGGGATTTAAGGGATTATTATAAGGTGATTTTATAAGGTTTCAAAAAATAATGAGTTCATTTTATTATCACGTTTTTATGAATGAATGTTAAGAAGGTAAAGAGGTCAAAAACCCTAGTTAAACCCTAGCTAGGAGCAGTTTGCAAAAGGTGAAGTATACTAACCCATTTTTATTGCAAGTGAAAATGTGATGATTTTATGTTTTAGAGTACTCCTAGTTCCTTCCATAAATGTATGTTTTAGGTCATGGTGGTATGTGGGCCCCACCTAAAAATAGTAGTTTCGGGAAAGAAGGTTTTAGGACAAGATGGTCCAAAGGAGTAGCATGCAAAATTGATGTTGCATGATGTATGGGAGTTTTTCTTGATTTAAATTGAGGTTTCAGGATATTTTCATGTAGTTTCATGAGGTTTTGAGGACCAAATAGGTTGATTGGTCAAAGGGTAGTTTTGGGATCTCAAAGAGCAGGGTTCAGTGAAATGGATATAACTTGAGCTACATGTTGAATTTTGAGATGATTAAAGTTGTATTGGAAATTATATTCAGATATATTTCCATTTATATATTTATTTCCTCATGATGAGGTGATTTGATAGGATTTCCAAGGCATTATTTCAGCAAGAAGGTTTTTGGCAGTTTAGGACAGAGATCTGTTTTGGTGCAAGTTTGAGGTTTTTGAAGAATCGGATGGATTAGTTGATGTTTCCTATTACTTGGAGAGTCAATATAGATTAATATAAAATAAAATGAATCCATTTTTATGTCTTTAATTCATTTATATTTGATTTTATGAGCTAACCTTTGGAAACAAATTTTTTGGAAGGTTGATTTGGTGAAGTCAAATCTTGTTGTGGTTTTAATTAAAATATGTTTCATGACTTCTAACATGATTATAAGTGTTCTAAAGGTTCTGAAAAAAATTAGTGGTCACATGACATGTTTTTTTAATTATAAGTCATTTGGTGGCATTATGAAGTTTCCAGGGTGCTGAAGGGTGAAGGAAACAACTATTTTGAGAATTGTAAAGGAATCGGGCCTCAGTAAATGAAATAATTTGATTGGTTGATATTAATTGCAACCATGTATAAATATTTTTTTGATATTTTAATAATTTATAAGGGTTGATGGGTCATTAAAAATAATGGGACTAATGTTAGGGCATTTTTAAGAATGTGTCTATGGGGTTTTAAGCCATTTTTGGCACTTGTAATGTGGGTTTTAGCTAGGCCAGCTGCTTGGGTCATATGTAAATGTTTTAATTAAAATTTATGAAATTTATAGAGTTTAATGGGTTGAAATTATCATGAGGTACCTACCTCATTTATTTTTGAAGGAAGAAAAGCATATTTAAGTGTTTGTTTAGTTCATTTTTGAACTAGTGCTCTTGGAGGGAGGAAGTGCAACCTAGAGGGATATATTTTGTAGGTATGTGATAATGTTTTGAAGGCTAAACAAGAGTATGATAGGTTGAGTAAATTCAAATATCATGATAGCAATAGGATAGAGCAAAGAAATAAGGAGAAAAAGTAATTTTGATGCCCTATGATATGAGCTAAGGTTTGTGAGCTGAAATAGTGATTTCCATCAGATTGTGGTAACTAAAATATCGGAGATAAAACATATTCAGTAGCTGAATTTGTACTTGTTCATATTTAGGGAGTTTTAGCCTCCTTTGGAGTTGGTGTTTCACTAAATTAGGGGTTGGTACTCCTTATAGCGTTGGTGCTCTACTAAACTAGGGGTGGTGATCCTTGTGGAGTTGGTGCCTCACTAAATTTTAAGCATGACAATATAATGTTTATGTTTCAGTGGATTTTCTTCCCCTTGAGGTTTTCCCACTTAAATCTTGTGTCTATGAGCTCTCTTGCATGTTTTGTAGTTCATTTTGATATTGTTCACATTTATTATGTTATGGTTGAATGTATGTGAATGGATAAATGATGTTACTTGTTGATTCTAATGGTAAATGAAGTAAGAAATTTATAAGACCGATTCACTCCCCCCCATCTCAATCCCTAGTGCTTATAACGATTGGTATCGAGCTGGTCCTTCTTACAAGAAGTTTGACAACTTGAAGGAGATTCTCTAAAGCAAAATGGGTAAGTTTGCAGATATTTGGAAAAGAAAATATGATATTGTTGAGTCTTTGGTTTATGGATTGCAAGAAATAATGGAAGAAATGGAGAAATATCATGATCTAGCTATCAAAGACTTGAAATATCAAGTGGAAAGTTTTTCTAATGCTCTAAAGGAGAAAGAAGATGCTTGTTCTAGGTATGAAGACAAGTTGAAGGCCCTTGAATCTGATTTGAAGGATGCAACTAGTGAGTTGCAGATGCATGAAATATTTGAGAAGAGCTCTAAGGATCTTAATGACATGTTGGAGAGTCAAAGAGGCACAAATGACAAAACTGGCCTAGGGTTTGAAGGAGAACAAAATAAGGATGATCATGAAGTTGGTCCAAGCACTAAACCAGCTAAGAAGATGACTAAGAAAGCTGATATTAGAAGGTCTAACTCAGTTAGACAACCTAATTCCATGAGGTATGGTCCTTCATTCAATGGTTATTGATTTTTTTCCATGATTTTGGTCATAGAGCTAGAGATTGCAAAAGGAGGCTTCCTAGGAGTGATAGAGCTCTCTTCAAAGGTTAATGTTACTCAAGTTGTGAGTATGGTCACAAAGCCAAGGATTGTGGATGGAATCTAGGAGTGTTTGAGCCTAGAAAAAGTAAGAGTATGTTTGTAAAGAGGTATGATCCTAGATATGCTCAGCCATGGAAAGAAAATAGGAATGAGTTTGCTAAGATGATAGTATGCTACAAGTGCAATAAACAAGGTCACACTATAAGGTATTGTTTGTATGGATCAAAAAATCAAGATAAAGGCTTCAAGAGACAAAATTTAGTTGTATGCTATAAGCCAGTAATGAGTTGGCCATGTAGCAAGCAATTGTTGTCAAGATTTTTAGGTCATAATAGGAATTCTAAAGGTCCTAAAGAGAAAAGAAGTGGATTTCAATGGCCTAGAGTACAAGGTAATGGTCCTAGAAGGACTTGGGGACCTAGGAGAGACCTTGGTGTCTCATCAAGAGCTGGAAATGATGCAATAAAAGACAAAACACAATGCTTTGATTAGAGAAGGGAGAATGAAGGAGTTTTATAGGTGCCAAGAAGGCTTGGGACATCTTAAAGACCTTCTTTTAGATAATCTTGGTGATCGTATGCCTTCATTATGCTTCTTGAAGGTGTACAGGTGCATATGAAGCATTCAAGTGAGGGAGAGCTTTACGAGTCAATGTGTGCCTCCTCCATATGGTCAAGGTATGTCACTTTTTGTTTTTGTTCATGGTCTTATTCGTTCATTTTTATTATACTCAAGTATGAGATGTCATGATCCTATTCCTTGTAGTATCATGGTGTATGAGTTTGAGTCCTCATAGTTTGTGTCTTGCATCTTCATGTCAAATTGCTTATATGTGGTATATCAAAGCATGTTCAAAACTTTCATTGCTATTTCATAAGTATTATGTGAGTGTTCTAAGATTCGTAAGAAATGTTTTCATTGTCTTTGTGCTTAAATTTAATCGTATTGGTTTGTCTCGAGGTCCTGTGAAGTCTTGATACTATCTTATCTATGCAAATGTGTATAATGAGATGACATCAAGTTGTATAATCAAATAGTCATGTATGTCTCCTAGTCTATGAAGTTTTTATCATTAGAGTAGGTATTTACCTTAGCTCATGTTCACCTAGGTACTTTATTTACCTTTATTGTATTTATCCTCACCCACTTATGTGTGTGGATATTTTTTTATCTTATTTAGCTATTAGGAGATATATTATCTAGTTGTTAGGTATAGTTCTTTCCTTGATCTACGGTATTGACTAGTTCTTTCCTAGATCTATGGTATTGACTAGATCCTTGATGTCTAGTTCTCTCATAAATCTATGGACTCACTAGCTCTTTGATGACTAGTTATTTCCATGATTTATGGCTTGATCTACGATCTTGACTGGTTCTTAGATTGTTATTCCTTTCCTATATAAGCAAGGCCCATTCTCATTGTATTTCATTGAGTTCCATAATAATATATGATATTGTTGCTCATTTGTTTGCAAAGGTTTATGTAAAGTTATTCTGGTGAATTGCTTTCATCTTATAGATCATGGTGTTTGATTAGCATCTGTGTTCTTGGCTTGGTACAATTTGGTTATCATTCCTTTCATGGTATCAGAGCTGGAGATTGTTGTTGACATCCATCTGTAAGTTTTATTTTGCAAATAAATTATTTGTGTGTGTTCATATATTTGGGATTTTTTCATATTTCACCCATTAAAATCCTTAGCCCTTGGTCATATGAGGGCTTAACGCTTGTGATTCCTACTAGTAGGTGCTTAGCTTCAGCCCCCTTTAATTTTATTTGTGTGGTGAAGGCAACAACAATTTATTCTATTTTAGTGGTAACTAAAATAAATAACAGAGCAAAATATTAAAAAGTTAGTATCTTTTGATCGGTAACTCGATTTTGAGAGTCATTTTTTGCAAAAGTGTTTGTTTTTTCATGCTCTTTCCATTGGAGTTATTTATTTTGAGACTTTCACTATAATTATAAAGTGCCAAATATGGAGGAGTGTTGTAATCAATTATGTAATTTTGGTTGAGCCTAGCGAAATTCTCTTCTACAATCACTCATTCACGATAAGGATACAATAATACACTCCCTGCAGAACAAACTTGCTAGCCTACAATATAACCATCATATTGTGGACAACCATATCCATGCTCCTAGTCCACTTGCAGCTATTGCTCTTGTACCCACTGACATTGATCTTCCAGTCTTTGAGCCTAAACCCGCTTTTAATGCTTCTAAACCTGTGAGGCTTGTTACTACATGCTCTTCCACATTTTTACCTATTACAGTACCACATGTTGTGTATCCTACTTCTACTCAACTGCATGGCTTTTTTGAGAAGCATACCACTGCATTACATTCTTGCATGCTCCATTTTATGGGTCTCACTAGCGGAGTCATTGGTAGACATTCACAAGGTATTGATTCCTTTATTCCACGTGTTAAGTGGAATTCTTATCATGACATTGGTTTTCGAGCAGATACTTCATTGGGATCACACATTGACAAAGCTGCTCCTTTTTTCGCTCGACTCTTTCTGAGGATCATGAGCAACACATGAGTTCTACACCTTCACTTAGGCTTGAGAAACCTGAGATTTCAGCTTGTCAGACATGATCAACCTGATACACATTCTGATGTTCTTTTGCATTCACTCATTGTGCATTTTACACCAAGTCATATGCAGGCATCTTCTTCATCCATATGTGTTGATTTGGGGTGGATATTTGATCACTCGTGGCGGTGACATAGGCATTCATTGAAAGGACTCTACAGGCATGGCTTCTCCACCATTCGGCCTCTTGCTCCACTTTCTATACCTTATGCATTGTGATGCTTCTTGTTTTGAGCATTTTTCTTTAGCAAGTGTAGTGTATCTCTCTTGTTTGTTGAGAGATTTTGTATCTGTATTTTGACACTTTTGGCATGTTGATAGTATCTCTTGTGGGGGATCTATTCTGGTGAAGTCCAGTGTTTGAGTAGTTGATTTTGGGAAAATCATACAGATTTGTAGCGTCACTCCACCCATTTAGCAATATGGGAGGGTGTGGTGTTGATCCTGCTTCTTCGGGTTTCATGTCCTTGCCTTGTTACCTTGGCTTTTCTTGGATCGTGACACTCTAGAGTTTGTGTCCTTGCCTTGTTACTTTGGTTATTGTTCTTGGATCATGGCACACCTATTTGAAGCAGTTGATCGAATTATGTTTGGTGTTTTTTTGCACTTTCAACATCACTCATTGAAAGTCTCCTTGTATGGAGCTATTTTGGTGGAGCCCAGTGTCGGGTCATGTTTTTGAGTTTTTTTATCGAGTAGTGGATTTAGACAGCAGTGCACACCACCAAAATTCTTCAAGATATTGTATGATTTTTTTAGCCAAGCTTCTTGGGATGCCTTGGAGCGGATCTTTATTACGGTGTCCATTTTTTCCCAGTTATTGTACATGAGTACCTCATCAGGCCTAGTTTCTGGGACTCATACTGTGGACATGCCACATCTATTTTGGCCCCTAGCTTCACTTGAGGGGGGGTGTTAGAGTAGGTATTTACCTTAGCTCATGTTCACCTAGGTACTTTATTTACCTTTATTGTATTTATCCTCACCCACTTATGTGTGTGGATATTTCTTTTATCTTATTTAGATATTAGGAGATATTATCTAGTTGTTAGGTATAGTTCTTTCCTTGATCTATGGTATTGACTAGTTTATTCCTAGATCTATGGTATTGACTAGATCTTTGATGTCTAGTTCTCTCATAAATCTATGGACTTGACTAGTTCTTTCCATGATTTATGGTTTGATCTACGACCTTGACTGGTTCTTAGATTGTTATTCCTTGCCTATATAAGCAAGGCCCATTCTCATTGTATTTCATTGAGTTCCATAATAATATATGATATTGTTGCTCATTTGTTTGCAAAGGTTTATGTAAAGTTATTCGGTGAATTGCTTTCATCTTATAGATCATGGTGTTTGATTAGCATCTTTGTTCATGGCTTGAGTACGATCTGATTATCGTTCCTTTCATTTATGTTTGTTGTATACGATCAACTTGTGATGTTATGATATGTATGGTCTTCCACAGTTCACTAGGTTATCCATTGGTCTCATCATTTTCTCATTATTGTGTTCTATTTCAAAATATTCCTCTTATGAGGCATTCATTTCTATTTCAAGTGTCTTAGCTCTTTGGGAAATGGATCTGAAGGTGTAATGCTCTTCTAGCTTAATGATTTGTTCAAACTCTATGATGAAATGGGGATTGTGTTGAGTACTTGAATTCTAATAAGACAAATTCAAGGACATCCTAGGAATATTATTGATTCTCATACTCCAAATCAAGACAATTATTGCTCGATGGTTTGATAATAATAATTCATTTGGTATGATCAATTTTTGAGATCATAAGTGCAAAACTTGTGTGATTTGAGAGTCCTCTTCCCTTGATTGTGTTGTTCATAGTGTACTCGGTGGTTTAAGTGAATGGAGGTTTGATTCCTATGACTCAGTCCATAATACTCAACTATGTTGATGGTGTGAATTTCTCAAGCAAGGTTGATCTGGTTCCATATGACACATAAGGTCTTCATAGTCAAATGTTACTTCATTAGAAGCAAAAGAGTCATGATTTCAATATCCAAGAGCAAAAGTTGAATGATGCAGTGGTTTCTAAGTGTCTAGAAGACAGAGGGGTCTTAGTACTCTTAGGTGTGTGAAGTGATTGTGTACTCATGATTAGTCTTGTTGCCATGAGATAAGTGTAAGGGTTGTTACAGTGATCTTCCCATGGAAAATTGACTATGAAGAAGGAACACAACATGTCTAGATTTTATATTAGGGTTTCTAAGACATGTAAAGGTAAGGTAGACGTTGAAGATATCTATAAAGAAAACTACAGGTGTTACATGTGACTCAAAACAAAGAATTCAAGATAATAGAATGTTCTACTACATGTTCAAATTATGATATTTAAATCTATTATAGAAAGATAAGTTTGAGAATGTCAAGGTATGTAGATCTTTAAATAACTCATAATGATGTTTTCATAGATAAGATCAAGGGTTTGAGCACAAAACTTAACGTCATATCCAAGATTGTATAAGTTGTTGTATAGATCTTTGTGTTTGAGAATTAGATTTAGTAGTGATGTCAAAGTTCAAGAGATCATGCAAGAGTGATTTGAGATTAGAATAGAGCTCAAATATCCAAGGTGAAAAAATATAAAGTCTACAATAAGAATACATAGAGCTGTGAAAAATGAATCTCACAAAAGAAAACTAAGGTGACTATGAAAAATATATACACCTACAAAGTTAGTGCAAAAAAATTCAAGGTATGAAATGTAAATTTTGTAAATCTGAGCAATATGCTTGAAGTATGAAGAAATGATGACTTGGTCTAAAGATCGAGAAGGTGCTAAGACCTACTTGACATAGTTCTTGTTTGGGAAGGGTCCTTATATGAATACTCAAGGTATAGTATGGTTAATAGGTTACACTACAGACTAATGATCTCTCTTATGCAAGAAGGTATGATGCTTAATTAAGCTAGAAAAATCATTGTTTGAGTGTTCATGAAGAGAGTGGAGTGCTCAAAGAAGACATGATTGTGATTTTTCAAGTAGCTATATATAAATTAGAAAAGTGTGAATTCATTTCAAGGTGTACTAATCTTGTCCAAGTCATGAAAATTCTAGACACACATGTTGTTGTCGAAAGTTCTGAGTCTATGGAGTCCATTTGTTATGATTATCTTCTTGTCTAAATTATGTGATCACTATGATATGTCTAAACAAGTATTTTGATCTTGTAATCACCATTTTAATTCATGGATATCTATATGGAATTTTAAACATGGTTTGAACTAGAACCTATAAGTATGTGAAGTCAAATAACAAGTGTTGCAAGAATGCTAAGAATCATAAAATAGAGTATTTTGAAGCCTTTGTAATCCTTCTTGAATATTGAATACAATTCACCTAGGGGAGTTTTGTAGGATTGAAAGACATCAAAGGAAACCACTGAGAATGAAAATCTTATCACAAATGTGTTGCTACAGATGATAGTCGAGTGGTCTTGTAGGATTTTTGAGATTAAGATCTATGAATGATTTACTACAAGTTTGGTACAATGTTCACAAGGGAGAGTATGTTAACTTTTCAAGTATGACTTCTCATCTATCAATGAGTCTAAAAGTTCCTCAAGATATTGTGTGAGATCATCTAAATATTTTTGAAAGTCTCTTTTAAGGTCAAGTATGGTACAGCTAACAGAAATCTGGGAAACATCTTTGAATCTAAATTAGGTCATTACACTTCTCTAGTTTCAAGTTACAAATAAGTCTTCTATAGGTCACCATAAATATGAGTAATGTGTTAGAGTAGTTTGGAGTCTTAAGATCTAAGATGTTAGTTTAAAGTGGAAGATGTATACATAAGCATGAAATAGATGGAAAGTTTTTTTTGAGATCATAGAGGTATGAAGAGTGCTCCAAGGCCTACTCTCATCTTGAAAAGGTATGATTTTCTTGTGCCTATAATTTGCATGAAGTGATTTTTCATGGAATTCCTTGTTGCTTGTGAAAGCTTGAGAATGTGTTCTTGCTTCATAATGGCTACCTACAGGCTTGTATGGGCTCAAATTTTGCATGATAATAGTGGTGATCAAGGTTAAATGACATAGTTCAGTCCTATGTATGAGTTTTCATGATGAATATACTTGGAGAAGTATGTTGCATGGGTAATTTGATCAACTTTTGAGATAATTATTGGTTCTTATCCTCAAGAGAATACTTGAGATATATAGTACACTTTGTGACAAGAATTTGATTACTAAGAAGGTTGTAGTTATGGTATTCAAGATAGGGGGCTTAGGAGGAAGTCTCTAGATGGAGACTTGGTGTTCTCAAGACAAATACAAGGTGGAAATGAGGTTTTTTCTTTCATCCATGCTTAATTTGATATGTTCTAGACTATATTAGTCCAAAATGACTATCAGTAATCAAAAAAGTTGTTTGGGACCTAGAAAAAGTTGTCTATATGATTTTTACCCATTATAGGATGGTATGTTCCTCAATTTTGTGCTTGTGAGATAGAATTAGAAGTCTTGAGCCCAGGGAAGTTTTGGTTTGAATGTTCAAGGTATGTGTGAGGATCTAGTGCATGCCAAAGCTGGTTGAAAATGCTCTAAGAAGTCTGTTTAGGGACATGTTCTTGATACAATATGAAGAAGTAAGAATATGCATTGTAGAGCTTGTATTTGGCCTAGAAAAGATGGAGTAAACTCATGAAAGAAGGTGTGATGAGTTTATAGGCTCATTTTGATATTTTTGGCATGATTAAGGTATGAATGGCTTAGGTTTCAATCAGTGTACAATACCATTAAGAAGCTCAAAATACGGGTATAAAAGAAACTTGAATGTTTTGCTTTCCTAGATGATGAAAAATGAAGTTTTTTCTCCTAAGAAGGTGGATTTTTTTATTTTTCATGGTGTGATGCTTTTCATACATTGGAAGTGTGCTTTTCAGGGGAGTTTGTTGCTTGTATGCCTAAAATGAAGGCAAAATTCAATTTTTTGAGAAAAAGCAAGAAAATGAGAAAAATGAGACTTTTGGTGGATGTTTCCAACTAAAGCATGAAGGTATGAATCTGATGAAGATGAAAGAGGTAAGATACAAATAAAAACTTGTCATTAATGTAAAAAGGGGGAGAAGTTCGGGTGTTTTCCATTAATGACAAAGGGGGAGATTGTTGGCATGGTGTCCTAATAGGTGTTGTCATTGATGCAAAACCACATTAATGACAAAGTAAATTTTTTAATATGATTTCATGATGATTTATGTGGTGATAACATGATGGTTTAGATGTATATCAGTTGCTACATTGGGATTCAGTGATGCATGTTTTCTCTAGCAAGCCCATACAGGTGCCTAGGAGGTGTTGCTTAGAAATGTGAGCTTCTTGGTTTCTTGGGAAGCATGTTGGCATGGTGAATAACATGATTTGAGAGTGATTGAGAACTCACAATAGTGGCATAGTATAGGTACATGTGTTTCATTTGATTACGGTGTTCATTAAGAGCAAGTATGACATGACTGGAGGTGTGACAGTGTGGTTTGGAGCCATATAAGCTCATGGATGCATGCTATCTGGTGTATCATTTCATATGAGGTATTTTTGGATCATTTTCAGAGGTTTCTTCTTCATTTCTTGCATTATTTTAGTTGGCCCTAGTTTTTACTGGTGATAATCTAGCATGCAAGCATAGGTAAGTCTTAGTGACTGGAGAGATTGGGCCATGGAATTGATATTTTGATGATTGGAGATGTTAGAGGGATGAGTGATAGTGCTCTCAATAAAAAATTAGGTGCCCATGATGTGAATTTTGTTAGATATAGTTGTTTTAGTGAGACAGGGTGAAAATCAATGTAAATTCCAGCTCAAAGTGCAACTTCAAATGCTCGTTGTGAATCATGTGCTTTGCATGGGACCTTATGGATTTTAGGGATGCTTATAAGATGATTTTATAAGGTTTCACAAAAATAATGAGGTTAGTTGATTGTCACGTTTTTATGAACGAATGTTAAGAAGGTAAAGAGGTCAAAACCCCTAGTTAAACCCTAGCTAGGAGCAAGTTTGCAAAAGGTGAAGTATACTGACCCAATTTTGATTGCAAGTGAAAATTTGATGATTGGATGTTGTAGAAGACTCCTCAGGACTTCCATTAATATATTTTTGAGGTCATGGTGGTATGTGGGCCCCACCTAAAAATAGTATTTTTTGGGAAAGAAGGTTTTAGGACAAGATGATCCAAAAGAGTAGCATGAATTATTTTTCATGATGAATGTGAGTTTTTCTTGATTTCCATTGAGGTTTTAGGATATGTTTTGGTGAAAATCAGCAGCACCCTCTGGATGTTCTATCATATTTCTAGTTTGACATTTTAACATCTAGTGTGATTGCACAACATTAGATCTCTTCACACAAGTGTGGGAATTACAGAGCTAGAAAAGATCCTTCGATTAGAGGTTGGTTCCTTAATTCCTCTGTTCAAGTGTGCATAACATTCTCTAGAGGGTTTACCTATATTTTAATCAAATTTTTCCAAGGGGACACGGTTGAGAAGATACAAAGAATAAACCTAGTCTAATTAAGGTGATGCACCAAAGGAGTAATAGACACCTGCTACTACAAAACATACACAATCCACAAGAAAATATAGCACAAAACATGCACAAATTGCTAGAATGTAATGAGAGATCAGGAAACAATGATAAACATATGAAAGGATTGAGAAAATTTTAATCACAGAGCATACATTATCATTCCAGGTCCAATACAGTGCATTACAATGACCAAGAGGCAAAAAGAGATGTTGTATTTGCATGAAAAGGTAAAAATTCCACAAATCTACCTAATGAGGAAGAAAAGAGAAGTTGCAGAGCCAAAAATGTCTAACTTTTTTTAAAATGAGCCCATTCTAGCTTTTACAATGCCCATTCGAACTCAGGAGAGAGAAACATGGGAAAACATGAAAGATGCTTCAACCACCAACCAAATGGTATTAAAACAACATGGGCACCCTCAAAAGTCCATTCCCTGACATTTTTAACCATGCTGGGAGAGAATGTGTACCATACTTCATTAAAAATGGTGGTTGAAATGTCAGTTTTGTTGATTTCCACGTGCTAGAGGTGTTTTCAAATTTTATCCCACCAAAACACAAAATTGAGCCCAAAATCATGTAGAGAATTTCACAAATTTCCATTGATATAAAGAACGCAAAAAAATGAGCTCTGGATTGAAAGTTATGCCCCTTTGAAAATTTAGGGCAAAACAGAGCCAAAATGGGTTGGCTCGCCGAAAATTTGAAATTTTCACACTTTTTGCATTTGGGAAAATTTCCCCAAAAATCTCCGTGCCCACCGCTCTGGTGCCACGTAGCATGATTTGATTGGTTTCGCCCTTCCCCGCTTCATTTCCAATCGTTTCGACCTTTGGAAAAATTTCCAAAAATTCTCCGCCGGCTGGATGACCCAAGGACACGTGTCAGGCTGTGATTCACCGCAGGCATATTCTCTCAACTTTTCCATCATTATTGACCATCTTCCCTAAACTAGACACATGAAATGATCCTATTGGACGTGGGCCTTTCATGTTCATTTTTCTCTGTGGGCCTGCCTTATATTTTTTTCCACCACGTGGACACGTGGCGTGATCCTACTGGCTCGAGCTTTGGGGCGGGTTTTTCCCTTCAATATTTTCCTTTGATTTGCCTTGGGAAAAATTCCCAACTTTCCCTCGCGCTCCGCCGACCCGAGGACACATGGCTTCTTTCAATTGGTTGGCGGGCTTGGGGGCCAAGAATTTTCTTTGCGCTAACATTTGGGAAATTTTCCCAACTTCTTCCCACCGGTTTGACCCCCGATGCCCCATGGGACACGTGGCCTCCTCGTATTGGCTCGAGCTTTGGGGCGGGCCTTCCTTTTCGAAATTTTTGAACTTGGGAAAAAGGAAAAAAATCCTTTCGCACCTCCGACCACCGATGCCCCGGTGACACGTGGCGCCATGCTATTGGATGCGGGCCTTGGGGCGAAAAATTTACTTGTGCCAACCCTTGGGAAATTTTCCCAACTTCTCCCCGCTTGGACACATGGCCGCATCTTATTCGCGGCAGGCCATCGGGCCAAAATTTCCTCTTTGAACCCTGACAAACACTTGGTAAAATTTTCAAGTTTACCTCCGCCTCCCGATTGCTCCGATGTCGACGTGGCGGCTTCTGGTTGGCCGGCGGGACAATCCAGGGAAAATTTCTCACAAAAACTCCGCCGAGCCATAACTTCAAAAATACATGGAGTTAGGAAGAAAACTTTACCTTTCTGGAAAGCTGAGAAAGAGCTCTATCCAATGGTGCCATTTCTAGAACATTTTGAGAGCCTAAAAGGAAAAAATTCGTGACTAAGGCACATAGAAGGGAGGAATGAAGGGAGTTAGCCAAATAAATTAGCAAGGGGCTTATTTTGGATAACAATTTTGGCAACTCAGAGGGGGCATCTACTTGTTGGATGAAGTTACCAGTTTCCTGAAGCAATCCATTGGGCATGGAATCATCAAATTCTCTTGCTTGGTACCCCAACTGATTAGAACAATGCAAGGAGGAAGATGGAGAGTAGAACACCATCCGATTTGGGTAGGGCTGCAAAACACATTTCTTGGAAAAGCAAGCTTGTGCCAAAGCACTTAGGAAAGCAAAGCTAAACTACAAAAAAACAATGTGCATAAGAACTTGGAGGAAAAAAACCTAAGCTAATATGTACAAGGTTGAGAGTTTTCCTTTAGTAGCAATTGTTATCCAAAATTCACCCCCAGGGTAATTTTGATAACATGCATTAAATTCTCAAGTCCCGTTGAAATAGATTTTTCTAACTCCTTTGTCCAAGAAGAAAAGAGCAAGTTCTGAGAAAAGGTGAAAAAGTTGCAAAAAACAAGCTTGGGCCAGGAAAAATCATGAAAAATGGCTAAGTCCTAGTCCTCGCAATAGTCGGGACATGAGGGACATCTCGCGCGAATCGCTAAAAGGTCGCCAGCAGCATCTGCAGAAGAAAAGGGACATCCGGGCCGTGAGGAAGCGCGGGACGTGGAAAGCTAGTTCGGCCGAAGGAGAAAAGAAAATCGACTAACTGTTGCACAGGGCAGTTTGGGACAGCCGGGCCGTGAGGACGCGAAGGGCGCGAACTGCCCGGATCGGGCTAAACAAGGAACTACAGTTCGGGACATCTAGGATAGAGGGACGCAGAAGACGCAGATAGCCGAAGGAGCCAAGAGCCAATCACATTACGCCACGTGTCATCGGCTGAAAGGGATAGGAAGCCCAATCGGGTGGATCGGAAGTTTTGTCCCAGAGCACGGCACTAGGACAGCGGGCCAAATGGACGCGCAGGACATGAAAAGCCGGCAGGCCCATGGACGAATCGCAGCATGACACGTGTCATAGGGGGAAACGTCCAAAGGTTCAAAGGGCGAGGTTTGAAGGGTCAGCCCGAGCCAATCAGAAGAGGACATGTGTCCAATAGAGCAGGGAAGCACGGAGCTCGGGGAGGAGTTAGAGAATTTGGCAAAAGTTTCAGCCAAAAAGCTAAAAGTAAAGGAAGACCCCGCGCCCCTGTCCTCCAATCAATGCATGCCACGTGTCCTCAGTGGCGGGGGCACGGGGGAAAAGTGAAAAATGTTCCAAAATCATCAAAAGTCAAAATTTTCAAGGAAAACCCACGGGTGAGCAGAGGAGAGAGAATTACGCATCCAATCAGCACTTGCCACGTGTCATCCAGGTGGCAGAGCACGGGAAAAAATTTCAAAACACATTTTCGCCTGTTTTGTGCCCTAAATCTTCAGATCTCCATATCTTTTGATCCAGAGCTCGGATTTGCACGTTCTTTATATCAACGGAAAGCTTATGAAATTATCTACATGATTCCAAGGTTAATATTGAATTTTGGTGTAGTCTAGAGAGAGAAAGTTAAGAAACAGCTCTGATGCATGTTCATGGCCAGAAGTGACATTTCAGCGACCAAATTTAACACAGAATGGGTCGCATTCTCCTACAATTCGGTCAAAATTGATAGGGTATGGGTTTGTAAGGTATCCCATGCCGTTTTAATGCATCTGTAGTTGAGGAGGAATGGGCTCTCATGTTTTTGTGTTTTCTGTCTCCTGGGCTCGACCCATGCAATGTAAAAGCCAGATTTGGCTCATTTCTAAGGGGGGAACATTTTTTGGACATAGCAACTTCTTCTTTCACCTCCAGCAAGTGATTGTTTGAAGAATCAGACCTCTCCAAAGACTGTAATAGTTTTTACCTCTCTGAGGTTGTAATGCATGGTTTTGACACTGAAATGATAATGCAAGCTTTGTGAATGGTTTCAGTCCTTTGTTTGTATTATTTGCTTCATTTCAGATCCTAAATTATATCTTATCAGCCTGTGTATGTTTTATGTTGCAATCTTTGGTCTCGTGTGTATTTACTTGACAAAATTATTCACCACTCCTTTTGGCATCACCATCTTTAGTTAGTTTCAATTTTTGCATTTCTATCCTGTCTCTTGCAGCTTAAAGTAGGATTAGGATCTAAACCTCTATAGTTATGCAAGCATTAGATCTAATCGAGAGAGTTTGAGGAACCACCTCTAATCTGAGATTCCTCTCTCGGCTTTAACAAGTCCCACACTTGGAGAGAGGTTTCCACGTTGTGCAATCACACTGGATGCTAGAGTGATCAACCTAGAAGCCTAATATGCATCCAGGGGTGTTGTGAGTCTGCAACAACAATTTTGGCACACCCGATGGGACAAGAGGTCTCATTTTTATTGCAGCAAAGTTGATGTGCACCTGCTGCAATTTTCTTGCTTAAAAGAGTTATTATTTGCATATCTGGCGACTCCAAGGGTAAGAATCAATTGGTTTCAGTAGTGTAGGCCTGAAAACTCATGAGAAGAATCACCACAAGGTCAAGAGTTGGAGAAGAAGAAGTGTTGTTTGAATACCTGCAATTATCTCCAAGAAGAAGGCAAAGAGGAAGAAGGATTCAAAGGTCTCCATCTCCACCAAACAAAACTCTCTCAACTCCTCCACTTGGTAGGCCTTTCATTCAGTCAACAAGGGTTTTAAGGCCAATCAGAATGGCTCAAAACAATCCCTACGTCAACTTCACAGGCAGCAGCCCACTTGCCCTCAATGCACAACATCCGGTTCCTATTGCAGCCTTGAAGAACATTCCCTACTTCACTGGAGAAAATCAGACTACTCCAGGTGATCATGTTAAAGATATTGCTAACCTTTGTGCAATCCATGAAATCAATGAAATGCAAGTGGTCATCAAGTTCCGCATCTTCATTCAAGGGTAAAGCATTGCAATGGTTTAGAAGCCTTGAGCTGGTTCTATCACAAATTGGAATCACCGTGTATAGCACTTCACGAGCAATTTCGAAAGAAGGGAGACAACTTGTCTCTTTGGAGCAGCTGACAACCATCAAGAGAGCTCCCAATGAGTAATTGACCGATTTCAACTTCAAATTTCAAAAGACTTGGAGAGGATTCCCAAAGTGCAAGATCAAGCCAACAGCCAATGAAGGTGCTTTTCTTTACTATCTCAAAGCTTTAAATTTTGATATTTCTATGTTGATTCAGTCTATGGGAGGCATAACTATCCCTATGGCTTATAGCATTGCCATTAGGGCTGAAAATTGTTTAATCCAAGCTGGCAAACTTGCACCTAGACCTCCCATGCCATTGTTTCCAAGTTTAGAGAGCCCAAACACCAATCAAGCACCTAATTTGGCTCCTTCTCCCACTCATAGAAATCAGATTTCAAATGAAGCTTCCACTTCATCTCCAAGTGCCCCAAATGAGCTTCAAGAAGTCATGAAGCAATTGCAAAACCTAGGCAATGAGCTAGTTACTCTCAAGAGGCAACAATCCCAAGGTTTTAAACCTTCTTATCAACCCCAAGCTCAGCCTAACAGACAGCCATACCAACCACAAAGGCCACCTAATCCAGTTGCAAATATGAATTAAACAAGGCCTCCTGCCAATAGACCATTTCAGCCCTATAATCCAAATGCCATATCTACCTCTAAGGCATTGGTGCCAACACAAAACAACATTGCTCAGGAATATGATTAGTGTTTTCCATGCAATGAGCCTCATAACCAATCCATGTGCTTCAATGGTGCTTTGAATAAAGCACTAATGGTGACAACTACTCGGTGTGGAGGGTGAGAGCATCAAGGAAACAAATCAACTACAGAAACATTCCAACAAAGAATCAGCCCCAAATGAAACCACATTGGTAAATTGGCAAGTAGAAGATTTCGTGGCATGAACCAAAGTGCAGGTTTCTCAAGGTGTTGTAGCCAACACAAGGTCAAGAGGAGGAATTTGGGTGAAGAACAACCATTAGCCCCAACCAATCCACAACCTTCCACAACTCCACAAATGGTTGGCAAGCAAAGTCCAGTTTTTAATGCATAAGGGCAGCCAAGAACAGCCCCTAGGCCAACTCAAATACCAATTGTTGCTGCCCACATGCAAGGAGTGAATGTGCAAACCAAGGGACAACAAAGAGATCCTTCATCACCATTCAATATCATTGATCAGATGAAGAAGACAAACATCAATATATCAATGTGGGAATCCCTATCCATCCCAGGCCAAAGAGATTTGCTACAAGCTGCCATGAAGGACTGGCCAACTTCGAATCAGCAAGTTCAGATGCAAGACAAAGTGCTTACAAATGCTGCCCAGCCTAAGGGAAATCATGGAGGATAGCAAGGTAAAATGTTGAAGCCCCCTCCTTTCTATGTTTCATTAATCATTGGAAATCAGCTAGTGCACAATTGCATGATAGAATCTGGAGCAAGTAGCTCAGTAATGCCCAAACAAATAGCTGATCAGCTAGGGCTCCAGTATGAAACAACATCCAAAGGGGTAGTGCAGCTAGATGGGACAATAATAGAAATAGTTGGAGTGATTAGAAACTTGAGTCTTACCTTGCACGCATGTCCAAATGTTGTTGTTTTACAAGATGTATCACTCATAGACCTTCCACCACTCTTTTCCCTTTACTTGTCAAGGGACTTCACAGCCAAGATTGGGGGATATTTGTCTGCTGATTGGTATCACATGTTGTTCAGAACGAGGCATGGAACTAAGGCTACAATCAGGTTAGAACCTATTGCAAACTTCCATATTGATCCTTACACTCCAAGTCGATTAATGCCAATTGCTCAAGATTTGATCAAGAAGATCACCCAAGAACCGATGAAGCGACACCAAGGTCGAAGCATCCCGCATCTAACTCTTGATGAATGGGCAAGCAAGGTGCATGCTTTTGATCCTTATCAAGAAATAGAAGAATCTGAGCTAGGAGTTTATTGTTTACATGAAGAGAATCAACCTCTCCCCAGCATCACCAAGCCAGATCATAAGGACAAGAATGAAGTATGGCAATTGTTCTTTGATGGGTCAAGGAGTAGACAAGGTGCAGGAGGAGGGCCTTTGCTCATTTCACCACAAGGTATAAATTATTACTCACCTTCCATTTTAAGTTTTCTAGCTCAAACAATACAAATTGAGTATGAAGCCTTAATTCATGGACTGCACTGGGCAAAGAAGAAAGGCATCAGGAATTTACAAGTATTTGGTGATAGTGAGCTGATCGTAAACCAAGTCAAAGAAAAAAATGCTGCCAAGAATGATCTACTCAGATGCTACAAGAATCGGGTATGGGATCTTATTGAAGATTTTGAAGCTTTTAGCATCAATTCCATCCCAAGAAAAAGAATGAAGCACGACAGCTAAGAGCAGCAATTGTGGCTGCGTTTGATGTTGTAGAAAGTATCAAAAGTGAGAAATCTTAGCCTCATATCAAATTGGTTGTGAGACCAAATGCCGGATAACTATACAAGTTGGCAAGTCTTCAAGAATGATCAGCAAATTGTTAATTTCCTACAAGAAGAAGTTGAGTTCTCCACCAGGAATCAAGACAAGTTGCAGTAGCAGTATGGTGACCAAGTGGTGCAGCTGAGAACTAACAAATTACCAAAAGGCCTCATAACTCGGAGTCAATCTTCAACCCGAATGATCTGTTCCAGAAGAGAAAGCAAACATTCAAGTAAAGGGTGAAGATTCGAGCCTATTTTAGTGGAAGAAGGCAAAACATTGCAAATTGGCAAAAGTAAGTACCTCACAAGAGAAATCTGATTTTGTTCAAATTTGTCAAGAGTTCCCAGATGTCTTTGCTTTGACTTACGAAGATCTAAGAGGTTTCAACCCAAAGTTGGCACAACATACTATTGAGCTGGATCTGGAATCCAAGCCTGTTAGGAAAAAGCAAAGGCCAAAGAATCCCCATATTGAACCTCTCATGAGAAAAGAATTAAGCAAGCTTATTGAGGCCAGTATCATCTTCCCCATCAAACACTCAAGTTGGGTTGCAAACTTGGTGCCGTGAATAAAGAAGAGTGGAGAGATCGACTATGTGTTGACTTTAGAGACTTGAATAGAGCCTCTCTCAAGGACCATTACCCACTCCCTTCCATGGAGAAAATATTGCAGGTCAGCTAGTTCGAAAGGTTCTCATTGCTTGATGGCTACTCAAGCTATAATCAGATAATGGTGAAGGAAGAAGATCAATTCAAGACGGCCTTCACTACAAAATGGGGCACATATGCTTACAAGAAGATGCCATTTGGACTGTCGAATGCCGGAGAGCAACATTCCAATGAGCTATGGATATGGCGTTCAAAGGCTTGATCAACAAGATAGTGCTGGTATACCTAGATGATATCACTGTCTTCTCAAAGAATGCAGCAGACCATCTCTTTCACCTCAGGCAAGTGTTTCAGAGGTGTAGAAGGTTCGAGTGTCTTTGAATCCTAAGAAGTGCATCTTTCTTGCACATGAAGGAAAGCTCCTTGGCCATATTGTCTCCAAGGAAGGATTAGCAATTGATCCAGAGAGGGTTGAAGCCATAAGAGCACTACCATTGCCAAGCCACAAGAAGGCCCTTCAAAGTTTCTTGGGAAGGATAAACTTTGTTTGAAGGTTTGTCCCAGATTTTGCAGCCCTGGTCAAGCCCATCACCAAAATGTTAAAGAAGAGCATGGCTTTCAAGTGGACAGCAGAAGGCAAGGAGAGTTTTGAAGTGATCAAAGAAGCTATCTCTCAAGCACCAACTCTCATCAACCCGGACTTCTCCAAGGATTTCATCCTCTATGCATTTGGAGGTAATGACACTATTTCTGCCATTTTGGTACAGCAGAACAAAGATAATGATGAGCAGCCAATTACCTTCTTCAGCCAAAGCCTAGATGACTATGAGGTGAGGTACTCTTTTATTGAGAAGCATGTACTTGCAGTAATCAGAAGCTTGAAGAAATTCAAGCATTTAGTCTCAAACAACAAGGTCCAGTTGCTGGTCTCACATGCAAGGATTAAGGACTTCCTCCTCAACAAGGATTTGAATGAGAAAAGGGCAGGTTGGATCACCCGTGTCATGGAGTATGACATTGAGATCAAGATCACCAAGCTGGTAAGAGGGAAAGGATTGTGTGAGCAGCTGGTTTTGGGAAAGCAAAATGATGTATGCATTAAAGAAGAGGCTGTTTTGACAGTCCAGACAGCCATGAGACAAGTGGCAAGCATGAAGAAGACAATGTTGCCCCCACTCCTTGCTGGACCCAAGGTATTATGCACTTCCTAGGAGTAGGCCTATGCCCTCCGGAGATGAAAAAGACCCAAAGGAGACACTTCAGATTGCAGGCTGTTCCGTATGCCATTGTTGATGGAGTTTTGTTCAAGAAAGATGTAAATGGAGTGCTTCTTTGAGATGCATTAACACAAATCAGATTCAAAGGGTGTTGGAAGAGTTCCATGGTGGACCAGCTAGTGGCCATTTTGCACCAAGAGTGACAAATTCTAAAAATCATGAAGGCTGGCTATTATTGGCCCAAGATCTTCAAAGATTGCTATGCATGGATCAAGAGGTGTAAGAATTGTGCATTCTTCACAGAAAAGAGAGACTTGCTGCCCTTCCATTACATCCAATCTCAGCTGACCAGCCATTCATGCAATGGGGTTTGGACTTCATTGGAGTCATTAATCCCAATTCAAGCCAAAGGGCACAAATGGATTTTGATGACCACGGACTACTTCACCAAATGGACAAGGAAGTAGACTCTAAAGAGGCAAATGAGTCTAGATCTTAGACTTTTATGAGGGGATAACAACCAAATTTGGTGTACCTACCACAATAATCTCTCGATAATGCATTGGCATTCATTGATCTAAGGTGACCGAGTGGCTGTCAAGAACGGTATTTACCTAAGCACTTCATCAAACTATTACCCCAAGGTAATGGTCAGCCGAGTCTACAAACAAGAACTTGTTGAGGATCATTAGGAGAACTCTTGACGAGAATCGCAGGTCTTGGCATACCAAACTCAAATCAGCCTTATGGGCTGATAGGATAACTCCCAAAGATCCACAGTAACTCTCCATTCAAACTTGTCTATGGAAGAGAGGCAATCTTGCCCATGTCACTTGAGTTGCCAACATTGGAACTCATGAAGCAGTTGGAGTTGCTTGAGTTTGAGCCCATGGAGGTGAGGTATGCAGAGTTGATGGAGCTGCAAGAGATCAGAAATCAGGCATCCCAAGCAATGGAAAAGGATCAAGCTTTGATCAAGAAGACCTTTGATAGAAAGGCCAAGGATAGATCTTTTCAAGTTGGAGATCTAGTGTTGAAATGGGATGTGGATAGAGCAAAACCGGGAAGGCATTCAAAATTTGATGCCATTTGGAGTGGCCCATACATGGTCACGAAGTGCAAGAATAGCAATGCTTTTCAATTGGCCTCATTGGATGGTGAAGAACTGCAGATTCCAGTCAATGGAATCTATCTCAAGCGTTGCTTCTAGAGGGAAGTTCACTACTTTGTAAATATTAGATTAGATTTTCATTCCTCCAAGTGTTGTGCACATTGTTTTGTTGTAGGTTAGTTTTGTTTTCCCTAAGTGCTTTGGCACAACTTTCTGTCCATGGAGATGTTTTGCAGTCCTTGCTTTCATCAGGTGATATTCCATCTTCCTCCTTACACATTCTGAGTCAGTTGGGGTTCTAAACTGAATATTTGATGACTCCATGCCCAATGGACTGCTTCAGTAATCGGTATCTTATACCTAAGCAGTGTAACCCCGCCGAAGTCGCCAAATAGTTATCCAAAATTCACCCCCAGGGTAATTTTGATAACACACATTAAATTCTCAAGTCCCAGGAAAATAGATTGATTCAAGGAAAAATCATGTTTCTAGGGTCCCCTCAGATTTTTTCTAACTCCCTGTCCAAGAAGAAAAGAGCAAGTTCTAAGAAAAGGTGAAAAAGTTGCAAAAACAAGCTTGGGCCAGGAAAAATCATGAAAAATGGCTAAGTCCTAGTCCTCGCAATAGTCGGGACATGAGGGACATCTAGGCGCGAATCGGCCGAAAGGCCGCCAGGCAGTCTACAGAGCAAAGGGACATCCGGCCGTGAGGATGCGCGGACAAGAAAAGCCGTTCAGCCAAGGAGAAAGCTGTTGACTAACTCGGCAATTTGGTACAGCCGGGGCCATGAGGACGCAAAGGGCGCGAATCGCCGGATCGGGTGAAACAAGGAACTTCAGTTCGGGACATCTGGGACAAAGTGACGCAGAAGATGCAGATAGCCAAAGGAGCCGAGAGCCAATCACATTACACCACGTGTCATCGGCCGAAAGAGGATAGGAATCCCAATTAGTCGATCAAGTTTTTTCCTGATGGCACCGGGACAGCCGGCCAAATGGACGTGGTGGACGTGAAAAGCCGGCAGGCCTGTGGACGAATCACAGCATGACACGTGTCACAAGGGGGAAACGTCCAAAAGTTCAAAGGGCGAGGTTTGAAGGGTCACCCGAGCCAATTAGAAGAGGACACGTGTCCAATGGAGAATGGGAGTGTGGAGCTCGAGGAGGAGTTAGAGAATTTGGAAAAAATTTTGGCCAAAAAGCTAAAAGTAAAGGAAGCCCCCGCACCCCTGTCCTCCAATCAATGCATGCCATATGTCCTCAGTGGGGCGCGGGGAAAAGTGAAAAATGTTCCAAAATCATCAAAAGTCAAAATTTTCAAGGAAAACCCATGGGTGAGCAGAGGAGAGAGAATTACGCATCCAATCAGTGCTTGACATGTGTCATCCAGGTGGCAGAGCGCGGGAAAAATTTTCAAAACACATTTTCACCTGTTTTGTGCCCTAAATCTTCAGATCTCCATATCTTTTGATCCAGAGCTCGGATTTGCACGTTCTTTATATCAACGGAAAGCTTATGAAATTCTCTACATGATTCCAGGGTTAATCTTGAATTTTGGTGCAGTTTGGAGAGAGAAAGTTAAGAAATGGCTCTGACGCGTGTTCATGGCCAGAAGTGACATTTCAGCGACCAAATTTAATGCAGAATGGGTCGCATTCTCCTGTAATTCGGTCAAAATTGACAGGGTATGGGTTTGTAAGGTATCCCATGCTATTTTAATGCATCTGCAGTCGAGGAGGAATGGGCTCTCACGTTTTTGTATGTTTCTGTCTCCTGGGCTCGACCCATGCAATGTAAAAGCCAGATTTGGCTCATTTCTAAGGGGGGAACATCTTTTGGGCATAGCAACTTCTTCTTTCACCTCCAGCAAGTGATTGTTTGAAGAATCAGACCTCTCCAAAGACTGTAATAGTTTTTTACCTCTCTGAGGTTGTAATGCATGGTTTTGACACTGAAATGATAATGCAAGCTTTGTGAATGGTTTCAGTCCTTTGTTTGTATTATTTGCTTCATTTCAGATCCTAAATTATATCTTATCAGCCTGTGTATGTTTTATGTTGCAATCTTTGGTCTGTGTCTATTTGCTTGACAAAATTATTCACCACTCCTTTTGGTGCATCACCATCTTTAGTTAGTTTCAATTTTTGCACTTCTATCCCCTGTCCCCTTGCAGGTTTAAAGTAGGATTAGGATCTAAACCTCTTGTAGTTGTGCAAGCATTAGATCTAATCAGAGGAGTTTGAGGAACCAACCTCTAATCTAGATATTCCTCTCTCAATTTAACAAGTCCCACACTTGGAGAGAGGTTTCCATGTTGTGCAATCACACTGGATGCTAGAGTGATCAACCTAGAAGCCGATCTGCATCCGCATCCAGGGGGTCTTTGTGAGTCTGTAATAACAAAGAATGCTTGAGATGGATTCCATTGACTGGAATCTACAATTCTTCACCATCCATTGTAGACAATTAGAAGGCATTATTGTCCTTACACTTTGTGACCATGTAGGGGCCACTCCAAATGGCTTCAAATTTTGAATGCCTCCTCGGTTCGATCTGTCTGCATCCCATTTGAACACTAGATCCCCAACTTGGAAAGATCTATCCTTGGCCTTTCACAAAGATCTTCTTGATCAAAGCTTGATCCTTCTCCATTGCTTGGGATGCTTGATTTTTGATCTCTTGGAGTTCCATCAACTCTACATACCTAACCTCCATGGGTCTAAACTCCAACAACTCCAACTATTTCATGAGTTCTAACGTTGGCAACTCAAGTGACATGGGAAAAATTGCCTCTCTTCCATAAACAATCTTGAATGGAGAATTACTTGTATATCTCTTGGGGGTTATCCTATCAGCCCACAAGGCTGATTTCAACTTAGTATGCCAAGACCTCTAATTTTCATCAAGAGTCCTCTTGATGATCCTTAACAAGTTTTTGTTTGTATATTCAGACTTGGCCATTACCACGAGGATAATAATTTGATGAAGTGCTTAGGTAGATCCCATTCTTGACAACCCATCCAGATTACCTTGGATCTAATGAAATCTAATGCATTATCTAATATTATTGTAGCAGGTATGCCGAATCTAGTTGTTATCCCTTCATAGAAGTCTAGGATGCTAGATTCATTTTCTTCCTTGAGTGCCACCGCCTCAGTCCACTTGGTGAAGTAATCATTCTTTGTTAGAATCCACTTGTGTCCTTGGCTTGAATTTGGATTAATGACTCCAATAAATTCCAAACCCCATTGCATGAATGGCTAGTCAATAGAAATTGGATGTAATGGAAGGGTGGCTAGTCTCTCCTTACCTATGAAGAATGCAAAATTCCTGCACCTCTTGATCCATGCATAATAGTCAATGAAAATCTTGGGCCAATAATAGCTTACCCTCATGATCTTGAGAGCTATCACTCTTGGTGCAAAATGACCTCCACTGATCCACCATGGAATTCTTCCAACACTCTATGAATCTGATTTGTACCAATGCATCTCAACAAAGACTCCATTCACATCCCTTTTGAATAAAACACCATCAACAAGGGCATATGGGACAGCCTACAATCTGAAGTGCCTCCTTTTGGTTTTATTCATCTCTGGAGGGCACAAGCTTTGTGTTTAGAAAGTGTATTATGTCTTGGGTCCAGCAAGGAGTGGGAACACCATCATTTTCTTCTTGAGTGTTTCCTTGTTCATGGTTGTCTTGCAACGCCAAAACAGCCTCTTTCTCATTGCATGCCTCCGTTTGTTTGCTCAAGACCAACTACTCACACAATCCTTTTCCCCGACCAACTTTGTGACTTTGATCTCAATGTCATACTCCATGACATGAGTAATCCACCTTGCTCTCTTTTCATTCAAGTCTTTGTTGAGGAGGAAGTCTTTAACTCCCACATGAGAAACCGAGAAATTGAACCTTGTTGTTTGAAACTAGATGCTTAAATCTCTTCAAGCTCCTAATCACTGCTAGAACATGCTTCTCAATGAAGGAATATCTCACCTCATAGTCCTCAGGCTTTGGCTAAAGAAAGCAATTGGCTGCTCATCATTATCTTTGTTTTGTTGTACCAAAATTGCAAAAATAGCATCACCACTTCCAAACGCATAGAGGATGAAATCCTTGGAGAAATCTAGGTTAATGAGAGTTGGAGCTTGTGAGATGGCCTCTTTGATTGCTTCAAAACTTGCCTTTCCTTCTGCTGTCCATTTGAAATCTATGCTTTTCTTTAACATCTTGGTGATAGGCTTGACTAGGGCTGCAAAATTTGGGACAAACCTCCGAACAAAATTTATCCTTCCCAAGAAACTTTGGAGGGCTTTCTTGTGACTTGGCAATGGTAGTGCTCTTATGGCTTCAACTCTTTCTGGATCAATTTCTAATCCTTCTTTGGAGACAATGTGGCCAAGGAGCTTTCCTTCATGAGCTAGAAAAATACACTTTTTGGGATTCAAAGATACCCCAAATCTTCTGCACCTTTGGAACACTTGTCTCAAATGAAAGAGATGGGATGCTGCATTTTTTGAAAAAATAGTGATATCATCTAGATATATCAGCACCATTTTGTTAATCAAATCCTTGAACGCCATGTGCATTTCCCTTTGGAATGTAGCTCCAGCGTTGGACAGCCCAAATGGCATTTTTCTATATGCATAAGTCCCCATTTGGTTGTGAAGGCTGTCTTGAACTGATCCTCTTCCTTCACCATAATTTAATTGTACCCTGAATAGCCATCAAGCAATGAAAACCTTTTAGAGCTAGCAACAACTTGTAAAATCTACTCCATAGAAGGAAGTGGGTAATGATCCTTGAGAGATGCTCTATTCAAATCTCTGAAGTCAACACACAATCTGATTTCTCCACTCTTATTTCTAATTGGAACCAAGTTGGCTACCCAACTAGAATGCTTGATAGGGAATATGATACTTGACTCTATCAACTTATTCAATTCTTTTCTCATGAGAGGCTCCATGTGTGGATTGACTAGCCTTTGTTTTTTCCTGATGGGTTTAGCATTTGGGTCCAATTCAATAGTGTGTTGAGCTAACTTGGGATTGAAACCTTTCAAATCTTCATAGCTCCAAGCAAACACATTAGGGAATTCTTGACAAAGTTGTATGAACTCATGTCTTTCTTGTTTAGTTGTCACTTTACCAATTTGGAGTGCCTTGCCTTCTTCCACCAAGATGGGCACTGAATCTTCTCCCTTGACTTGGATGTTTACTTTCTCTTTCCTAAATTGATCATTAGGATTGAAAATGGACTCCAAAGTGACAAGTCCCTTTAGTAGGTTGTTGGTTCTCAGCTATACCACTTAATCACCATATTGTTGTTCTAACTTTTCCTAATTTTTAGCTGAGAACTCAGCCTCCTCTTACAAGAAATGGATGATTTGTTGATCATTTTCAAACACTTGCCAACTTACATTGTTGTCTGGCACTGAAGGCCTTACAATCACATGAATGTTTGGCTATACTTTGTCTTTCTTGATGCTTTCAACAACATCAAAGGCTGCTCCAACTGCTGCAAGCCTATCAGTAGCTTGGTTCTCTTTTCTAGGGATGGACTTGATGCTAAAGCCCTCAAAATCTTCAATGAGGTCCCACACCTTGTTTTTGTAGCACTTGAGCAGATCATTCTTGGTAGCATGCTACCCCTTAACTTGGTTGACAATCAGCTCACTGTCACCAAAGACTTGCAAGTTCTTTATTCCTCTCTTGATTGACCAATGCAATCCTTGTATCAAAGCTTCATACTCAGCAGTGTTATTAGAACATGCAAACTGAAACCTAAAAGCTGAATAGTACTTAACTCTGTGAGGTGAAACAAGCATAGCTCCCCCTCCTGCACCTTTTCTACTTCTTGATCCATCAAAGAACAACTGCCATACCTCATTTTCATCCTTGTGGTCTGGCTTGGTGATGCTAGGAATAGGCTGATTTTCTTCATGCATGCAATAGACTCCTAGCTCAGATTCTTCTATTTCTTGATAAGGATCAAAAGCATGCACCTTGCTTGCCCATTCATCAAGAGTCAAATCTGGGATGCTTCCAACCTTGGTGTCAACTTCATCAGTGCTTGGATAATCCTCTTGATCAAACGTTGAACAGTTGGTATTGATTTGGCTTGGAGTGTGAGGCTCAATGTGAAAGTTTGCAATAGGCTCAGATCTGATTGTGGCTTTGGTTCCATATCTTGTTCTGAACAACATGTGTGACCAATCAATAGATAAGTAACCTCCAATCTTAGCTGTGAAATCCCTTGACAAACATAGGGCAAAGAGTGGTGGAAGATCTATCACTAAGACATCTTGCAAAACAACAATGTTGGGGCATGCATGCAAAGTAAGACTCAAGTTTTTAATCACTCCTATTGTTTTCATTGTTGTCCCATCCAATTGCACTACCCCTTTGGATATGACTTCATATTGGAGCCCCAACTGATCAGCTATTTTCTTGGGCATTACTGAACTACTTGCCCCGAAATCAATCATGCAATTGTGTACTAATTGGTCCCCAATGATCAATGAAACATAGAATGGAGGGGGCTTCAACATTTTCACTTGATATCCTTCATGATTCCCTTCACCCCGTGCAGCATTTGTGAGTACCTTCTCTTGCATTTGGACTTGTTGATTTGAAGTTGACCAGTCCTTCATGGCAGCTTGTAGCAAATCTCTTTGGCCTAGGATGGATAGTGATTCCCACATTGATATGTTTACATTTGTCTTCTTCATCGATCAATGATGTTGAATGGAGATGAAGCATCTCTATGCTTCCCTTTGGCATGCACATTCATTCCTTGCACATGGGTGGCAACAATCGCATCCGAGTTGGTTGAGGACCTGGTTTGGGCGATCCTTGCATGTTTAGAACTATATTTTGTTTTCCAACAGGTTTGTGGAGTGGTGGAAGGTTATGGGTTACTTAGAGCCAATGGTTTTCCTTCACCCAAATTTCTCCTTTTTGACCTTGTGTTGGCTGTAACACTTTGAGAGATTACTTGATTCATGCCATAAAAGTCTTCTACCCGCCAGGTTTAAAAGTGTGGTATCATTTGGAGCTGATTGTTCTTTGGGGTGTTTCTTGTTGTTGGTTATTTCCTTTACTCCTTTCACCCTCCACACCAGTTGTTGTTACCATTAAGGCTTGATTCAAAGCACCATTGAAGCACATAGACTGGTTGTGGGGTTCATTGCATGGGAAACACCAGTCATACTCTTGAGCTATCTTGTTTTGTCTTGGCACTAGTGCTTTAGAGGTAGATGCGACATTGGGATCATAGGGCTGAAATGGTCTCATTTGCGGGAGGCCTTGCTTGGTTTTGATTTGCAGGTGGATTGGGTGGTCTTTGAGGCTGATATATGGCTGCCTGTTAGGCTAAGCTTGAGGCTGATAAGAAGGTCTAAAACCTTGGGCTTGCTTGTCTCTTGAGTGTAACCAGCTCATTACCTAAATTTTGCAATTGCTTCATGACTTCTTGAAGTTCATTTGAGGCACTTGAAAGATGAAGTAGAAGCTTCGTTTGAACCACCGATTTTTAGGAGTGGGAATAGGAGCTAAAATAGGTGCTTGACTAGTGCTTGGACTCTCTAAATTTGGATATAATGGCATTGGAGGCCTAGGAGCTATCTTACTAGCTTGAATCAAACAATTTTCAGCTCTAATGGCAATGCTATAAGCAATAGGGGATAGTTGTGCCTCCCATGGATTGAATCAACATAGAAATATCAAATTTAAAGCTTTAAGGTAATATAGAAAAGCACCTTCTGCTGTTGGCCTTACTGCCATTGAAATTCTCTCCCAAGTCCTTTGAAATCTGAAGTTGAAGTCACCATCCGCTCATTGGGAGCTCTCTTGATAATTGTCAATTTTTCTAAAAGGGACAAGTTATCTCCCTTTTCTCCTAACTCGCTCATGGAGGACTATACATAATCGGTTCCAATTTTGGATAGAGCCTAAAGCAAGGCTCCTAAACCATTACAAAGCCTTCCCTTTGAATGAAGATGCCCGATTTGGTAGCAACTTGCATCTCATCAATCTCATGGATTGCACAAATATTAGCAATATCCTTGACATGATCACCAAGAGTGGTCTTATTCTCTCCAAAGAAAGTATGGAATATTCTTCAATGCTACAAATGGGATTGGATTTTGTGCATTGAGAGTAAGTGGGTTCACGCCCGATGAAGTTGACATATGGGTTATGTTGTGCCATTCGATTGGCCTTAGAACCCTTGTTGATTGGATGAAAGGTCTACCGGTGGAGTTGATAGAGTTATGTTTGGTGGAGATGGAGACCTTTGAATTATCCTCCCTCTTTGTCTTCTTCTTGGAGATAATTGCAGATACTCAAACAACACTTCTTCTTCTCCAACTCTTGACCTTGTGGAGATTCTTCTCATGAGTTTTTCAGGTCTGGACTACTAAAACCAGTTGATTCTTCTTCTTTGGAGTCGTTAGATGTGCAATTCAGGTCTCTTTCAACAAGAAACTTGCAACAAATGCACATCAATTTTTTACGATGAAGATGAATACCTCTAAGGTCCCACCGTGCGTGCCAAAACTGTTGGTGCAAATCAGTAGCACCCTCTGGATGTTCTATCAGATTTCTAGTTTGACATTTTAACATCCAATGTGATTGCACAACATTGGATCTTTTCACACAAGTGTGGGAATTGCAGGACTGGAAAAGATCCTCCAAATTAGAGGTTGGTTCCTCAACTCCTCTGTTCAAGTGTGCATAACATTCTATAGAGGGTTTACCTATATTTTAATCAAACTTTGCCAAGGGGACAGGGTTGAGAAGATACAAAGAATAAACCTAGTCTAATTAAGGTGATGCACCAAAGGAGTAATAGACACCTGCTACTACAAAACATACACAATCCACAAGAAAATATAGCACAAAACATGCACAAATTGCTAGAATGTAATGAGAGATCAAGAAACAATGATAAACATATGAAAGGATTGAGAAAATTTTAATCACATAGCATACATTATCATTCCAGGTCCAATACAATGCATTATAATGACCAAGAGGCAAAAAGAGATGTTGTATTTGCATGAAAAGGTAAAAATTCCACAAATCTACCTAATGAGGAAGAAAAGAGAAGTTGCAGAGCCAAAAATGTCTAACTTTTTTAAAAATGAGCCCATTTTGGCTTTTACAATGCCCATTCAAACTTAGGAGAGAAACGGGAAAACATGAAAGATGCTTCAACCACCAACCAAATGGTATTAAAACAGCATGGGAACCCTCAAAATTCCATTCCCTAACATTTTTAACCATGCTGGGAGAGAATGCGTGCCATACTTCATTAAAAATGGTGGTTGAAATGTCAGTTTTGTTGATTTCCACGTGCCAGAGGTGTTTTCCAATTTTCTCCCTCTAAACTCCACCAAAACACAAAATTGAGCCCAGAATCATGTAGATAATTTCACCATCTTTCCATTGATATAAAGAACACAAAAAAAAGCTCTGGATCAAAAGTTATGCCCCTCTAAAAATTTAGGGCAAAACAAGGCCAAAATGGGTTGGCGGGCGAAAATTTGAAATTTTCCCACTTTTTGCATTTGGGAAAATTTCCCCAAAAATCTCCGCGCCCACGCTTGCTCTGTGCCATGTGGCATGATTTGATTGGTTGTGGGCCCTTCTGCTTCATTTCCCATCGTTTCGGCCTTTGGAAAATTTTCCAAAAATTCTCCGCCGGCTGGATGACCCAAGGACACATGTCATGTTGTGATTCACCGCGGGCATATTCTCTCAAATTTTCCGTCGCTATTGACCATCTTCCCCTGAATGGACACGTGGCATGATCCTATTGGACGCAGCCTTTCATGTTCATTTTTCTTTGTGGGCCTGCCTTATATTTTTTTCGCCACGTGGACACGTGGCATGATCCTACTAGCTCGGGCTTTGGGGGCGGGTTTTCCCTTCAATATTTTCCTTTGATTTGCCTTGGGAAAAATTCCCAACTTCCCCGCTCTCCGCTAACCTAAGGACACGTGGCTTCTTTCAATTGGTTGGCGGGCCTGGGGGCCAAGAATTTTCTTTGCACTAACATTTGGGAAATTTTCCCAACTTCTTCCCGCCGGTTCAACCCCCAACACCTCGTGGGACATGTGGCCTCCTCGTATTGGCTCGGGCTTTGGGGGGAGCCTTCCTTTTCAAAATTTTCAACTTGGGTGAAAAGGAAAAAAATCCTTTCGCACCTCTGACCACCGATGCCCCAGTGACACGCGGCGCCATGCTATTGGATGCGGGCCTTGGGGCAAAAATTTACTTATGCCAACCCTTGGGAAATTTTCCCAACTTCTCCCTACCTGGACACATGGCCGCATCTTATTTGCCGGCGGGCCATCGGGCCGAAAATTTCCTCTCTGAACCTCACAAACACTTGGTAAAAATTTCAAGTTTACCTTCGCCTCCCGATTGCTCCGATGCCGATGTGGCAGCTTCTGGTTGGCCTACGGGACTGTCCAAGGAAAATTTCCCACAAAAACTCCGCCGAGCCATAACTTCAAAAATACATGGAGTTAGGAAGAAAACTTTACCTTTCTGGAAAGCTGAGAAAGAGCTCTATCCAATGGTGCCATTTCCAGAACATTTTGAGAGCCTAGAAAGTGAAAAATTCATGACTGAGGCACATAGGAGGGAGGAATGAAGGGAGTTAGCCAAATAAATAAGCAAGGGGCTTATTTTGGATAACAATATGTTCATGCAGTTTCATGAGGTTTTGAGGACCAAACAAATTGACTGGTCAAAGGGCAGTTTTGGAATCTCAAAGAGTAGGGTTCAATGAAATGGCTATAACTTGAGCTACAAGATGAATTTTGAGATTATTCAAGTTTTGTTGGAAAGTAGACTCGAGAGATATTTCCATTTATATATGGATTACCTCATGATGAGGTTATTGGATAGGGATTCTATGGAATTCTTTCGGTGAGAAGGTTTTTGGAAGTTCTAGACATGATCTGCTTTTGGTGAAATTTTGAGGTTGTTTGAAGCATGTGATGGATTGGTCGATAATTTATATTACATGTAGAGTGAATAGGGACTAATATTTGGAGGTCTTGAATGCATGTATATTTTATTTTAGGAGCTGACCATTGGAAATAGATTTTTTGGCAAGTTGATTTGGTGAAGGAAAATATTGTTGTGGTTTTAAGTAAAAGATTGTTCATGACTTATAACATTCTTATAAGTGTTCTAAATGTTATTTCATTTCTTTTGAGTTGTCACATGGCATGTTTTGGTTAATTATATGTCATTTGGTGGCATTATGATTTTTTCGGGATCTGAAGGGTGAAGGAAACAACTGTTTTAAGATTTGTAAAGGAAGCGCGCCCAATAAATGAAATAATTTGATTGGTTGATATCAGTTGCAACGATGTATGAATTTTTATGATATTTTAATCATGTATAAGGGTTCATGGGTCATGAAAAAGTATGGGACTAATGTTAGGGAATTTTTAAGAATGTGCCTATGGGGTTTTGAGCCATTTTTGGCACTTGTAATGTGGGTTTTAGCTAGGTGGCCTACTTGGGTCATATGTAACTATTGTAATTAAAATTTATGAATTTTATAGAGTTGTATGGGTCAAAATTATCATGAGGTACCGACCTCATTTGGTTTGGAAGGAAGAAAATCATATTTAAGTGTTTGTTTAGTTCATTTTTGAACTAGTGCTCTTGGAGGGAAGAAGTGTGACCTAGAGGAATATGTTTTTCAGGTATGTGAGAATTTTTGAAGGATGAACAAGAGCATGAAAGGTTGAGGAAAATAATATAACATGAGAGCAAGAGGATAGAGCAAAGAAAGAAGGAGAAAGAGCAAGTTTGATGCCCTAGGGTATGAGCTAGGGTTTGTGAGTTGAAATAGTGATCTCTATCAGTTGTGGTAGCAGAAATATCAGAGATAAAACATCTTCAGGTGGTTGAGTTTGTGTTTGGTCATATTTAGGGGTTGTAGCCTCCTTGTGGAGTGGGTGCTTCACTAAATTAGGGGTTGGTGCTCCACTAAACTAGGGGTTGGTACTCCTTGTGGGGTTGGTGCCGCACTAAGTTATGAGCGTGATAATATAATATTTATGTCTCAGTGGGTTTTCTTCCCCATGAGGTTTTCCCACTTAAATCTTATGCCTATGAGCTCTCTTACATGTGTTGTAGTTAATTGTTGATATTGTGCACATTTATTATGTTATGGTTGAATGTATGTGAATGGATAAATGATGTTACTTGCTAATTATAATGGTAAATGAAGTAAGAAATTTTTAGAACTGATTCATCCCCCTCTCGGTCCCTTTTACTTCTAACAGATTTTACTAGACTGTAAGTTTCTCAAGTTAATGGAAAATATTTCACCATGGTTTTTCCCCCTTTGGGATTTTCCACGTTAATTATGGTCTACTTTTTAAATGCTTTAATTAAATTAATTCAAAGGTTGTAAGGATTAGGTGGTTATGGTTGGTTGAAAATAAATAAATCCCACCCCCTCCATTTTAAGTGACACCCTCTCAATACTCTCAAATATTTTCTATTGGCAAGGTTATTTGTTAGGTAGAAGTTGGTTATTTAGTCTCTATGGCCCACTTCAAGAACTTTTATTTATTTTAATATTTTGCAAAATTTTAAAATTTGGTTTTTATAGTTTAATTTTGTAGGAAAAAAACTATTTCCAAGGGTAAATGAAAGGTCTCCCATGATGGAGACAACCCTCCATGAAAATAGCTTTCAATTTTTTTCTTTGGCCCGGATGAGGACCCTTGGAATGGGAACAATTTGATGATGGAGACATGATAAAATATTTTAAAATCTTAAAACTACAATATAAACCTATGTCTAACCCATACACCCCCTCCTATTTGCATGCTCTTATATTAAATCATATAACATTTTGTACAAGCTCTAACCTATGAATTTGTATGTACAAATTCATGAGTCAATAATTTGTTCTAAACCCTTAGCGCACATTATTTTAAAAACATATGGTCCTTGGCTATTTAATTTCTTGGCCACTCACATTAATATATATTAAAATCTAAACCTATACACTTTAACCATAAAAAGTGGCTTCCACGTGACCCCTTAGTTTGAGATTCGCTGCTTGGGGTAAATACGAGCTCAACCCACTTACCGCTTGACTCGACTTGCTCAGTGCCCCTCTCATGTAGACATGGTCGATGGAGTGAGGGACCACTTGCATGTATTTAATGTGTAGAAGCATGTTCCATAGTATATATGGTATGCACTTGATTATATACCTATTAAATGGCACCTCGTTAGACATTTGGTATTATGTGCTAAATAGACTATGTCTTGGCCATTAAGTTCCTCCTTTATTTTTTTCAAATATTAAATTCACTTTACCACTTCATATGCTTGGAGGGATGGTTTGTTGGTTTTAACTTGGCCACTCTTTATATTTTCAAGTGTTACAAGGAATTTCTTTAATGTTTTGGTAGCTTCTCTTTTGTCATTAGACCTTAAAACATTGATATAAATTTATTCCTAAACCATTTTTGAAAGCCACTCAAAATTTGAATGAATATGTGTTTGTTTGGTGCTAAACCAAAGTCAGAAATCTATATTAAGTTGGTTCATATACTAATTTTATTCATGGTAGATTATGTGAAAAAAAATTGGAAACTCTTTTTATAAGGATCCTTATGTTTTTTTATGAAATTGAAGGTGTTCTTCACAAGGAGCTTAATTAGACTTAGAAAATATATGTGTATATTTATCATGTTCAAGTTGATTTAGCTTGAATGTCATAGTTCCATGGTGCCAAATTAAGAGGGTTCGTGGACCATTAAAGTTCCTCAAATAAACATACACATGGTCGCAATAGAGAGCTTCCATGTCCTTGTTAATGTACAAAGAACAAGTAAATAATGCAAGGAAAAAGCGGATATAAAATATTGTCCCATTTTGTATTTTGAGGTAGTGCACAAGTCCAACATTGTTCACATGTGGTGTGAGGTTCATATTTGTTTGATATAATATGTGATTGGTTATAGACCCTTAGCATTGGAATATTATGGGATAGCTTAGGTTTATTTTTTAAATTATTTTAAACTTTATAAAACTTAAAATTACCTTTTTGTTATTTATATTAATGTGGAAGTCAATGGGGAAAATGGTAAGGTTGTTTTTATAATAAGTCATAGGTTACGGGTTCAAACCCGTTTATTATTTGTCTAAATGAAGAATTTTTATTTATATATTATTTGATCCATTAAAAATTTAAGAAAAAAATAAATTACTTTTTTATATTTGTGAATATTTTTTTGAATTTATAAATTGTATTTTTTTATTTTGTGTTGTTTTAATAAGGAAGTTATTGACGACAAGTTAATTATGTCGTAAAAAAAATTACAATTACAATTCAATTCAATTGTGAATTTATCCTGAAATTAATATATTATGTGTAAGAATTTTTAATCGGTCAATTTCGGCATGGAAGAGGTCAAAAACATCAAAATTTGACGTGCATTTTCACTTTAAAATGACAGGGGGGCTTCCTCAAAACTCTTTTTCAATTATTTCTTTATAAGAACCTATTGTTTGAGAAGTGAAAAATAAACATTCAATTGTCATATTAAACAAGTGTTTGTTCCTCATTTGAATTGTTTGAAAACGTAAAAATGGGGTCTAATCACTTTACAATTGAAAAACACAGAGTTGAATGGGTCAAATTACAACATCTAGAAAATTAGATTGAAGGCGAATTTGAATGGAGAAAGAGAAGATTGAATTGATTAAATAAACCAAGCAAAAACAACAAATATATACAAGCCACAATGGTTACTGAGTAGGAATCGTCGACCATTTAGATGCCAAGAAATCATAACCGATGAATTCGGTATTATAATGTATTAGTTATTAGTTATGCTAACATTCCCCCTTAATACATTGTTTTTACAAATGTACCCCCAAAACAATTCAAATTTCACCTTGCCAAGAGACTTGGTGAGTATATCTGCAATCGAGGATCATTGGGAAGTCTTTGGAGTTGGATATGGTGATTCAAGACTTATTCTCAAATGTAGTAACATTCGACCTCAGTTTGCTTTGTTCTCTCATGGACAATTGGATTTTCCACAAGATTCAACACACCCTGATTTTCGCAATGAATGATGGGTGGATTTTCTTCAAAATGCCCATATCAGCCAAATGCGACGTAACCAAATCACTTTGCACACAGCTCCTCATGTGGCGTGATACTCTGCCTCGGCGGATGAGATAGGAACAACATTTTTCTTCTTATTAATCCACGAGATAGGTCCAAACCCGAGATGAAAAATATAACCTATATTTGATTTCATGTCATCAATGCAGATCCAAAGATACTCGAGTCTATATATCCGCAAGAATAACTCGATATTTCTTCGAATACTATAGACCATAGTCAATACTACTATCCAATGACATTTATTCGTCTCATGCATGAATACTGGAAAGATAGCTCATAAAGCAAGCAAAGGTCTGTTTGGTATACATCAAGTAAATGAGACTCCCAACAATTTTTCTAGTGAGTACCATCTACTTGAGGTGAATCTGAATCTAGAAATTTGCAAACCTTTTTCCATTGGAGTGGACATAGGTTTATAATTTGACATGCCATACTTTTCTAGGAGTTTCTTGGCATATTTCATCGGGAGATAAAAATATGATTCTTCTTCTGTCATATCTCCAAGCCAAGACAATAATGAAGTAGCCCCAAATCTTTCATGTCAAAGGATTTATTCAAATCATTTTTAACATCTTTGACAAGATTGTCTGAACTCCCTGTGATCACAAGATCATCTACATACAAAACCAAAATGAAAATCTTTGTTCCTATCTTTTTGATATACAGATTTGAATCAAGGGGCTACGAGTGAATCCATGTTACAATAGGTGATCATCTATTTTAATGTAGCATGCCCTAGGTACATTTTTAAGTCCATAAAGAGACTTAATTAGACAACATACCTTATGAAGATGTTGTTCATCGAAAAATACTTTTGGTTGGGTCATGTATACTTCTTCTTTGAGATCACCATTCAAGAAAGCATTTTTACATCCATTTGTTGATGTTTCCATCCTTTTTATGTTGCCAATGCACAGAAAACTTGGATGGTTTTGATCTTCATAGTGGTTTTAAAGGTCTCATCATAGTCAATTCCTTTCTGATGAGCATATCCCTTTGTAACTAGTCATCATTTGTACTTGTTGATAGATCCATCGGCCCTGTGTTTTATTTTGAAAATCCGCTTACAACCAAAGGACTTCTTACTTGCAGGAAAATCGACAAGTTCCCATGTCTAATTATGAATCAAGGAGTCATATTCTATATACATGGACTTCTTCCACTCTACATTACTTGACTGTGCCTCACGAACTATATCAGGTTCGGTGTTATCAACCACTGAACTTATGGGTGTGAGATTTACTTCATTTCTCACATGTCTTCTCCTTTTTACTCCTCGATGAATTATCTGAAGAGAGTTCAAGTTGGATTCTCTCATGGTGCTTTGGACCCACTTCAAACATTGACTTTGTTGATGATGTGAAGAATTTTTTTCCAAATTACCAAGATCAACAAACAATTCTCCTTGCATCTCATGAGTCATCTTTCTTCTGTGAATAATCCTCATGCTCATCATCTGAATTTGAGAGAAATCTATGAGAGGAGGTCGGTACCGACTCTTCTTTCTGTGGAAATGAGTCAAATGATGACTCTACACAAATCATGTATCTACTCTCATATATCTTCTTTGTCTCAAGATCCACGAGACGATATGATTTTGAGGTATTATTATACCCCAAAAATATACACTGGAATGTTTTTGCATCAATATTTTTCCTCTTTTTATCTAGGACATGCATATATGCAATACAACCAAATACTCTCAAATGATAAATAGAAGGATTATGATTACTCCATACCTCTTCTGAAGTCTTGTCCTACAAGATCTTTATAGGTGCTCGATTCATAAGATATACGATTGTATGGAATGCGTCTCGCCCAAAATTTTTTCTCCATCTTCGCAGTGGAAAGCATACAACGAGCCATATCCATGACAGTCTAATTGCGACATTATGAAATTCCTTCTACTTGGGAGTATAGAGGGTATTCAACTATTATATGATGTCGCACTCCTTCAAGAAAGCCAAGAATTTATTTGACGTGAAATCCCCCATCGATATGAGTGGAGGACAAGAAGGGGTTTCCCGGTCTACTAAACAACACTCTTATAGAAGATCTAAAATTGGAAAATGATCCACTCTTCTTTTGGAGAAAGAACACCCAAGTCTTGCGAGAATAGTCATCAATGAACAACTAGAAGTATTGAAACCCCTAAAATGAAGTAGGCAAGGGTCCACACAGATTGGTATGCATGACCTTGAGATGGTTTTTGGTATGGAATGTACTCGACTTGAACAAATCCGGTGTTGTTTTCCCACTAGACATCCAAGACAAAGAGGTAATGAATGGGAGAGTGGAGGAAGTCCTCATACCATCTACTTTAAACTGAGCTGATAGAGGGAGATGGCAAAAATATGTCCATATCGATAATGCCAGAGTGCATTGGATTCCACCATGGAGGAAAATATCATAACTATTGAGGATGAAACTACATCTAATGCAAATAAATGATCCAACAAGTATCGAACCTTCTTGAGATAATAGATATGATTTGATGCCTTTCTGAACCATGAACTCCACCTTGAGCTTGTGATTTAATAGATGAGAGACAGACTAGAGATTTTTGGTCAAGCCTGGAACATATAACACCTTTTTTAGAGTACATTTTCTTGTCCCGAGAGGAATGGTGACATTGTCTATTCCTTCTGCAACATACTCCTTGTTGTCTATAATTCAAACCTGATCTCCAGTGGGTCGATCATTTAATGAATCAAACAGATTCCTATCGCCCATCATATGCTTGTTGGTGCTAATGTCTATTAACCAAACATTTTTAATGGTTGTGATGTTTAGGATACTAAAACCACATCATATTCATGTGCGCCACAATTTGTTGATTTTGGGACATCTTCATCGAGGAATCATCCGGTTGGACTGCAACATGTCCTTTCTGCTTCTTTTGGCGAGCACTCCACTTGGATTTCTATGATCTCTTCTTCATAATGGTATTGTGTGCGGCCATTATAACAATAGTTTACAATGTCATGTGTATTCATAGTGTAGATGTGACACCATCAATCTGCTTTTCGAGACTTATGCTTATGTTGTTACTTTTGTGGTTGCTTTTGTGACTTCTTCTCTTGTTTTCCCTTGTGAGGTTTCTGACTCTTCTTACTACCTCGAGATAAATGTTTTTTCCTAAAATTATTCATGCACTATTTGAATGGCTTCTTCTTATTGTAAAAATTTCACCAGTTCAACAAAGTTCACCTCCATTTTTGTGATGGTCAATGTGGTGATGAATTTCTTGAACTAGGAAGGAAGAGCTCATAATGTGAGAGGAACAAGAAACTTATCTTCCACCACTTCTTTGAGTTCTCTAAGATGTGTTTGTAGTTCCACCACATGATGCATAATTCCTCTACTTTCTCTCCTTCTTTCATACTCATGGTATGAAGATTTGACTGGAGATGGAGGATCTCTATCAAGTTATTTTCTTCGTAGATGGTGGAGATAGTATCCTAAGCCACTTTTGATTTCATCGCATCCCGTATGTGTGGTTATACCTCATCAAAAATGCTTAGAGTGATCAACATCAAGGCTTTTGCATCGGCCTTGTCATACTTTATTTTCTCATCTATGTCGATGGGACGAGCAATTGTGTCAGTCATGATATCCCAAATATCTTAAAAGAGGAGAATGGTGTGTATCCTTATCTTCCATGAGGCATACTTAGTCCCTTTCAAGAGCCACTGGAAAATAATATTTTCAAAGTAGACATGATGTTAGAAAAAAAATTATTATTATTTTCTAAGGTGTAAATCCTTATTGATGAAAAAGAGAATGAAGGTGGGCTCGGTATGCTCATACGGTGAAACGTGGATGCTTGTGTGGGAATTCTATTTCACATTCATCATCTGCCTCATATCCTTCCTCGAGCTTCGCACGAATCTTCTTGGCTTGGCATCGTACATCGAACAAGAACCAATCTAGTAGTCCCTGATGCACTAGCTCCTCAAATTATAGGTTTCTGATGTTATAGAGGGCTTTGAGCAAATCAAAATACAATTTGGTGCTTTCAAAGCTTCATCTCGACCTCTTAAAGGTAGGGTTTTTTAGTGGTGAATATTCATAATATGGTGAATATTCCATTTTTGAAAAATTTGGAAAGCCGAATTTTCTGGCGCATGTCAGTGACCTATTCGCCTAAAAATTACAATTTAATTTTTTTTAGGGGTCGGCTTCACCTACCCTTGAAAATATCCCCTATATAATCCTAGATTATTCGTCAAGTAGAACACTACTAGCTCACTCATACCACACGGGGCATATGTATTATCAAGTACAATAAATGTGTGACATGAGAGCGGAGGCTACGAGGGCATGCGATGTGAGAGAGTTTTGACCCTTAAAAAGGAAAGTTTGTTGGCGTGCGACATGAGGACGGAGGCTGCGGACCCACGATAGAGAGTTTGTTGATGCGTGACATGGAGAGTTTTTTGACACACGGCAGAGTGTGGAGGATGCGGACGCGCGACAAAGAAATTTTTGATGCACAACAAGGAGAGTTTGTTGACACACAACAGAGGGAGGCGGAGGTTATAGATGCGTGACGGAGATTTGTTATCGTGCAACAACAACCTTGATTACGTGCGAATAGGAGGTTTGTTGTCATGTGACAACAAGTTTTTTTCACACGGCACGTAAATCTTGTCACACACACGTCTCGTAGCCTTTCTGTCACACCACTTGAAAATCAGGTGAAAATTTTACATACAAACCCCAAAAATACCTTTCCAGAGAAACCAATTCCGGGATATTCACTAGGGATTTTCCACCTTCGATTTCCAAGAGGTCTCTTAAAATTAACCCTGCTTGACGATGATTCACCTTGTGGATTTATTGTAATGTTTATTGCAGCAACTAGAATGTGTGACATGTGCTCACGGGGTCATGGTGAATGTATGTTGGTTACTTCTTGACATTGGTCGTCACTTCTCTCTTCACACCAAAATCGAGTCTTGATCAATCTGCTACGCTTTGAACACCTTGTTCTATGTTTCATGTCACTCTGTAATAAAATAGGTCGTTATCTTTCCTTGTTGTGCCATATATTCCTTTTTGTAGGTCTTCCATGCTTTGAATGACCAAGCCACTTCACCAAACAAGGAATGCATGTTTCAATGGACACCAAATAGGTAAGCTGTGTTGTTTTTATTTTCCTTGTCTGCGCAGACAAAAATTTCAATCTACTTCTATCCTCTAACATGTCCACTCCTCTAGCATATGTCTGCAACTTTAAGTAAGCATTGCGAAGGTTTTTGCAATCTTCAAACAACCACGTCTCCAAATGAGTAGGTCCCATTTCCAATGTTCTACGCCAAATTGTTGGGGTTATCACAAGGTTGTACAAATAATATATCATATATAAACATACATGCAATGAAAATGGATATTCTACCAGAATAATTATACAAAACAAGAGATATAAATCAACACCATATTTAACGTGGTTCACCCATTGTGGGCTATGTCCACCAAGAAACAAGCCAATCTATTATCCAAAGCTTTGACAAGATATATAATTGAAGATTTACAATCTTCCACACCTCTCATATGTATAGTATTGTCTTTCACCCAAGCTTTTGCTTCTTCTCCAAGAATTCTCTCTCTCACAATTATTCTCACAATAATCATCAACTTTTGCAAGTTCTTCTTAATTATTTCTTCTAAACCCTAGCTTTCATGCTTATATAGGCGTATACAAACTTAGGGCACTTAGCCATACAATTACAATCAATAGATCTTGCTTTAATACTAAAAATAGATCTAATTCCCATGAGTTAATTAAAACACCCACACACAGGTAATCGACATTGATTATCCCTAACCGATGTCGGTTCCTCCTTGCCTGACCGATGTTGGTCATAGGTGGCCGATGTCGGTTCCTCCTTAACCGATGTCGGTTACTGTATTTCCTACAAGTTTGATATTGCATGCTAATCTGAAGTAATTGAGCTCCAAAACTCAACAATCTCCCACTTGGAGATTAATTATTTTACCATACCTATACAATGTCATTCTTGGATCCTTCCTTAGCTTTTTTTCTTCCTCTTCAAGTCTCAAACTCGAAAACCAACAGAAGTGGAGTGTAGATCCAACTTCTCCTTTTCTAATGGCTTCATTAACATATCTGCTGGGTTCTAACTCGTATGAATATTTTCCAGATTCAACTGCCCATCCTCCAATACCTGTCATATGAAGTGATACTCAACTAAATGTGTTTCACTCTTGAATGAAACACCAAGTTCTTTGCTAAATGAATTGCACTTTGACTCCACCGAACAATTGTAATCATCTTGCTCTTTTCCCAACCCTTTCAAGAACCTACTCATCCATATCATCTCCTTGTTAGCCTCTGTAGCTACAATATACTCTTATTCTCGTAGTAGATAGCCACAACCTTCTCGCAATCTTAAAATCCAGCTAATCTTTGTCATCCCACCTCTTTGTGAAAATATATCCAGAGTGCTCCTTCTACCATTTAGATCTCCACCATATCTCGAATCAACATAGCCACATAATGAAATATCTGAACCTCCATATCATAACTACATGCTAGATGTCCCTTTCAAATACCTGAGTATCCATTGGACTTCTTTCCAATGTTCTTTACCTAGATTAGCCATATATCTACTCATAACTCCCACTTCTTGTGCAATGTCTAGTCTAGTACAAACCATAGCATACATGAGACTCCCAATTTTTGAAGCATATGACACTCGTGTCATGTATTTGACCTCCTCATGTGATGAAGGACACTGATCTTTTCTCAATTTGAAGTGTCCAACCATAGGTGTACTAATAGGTTTTACATTCTGCATCTTGAACCTTTCTAACACCCTGTAGATATAATCCTCCTGAGACAAATACAATTTCTTGTTCTTCTCATCTCTATGTATTTGTATGCAAAAGATTCTTTTTACAACTCCTAAATCCTTCATAGAAAATGTGTGAGCTAAATTTCCCTTAAGCTCACCAATGTCCTGCATACTAGATCCTATAATAAGCATATCATCCACATACAATAACAAAATAATATAGTTCCCACTTTCAAACTTCTTGAAATAAACACAATGGTTAGATTCACATCTCAAGTAACCATGCTCATGCATAAAAATATTAAACCTCATGTATCATTTCATTAGAGCTTACTTGCTCCCATATAGGCTATTTTTCAATCGTACACTAATTTCTCCTTACCCTTGACTTCATACCCAAGCGGTTGTTGCATATAAATCTCTTCATCCAAATCACCATGAAGAAAATTTGTCTTCACATCTAATTGCTCTAAATGCAAATCATGTACTACAACTAAACTCAATACAATATAATAGAAGTCATCTTTACAATAGGAGAAAATATTTCACCAAAGTCAATACCTACTTTATGTGTAAATCCCTTTACTACAAGCCTTGCCTTGTACCTTTTATGTTCACCCTCTTCTTCCTTGATCATGTAAACCCACTTGTTCTGCAATGTCCTCTTACTGCTGATAACTTAACCAAATCTCAAGTATGGTTTTATTCCAAGGAGTCCATCTCCTCATCCATGCCATGTTCCCACTGGACATGGGTCTCATCCTACATTGCTTCTTCAAAACTCTTTGGTTCACCATTATCAGTCAATAATAAATAAGATAGAGAAGGTGTAAATCTTTCTGGAGGTTCACTTACCCTTTGAGACCTTCTCACCGGAGTTTAGGGTACTAGAGGCTCATTCTGGACCTCCTGGACATTTGTATCCAAATTTGTACGTGACCGACGCCATCCACGTGTAACCGAAACATCGGTTACGGTAACCAATGTTAGTTTGGATCTTCTATAACCGATACCGGTTTAGCTGACCGATGTCGGTCAGGGTTCAATTGACATCGGTTATTGTGTAACCCTATCGGTATTACTTTTAAATCCAAGAGTTAATTTTCATTCATAAACTTCTCAACCGGTTCGTCCTTGGGTACCAAAATTTGATCCATGTACATTCTCTTTTCATTCCATTCAATGTCACGACTCCTAATAATTTTAGAATTATCTAAATCCCAAAAATGGAATCTAAAATTACCAGATCCATAACCAATGAAAGTGCGTCTCTTGGATTTTGCATCCAACTTTTTCCTATTTTCCTTATCAATATGCACAAAAGCTTCTAAACCAAAAAATTTAATAAAAGAAATATCTACCTCTTTTCCGGTCCAAGTTTCCTCTGGTATTCCTCCATCTAGTTAACTTGAAGGCCCACGGTTAATCAAATAAACCATTGTATCAACTGCTTTGCCCAAAACTATAAAGGAAATCCAGAATGTATCCTCATACTTCTAGCACATTCCATGATTGTCTTGTTCATTCTTTCTGCAACACCATTCTTCTATGGTGTTCTTGGAACCTCTTTTCTCTATGTATCTCATTCATCGAACAATAATCATTGAAAGCCTTACTGAATATTCACCACCATTGTCAGATTTAAGGCACTTTAACTTTGAATTTGATTCATTCTCAACAAGGGCTTTCCATCCTTTAAAAGTCTCAAAAACATCATATTTATGTTTAATACAATAAACCCATACCTTTCTTGTAGCAGCATCAATGAAAGTAACATAATACTGGGATCCTCCATGAGAAGCTACCTGAGTGGTCCCCACACATCTAAGTGTACAAGCTCCAATTTCTGCTCCTTCTTAGTTGCCCTAACTTTGAGAAATCTCACTCTCTTTTACTTTCCAAAGACACAATGCTCACGAAATCAAAATCTAAATCTTTCAAATCGATAACTTACCCTTAGCCTTTAAGAGTTGTATTCCTTTTTGACTCATATGGGCCAACCGATTATGCCACATACATGCATCCGAATCAAGTAGATAATACTGAGAAAGAAATCGATAACACGGGTAGATAAATATAACTTTCCTACCTTCTTACCTCTTTCCACGACTAAAGAACCCTTGGTGACTTTCCAAGAGTCTTCTATGAATGTAACCATGCAGCCATATTCACCTAGTTTCCTTACGAAATAAGATTCCTCTTGAGGCTTGGCACATGTCTCACATCTTTCAATACCCATGTATTTCCAGTCTACAATTTTAGATTAACTTCCCTTTACCGATGAATACTACAAGGTTCATCATCACCCAAATAAACATGTCCAAAATTTCCCTGGACATAATTTCAAATAACCCTTATTAGGGATTGCATGGAAAGAAGCTCCTAAATCTAAAACCCATGATTCAATTCTATTATATAAATAAAGAATAATAGCATATTGCATTATCTCTCATTATGTCTAGTTGTTGCTTCTCTTTATCCTTTGACCAACAATCTTTCTTTGCATGTCCTTTCTTTCCACATTTACAACGAGTAATTCTCTTACCTCTAGATTTAGATTTGCTATCCCCTAACTTTGATTTCCCATTACTCTTACTCTTGGATCTCTCCTTATGTCTCGCCCTCGCTTTCTACATTTAAAGCATTCCCGAGATGATTCCTCTCTATTTTTCCTATGAATTTCTTCATTCAATGTTATACTAACCACATTATTAAACTTCAAAATATTATTAGCGAGATGATGTATTGCTAACAACCATTACCAAATTATTCCAACTATCGGGCAAAGAACATAAGAATAAAATTACTTTCACTTCATCATCAAATGAAATATCAAACAATTTTAAGCGATTTACAATAAGTCGAAATCATTCAAATGACAAGATGTAGATCCACCTTCATGCATCTTAGAACTAAATAGTTTCTTCATCAAATAAAATTTATTTGAAGAACTAGGTTTTTCATATAAATTAGCAAGAGATTTCATTAACTCTACCATAAAATTCACTTCTGTAATATTGGAAGCCACGTATGTTTGCTAGGATCAATCTTATAGATCCCAAAACCTTTACTGTCAAGAATCTTCCATTCTTCATCAGTCATCTTCGTAGGTCTGGAATTTTCGTCCAACAATAAGTACAAATCTCTTTGATATAGATAATCATCAATCTAAATCTTCCATAATTGATAATTTCGGCTGTCAAACTTCTCTACCTTGTATTTGTTTTCTTCTGCCATTGTTGTAGCTCCCACTCAATCGAAAAACCCCGTGAGTAAATCTATCAACACATAAAACCCTCAAAAAAATCTATGATACCAGTTGTTGGGGTTAGCACAAGGTTGTATAGATAATATATTAGATCTAAACATACATGCAATGAAAGTGTACATTCTACCAGAAGAATTATACAAAACAAGAGATATAAATCAACACCATATTTAACCTGATTCATCCAATGTGGGTTACGTCCACAAAGAAACAAGCCAATCTATCATCCAAAGGTTTGACAAGATATACAATTGAAGATTTACAATCTTCCACACCTCTCAGATGTACGGTATTGTCTTTCACCCAAGCTTTTGCTTCTTCTCCAAGAATTCTCTCTCTCACAATTATTCTCACAATAATCATCAACTTTTGCAAGTTCTTATTAATTCTTTCTTCTAAACCCTAGCTTTTATGTTTATATAGGCATATACAAACTTAGGATACTTAGCCATGTAATTACAATCAATAGATTCACTTTAATACTAAAAATAGATCTAATTCCCGTGATTTAATTAAAACACCCACACACAAGTAACCAACATCGGTTAGCCCTAACCAATGTCAGTTCCTCCTTGCCTGACAGATGCCGGTCATAGATAACCAATGTTGGTCCCTCCTTAACTGATTTTGGTTACTATATTTCTTGCAAGTTTGATATTACATGCTAATCTGACGTAGTTGAGCTCCACAAATCAACAAAAATTCCAAATAGGATCTCAAAAAGCTCGATACCAATGAAGGGAAAAAGAGCAAATTGAATTGATTGCATAAACCAAGTAAAAATAACAAATATATATAAGCCACAATGGTTGCGAGAGGAGGGAAAATTCAACCGAGTTAGATGGCACGAAAGTATAACCGACAAAGTCAATTTACAATGTATTAGTTATTAGTTATGCTAACATTCATAGCATGTAAAGCTCTGGACTATCGTAAATGGTATGGAGAAGGCACTAACTAGCAGACATGTGACAATAGAAAATGTATCTACATATAAATAGAAGGTGCATGAACCAATTTCCATCATATTGTGAAGTGTGCAAGATGACTTCCTACTTCACATTGGAAATCATGAGAGTCTGAGTGAATCTTAGACACATCTAGAATCAATACATGAAGGTACGTGTTTATCAAAAATTATAAAATTAATTTTTGAGTTAATGATGATTCCCATAAAGAGAGATGAAAAGGTGATTAATTTTAAAGAAAAAATGAAAAAACAAGAAATCTCAACTAGATGGGTGTAATTATAATTTGATTCATGATAAATTGTTGTATTTCATTATTCAAATGAACATCCATGAGAGGTTTAAGAAATTCATCTCCATTTGAAAACAAGATCTGAGGAAGATCTTAAGGAATAAAAAATGGCATAGTGATCAAAAGAAATTAGGGCATGCGCAACCTGGGATGAAGTGGTTCAGTTGGCGGAGAGTCTCCCATGAAATCCTCCCTCCAATCAGGGAAAAACATTAAATGAAGGAAAATAATCAGATATACTTACAACCTGGAATGGTATTCGTTTCAGTCGGAGAGATATAATTAAAATCAGGGATATCAATTTGATGAGTAAGAAGGACAGAGAAGCTTTCCTTCGGGATTTGGAAATTAGGGTTGGGCTCGATTCATTCGCTAAAGACCATTCTAAGTCTCCCTCGAGATCCGAGATCGTGATTTGGCCATCGAGTATCCGGCAGGGCGAGGTAGAATATCGAGTCATTGGGAAAAGGAGCTCCTTCCAACTCATTCAAAGATGTGGTTTGGCCATCTTCCCCTTCTTCACATACTTCCTAGGTATACATTGTTGATATTGTAGAGGAGACATCGCTAAGTATGAAAAATCCATAGATTTTCACCCAATTAAAATTATTATCACAATGGCGCGTTATTAGAAGATTGATGGTATGTGGTGACGGTCTCTTCCTTATCCCAGTGGGTCAATGAAAACTGGACCAAAAAATGTGAAATTTCCTTTTGCTCCATAGGCTTCTTTGTCATACTGTTTTCGGCATGCGAGAGGATTATAATAAATGTTTTGTAGATGGACCGTGGTTCTGGGGTTACTTAGGATTGTTCCTCACTCCTTGGTTCCCTGATTTTGATCCTAACAATCTTTCGGTTGCTAAGATGCCAATGTGGATTCGGCTCCCAAACCTTCCCCTTCATTTTTGGAATGCCCTGGAAGATATAGGTAATGCATTGGGAATTTTTTAAATTAGATCACTCCAGAGCCGAATCGGGAGTTTGCACTTATGCTAGAATATGTGTTGAATTAGATCTGAGCAAGGGTTTACTGGATAAAATTATTCTGAAATTGGGAAATAAAGAACACATCCAACGTTGGATTATGAGAATACGACTTTTCGATGTCATCATTGCAAGACTCCTGGACACCTTCAGGTTTCTTGCCCATTAGGTTAAAAAAATTCTCAGAGAAAGAAAATTCTCCCTCCAACGGTGGTTGGAGAAATTCTCCTTCGGTACAGGTTCGTACAGTTGTGGATAAGACCGTTCAGGGCAGGCCTTGACATTATGAAGGGCAAGTAAGGAAATATCAAGCAAGAAGAAAGTAAGAAGGCTTCCAGAGTTAAAAGAGGACATACACAATATGCAAATAGTGGTAGCCTCGAATTCGGAGCGATGTGCAGAGGTCGAGGTCGAAAGAAAAAAAGGTTGATTCTCAAATATGCTCAATTATTACCCTTGATGGATAAGTAGAATTAGTAGGATGTTTTACTTTGTTTTTCTTTTCTGAGGGTTAGGCCTCCTTTTTATATTTAGGGAACGGGTCCCTTTACCCACCTTATCAATTAAAAAAAGAACTACATCTCCATTCTAAATTCTAAATATCAAACCGAATAAGACATCCCGACCTTTCTACTCGAGTGCTCTTCCCGATCCGGGAGAGCAAGTCATGTCAAATTTTGATTCAAAGGATAATGCCACATAGGCACTTCTCACATAGAAATATAAGAACAACCATTCTAGATTTAACAAGAATCAAAAATTAAACTTTAAAACCCTAGCAAGGAAAAGAAATCAGGGAATTTAAGAGTCGGTTTTGATGGGAAATGTCATAATTATGGGAAATTTGGTCACAAGAAGGAAGATTGTAAAGTAAAAAAAAGCCAAATTTCAAAAATCAAAAGGGAATAAACCAAATCATAATCAAAACAAGAATCAAAAAAACAATCAATTCAGACACTAGCACCCAGGCGACCACTGTCCTCATCTAGGTAGTCATGTACGAGGAGTTTCAAATCCCATTTTTCCAAAAGAAGCATATACAATCCACATCTACCATGTTCTACTCATTTTCCATCCCGAGATCATCCCAAATATCCGAATACAAGCTAAGTCACTCCTATTTCATTATTGATTATACTTACTTATTTCTTGCATAATATATCTTTCTTATTACTTGTTATATTCATTTAATCTAATTCCTTTGATTAAGATTGAATTTTGTTAAATCACAAAGATAGAAAAATATTTTTAATATTCACATAGTAATTAATACCGCCATGAAATTTCCATAATCACTTATATTCCAAATTGAACTAATAAGATTTTTGAAAAAAAATTCCATGTCGGCTAAACATGAGTTTCTTGACACCATCATTACCACTAGATGGATTATTTATTCGAATTGAAAGAGGTTATGGTACCATGTCTTCATTGGGGTGTTATGCAATTCTAAATGTTTTTAGCTCTGTATGGAAAACTAATGGAGCATTTACCATCAAATTTAGGAAACCCTGATGTTATGCCACATGGTGTTCTTCTTAAATTGGTGTTATTTTTAGAATTTTGTTTAGACTGGTCCATGAATTGAAGTTTCGTATGGTAGTGATAGTTTCCATTTATTTTTAAGTGGCGAGGCTATTGGTTTGGGCTTTGCATTTCAATCCTCGTGGCCTACATTTCTACTAGAATTTTTAAGTTTATTTAGATTGGGTCAGTACTACCATATGGGATCCAAAACAACTAATTATACACCAAATGATTATGATGAAGATAAAACGGATTGGGGATAGGTGTAAATAAGTGGAAAATTTTAATGAACTTAATATTTTTAATTTTTTGAATCTCAATGATTACTTTAATTTTCTTATAATTGCCCAAAAATTATGATTGACCTTTCCTACACATTATTTTGATTCTATCTTGTATAAAACTTAGGACCATAAAATTATATTATTGAAGGATTCATCAAACTCCAAGGATACCCATGTTTATCATAGTTAAGGTTATGTCGGGAGGGTTTGTTACATGTTTTTATGGTTTGTGGACTCATATATGTAATAATCACATTTGTATATAGTTTCAACCCAATGTTTCAAATTTACACTAACACCAAATGAAGTAATTTTCTTGTATCCCACTATTCCATCTCTAAGGTATGGTGTGAGTCACTTCTTAGGGATAAATGTTTACCAACGCACCATAAATTACAAATAAATGAAGGCTTCTTATGGATAGGTTTCATAAACAACTTTGTGTTCTTCCTATATACCCATGGGTGTGTGGAATATCAATTATATGCACAACAATGCCTAGGAGCTTGTTATGATTGGTTAAATTCCTCCTCACTTCACATGTGAACCTTGTGTTCCTATCCAAAAAGTAGCTTCTTGATAATATTTTCAAACCCCATGCATGTGGCTTCCAGCGTAAAAATTAAAAATCAACTTGCAAGTTCAAAAAATAATCTTATTTGAGGCAAGAAATATTGGTACCACCACTTTGTGATCACCAAGATCCACAACGGGCTAGGTGAGAGCATATGGTAGATGCTCATAGAAATCCCTAAACTACTGCAAAGCAATTATGGAACATACTCAAGGAAAGAGCTCTAATGCTAAATTATATGAGCCTCTTACAAAAATATTAATCCAACCACATAAATATAGTGAATATGCATTTTAATTGAAATTAAAAACATAAGATTGTATTGAATGATAGAATTGTATTGTAAGGTATCGCATGCCTCTTTGAGGAGGAAACCTCTTTTGATAAAAATGCTCAATACAAAATATTCAACATATAATTTTGTTTCCTACACACTCTTTATTTATACTACTATATTCAAGACAACAAAAACGTTTCCATATTCGTGGATAATTGTAATCTAGCAATGAGATGACTTACAAAGCATATGCGTCCACGATTTTATTTATAGCACCTAAGCAAAGAAAATAGTTAGCAAAAAGGGATCCTAACACGCTTTTATGACTTGTAGTAGTGAATTCTTGTTCGCACAAACTTTATTCTTATATGATTCTACTTGCTTTCTTTGTGGGTACTTTTCACCCATATTTTTGGTCCTTGAAGGTTTTTTGTCCTTCTTTGTCAAATTTATTAACCATTGTGTGTCGCGTGCTTTCCAATTAGATGTTAATTTAAATTCAAGAAATCTATAAATACATAGATGTATGATCACGTTTAGGAAAAATAGGAGAATAACCATTAAAGTTGTAAAATCTTGACTAATTCATTTATTAAAGAAGCATATCCAAGCATTTAGTGAATATCATTTAGCATTTAATTACTTGTTACAATCATTGAAATCAAAAGGGTTTGGACACTTGCATTACATTTGAATGCTTACATAATCGATTATTCTTGTTGCAACATGTTGTTTTCATGGTTATTCAAAATCTTAAGTCCCTAATAACAATAGTGTTGCAATTAACCTATCTTTTCAAAGAAGTGAAATTTTCCATTGACTTGTGAATTCTAGAAAAGAGAGCAATTTTTCCAAGATACGTATAGACGAAAAGATTCATCAAATCATTTTTAACTATTGAACAATTTCTAAGTATTTTAGTATGTTCTAAGTCTTGTCACTTAAGGAGTAATATGCATCGAAGTTCTTTAATTTCACTTTTTGGCTTTACTTGACTTGTTGTCAAAACTTATTCTACATAATCTCTTTTTGATGATTGAAGACTCTAAAACTGTTAAAAAAATACATCAATCTAAAAGCCTATTGTTTTCCTAATAATTTAATATTTTCATTATAATAAACTCATAGAAAATATTTTCTATAACTAGATTTAATTTATTGATTTATATGCGTTTAAAACTAATTAGAATAATATTATCTTAAAAACACTTTTTCACATTTAAAATTAATCCCACAGATCAATTTAATCTAAAAACGCATTTGCAATCATCTTGAATTAATTTGATGTGCAGGCTTTGGATCAGCATGAAAACTAAAATTACAATCAAGATTGAATCAAGAAAACTAAATCAAGATTGGTGAAATAAAAGGAACAGCTGTGTTTTTTCTCCTCAATGGAAGAAGCAAATGCAGATTCCAAAACGGAACAAATATAGAAAGACGAAAGGAAATTCTTAGCCTCTGTTAAACAAAAGTATTATTACATTTATCAGCAGGACAACTTGTCAAAAAACTCGGACGCATGGGATTAAGCGTCTCTTGTTTTGACTGTATCATTCCGCCCCAAATATACATACGAAAAATAAGGTTAACCACTGTAAATAAACCCCTGAAGAAATCCCGGGCAGCTTCTTTGAAGTGGATATACAGACCAACTGTACAAACCCTAGAGGAAATATACGCTTACAAAAGAACGGAGGAATTTATTTCAGTTTTATTTACATGAAAGAATCAGAAAAATAAAGAATGTTAGACTTCTGCCCGGGCAAATCTTTTGGTAATATGAACAGCCAGGTTTCAGTCTCTGCAATGGGCTCCTCAGGCAACTTGCTGACCGAATTTTGTGTTCCGACACCCTCCCTCTGCATACGCCGTTATTTTCAGGGTAACTCCACCCCGTTAGAATATAAATTTTAGGAGAATGGATGAATGAAGGATTTTAATAACGTCCATTAGACCAAACACTCTATGGGACCAAGACCTGCAAAAAGACTCTATGGGATCTAGAGAAGATTTTCAATCGAATAGTGTGTTCTTTGTGGACTTTTTAAATTTCAGTTTTTGCAAGAGCGTGGGTTTTGTGTGGTTCACTTTCGGTGGTCTCTTGGTGGTCTTATAGCCTTCCTCATTGCAATTGACTCTTGAGGTGGTCTTGGAGCCTTCCTTACTACCCTCTTTCATTTATTGTCGACTCTTCCGGTCGCAAGGGTTCGGGAGTGATATTTTGCTTTCATTTGTTAGGGTTTATTGATTGGCAATGTCGTGTTATGGAGGATTAGTTTTTGACTTTTTAGGGTTGGCTTATATTAATTTTTGAGTTGGGTTTGTTTCAATACAATCGAGTTATTTTTTGAGTGTAATTGTTTGTATTCTTGATTAATATATGATGTGTTCTAATAAAATAATTAAAAATTAACCTTCGAGATATATATAACTTTTTCTAAAAACACACTTTACATGTTTCTTATCCTAGCTCTAGGTTTGTCTTCATTTGTGTTTTCATGGCTTCCCATACATTATCATTCGGTGCAAAAGATATTCCTCCCCAACATATCATAGAGGGTGGTCTCTCCTTGTATTCAAGTCGAGGTACAAAACCACTTGGCTAAGGATGTCCTTGTTGATAGTGGTTTGGGTCTCAATATTTGTCACATAACTTTTCTTACTAGGTTGGGCATATCAAGAAATGATTTGGCCCCATATGATGTGTGTATATGTGGTTTCGTAATGTACCCCACAAAGATGCTTGGGAAAATCACATTACAAATTATCTTGGGTAAGCAAATCCTTGTTACTTTAGGTCAAGTTCGTCTAATGAATTTAATTACAACATCCTCTTATGACGACCTTGGATACATGCCATGCACAATTCTCCATCCACCCTTCATGCTTGCTTAACAATTCCCTTATCAAGGTTTTGTATATACTTGCTTTGTGGATCCTCAACCCCTTAAGTATTGTGTTGCAATGTTTAATGAGGATATGTATATCCCTTACATTAAACCTCCTTCCTCTTGAAATATCGGGGCATCCACATCGAAGTTTCCTCCTCCTTTCCACAAATATGGGCCTTCTTATAAATATCTCGCATCTATTTGAATCCTCGGATCCTATGCATGTACATCTAAATTTTAAGAAAAATCTAATTATAACAAGACTAATGCTAAGGTTATGATTAGTGTCATATCTCAACCTACAAAGCTTCAACTACTAGCTACTCCTTAAAGGATATTCACATGGTGGTTTTCTCATCCCAAGTGATTGTTCAAAAGTTGTTAGAGTGTAACCTTGTATCTATCCCTCTTCCCATCAAGGTTGATACAAGCAAGTCTCGTAGTAAATATTTTGACTATAATCTCTATTGTGACTTTCCTAGATGTATTAGCCACTCTACTAATAAATGCTTCAAGCTTCATTATGTTATACAATATCTAATTGATGCAAATGCTATTGAATTTGATTCTCCTTGTGAGCACTCTAAAACTACTATAAATTAAAAAAATCTTCTCGATATGTGCAACATGATCCACTTCCTAATTATCACCCTCCCACTATGAAAAAATCTTCGTTTGATTCTCTCCTTGGTGTAATTACATTATCTTTTATGCTACCTAGGCCTATTGCTATAATTCATGATAATAATATTAGTGATGATATCATATCTAATGTGCTTTACATTCGATATTTTGTCGATCGAACAATCTATTTATGATGGTTTAATTTGTCGCAATTCTATATACAACTTGTGCACACTCACAATACTTACTTTTGGGCTATATTGAGCAACCTATCCGATAAAATGTACAATCTCTTTGTCAATTCTTAGACATGTCACTCTTCATTTTTCAATGGGCTCCACTACATGGCTACTTGTTTCATGATTATTGATATTCTTAGGACATATGGCATGCTCTCATAGACCCTTGGCTTCATGAATTTAGAGATAATTTTTCTACACTTCGTCAACACATCAAGTTCACCTTTTGCAATCATGTTGTTACGAGTTATAGATATCCCTTCTAAAGCTCGTTTTCCTATTCCTATTTCAACTAACACTACAATTTCTATGACTAATGTTCTTACTAATGCATTATTTGCAAGCTCAATTTCCCACAAGCATCCTCCTCAATCCCCTTTTATAGGAAATAAATCTCTTGAGCATGCTTTATAGCATTGGCTTAAAGAAATCCCTATTATTCATGTTATATATGATGCATTGTAAATTCCGGGCCTCCTCCACCTACAAGTTCCCCTCTTCACCCTCATAATACTATCATAAGTTAGCTCTTACTTCTTAAAAATTTTCTATAATATAAAAACATTAAAAACTCGTAAACAAAAAAATGGCACAAAATTGTTATTACACCATATGCTTTTGGCAACCTTTATATATGTGGGTCTTGGATGATAAAACTATAACTTAGTGGTGCAAGTCCTTATTGTTTTACTTTTGCACTATTTGATCACATTATCGATTTTCACTTGTTTGACTCTTTCATGTGTTTTCATGTCATATAGATCTCTAGCATTTGTTATTGAATGTTTGACTTTGGTGTAAGACCATACAACTTGGTCTAGACCATTGTACATTCTTACCTCCCAAGCCATATGGTCCCATCCCCTTTTTCCTTTGGGTCTCTTTGGCCCATTGGGCCCATTCATTACTCTTTTCACTTTTGTAGCTTATGTTTTGGGTCGGCCTTACACGCCACTACTTTCAAATTTCAAAGTAAAGGAATCCTTTATATACAAGTTACCTCTAGACACATTTATCATCTAGGAATTGTGTATCTATCTCATCATCTATGAGATAGGAGAAAGTAAGGTACCGATATAGCATAGTGCATAAAGACAACACAAGGGGGCAATATTCTAATTTCTACATCTTCATACAAGGGTTTCAATTAGAGCAAGTAGTTAGTTCGTTATTAGTGTGGAAGTGTGATGTAAAAGATAGGTTAAGAGTTTAGTTGCATACACATTGCACAATGCGTTAGGAGAAATATATGGATTTTAAAATGTAGTATAGTGCTTGGTGAATCACAATCGAGGTGGTCATTGAGGTCAGTCTAAATCAAGCACTTCATACTTTGTTTTTTTTAATCTAATGTGTTCTTGAAGTTCTTTGCATGAAGTTTTGGTTTTTTTATAGGTACAGGAATAGATCCGAGGGTTATAGCAAATATGAGGATATTAACACATGACATAGGTGATGTTTACACCCTTTTTAGATTAGGTCTTCTATGGTTTTCTAATCTAAACTTGATTTAGTGAGGTTGAATTTACACTAAATGGATGTAGGCTAGATACAAGTGACTATTTTGATTAATTAACTTCTAGACTTAATTACGCAATATCAAAATAACATTCTAAAGCATGTGATACAAGATATGAACTCTGAAAAGACAAAGGAATGAGTGCACTTAGCTCATTACAAAGGATTTTGGGAAGTTCTAGGGCTGTGTAATTCTAGAACAAGGAGATTTGAACTGAAAGTGCTTGAATGAGACCGAGGCTACTGCGAAACCACCCCGGTTCAGGACTATACCATTCTTTCAGTTCGTACCATATGGTTTATCCCTTTCTATACGGTCTTAGACATACTTTGTTTCTTCTTTTGAAAACTTTTTTTGTGGTTTCCTACCTAGAATTATATATCAATGTCAAACCCTAGTTATCGACCGTATGACAAAGCTCTATCGACATACGGAACATCATCACAAAACCTATCCATTGATAAAGAATCTTGTAAAATAAATATTATTTGGGTTGTGGGGACCCCCATGCACAACCAACGTTGGCATTACTTCAAAGAGGCCTCAAACCGCATGTCATTCTCCACATAGCATGTGATATCTAGATAGATCAAATAGATTTGGAAACTTCTTTGAAAATGTTTTCTTTGGCTTTGGCTCTTGCTAAAATACTTGGAGGAGGGATGTTTGAGTGCTTGTAAATGAGAGAGAATGTTGTCTTGACCTGGTAAGAAGCTTCAAACCTAATGTGGGTACTTCCCTAATGATTGTAGATGTGCTATTGTGAGATTTAGGGAGCTGCAAGTACTTTTGCAAGTGTAAGAAGTGAGTGTATCGGTGCATTGCCATATGATTTCTAGGTTAGCAAATGAGGTAATGTTTACTTTCTTATATAGGGTTTCATAGGTGATTTATCCAAGAAATTCTAACCCAAATGAAATATAAGACCCAATAAAAGATATCAATTTGAAAGCAGAGTTGGAGGACATATTGGTCCAAGACCGTGCATAAGTCAACCATGACTTGGATACAAATTATCAACCCAACTGTACGGTCATGACTGGAGATAGAAAACATGTAAAATGAAGTTTGGAGCTTGTTAACTAATGTTTTTATATGGATTTTTGCATTGTATTCTCATATTTTGTGGACATGTCAGTATGCAAGGATAATCAAGTTAAACCAGAGACCTCATAAAGTGCTAAGTGGGAATGGAGAGATAGTATTTATCATAGCATGATTTTATTATCAAATAAAGTGTCATCAAAGTTCATATTTCAAAATTTGAGTGTCTATATTTTTCCCCCTTAAGTATGGAACGAAAAATCACATGCTTAAAATAAAATATGCTTGTGTGTTTAAACACACTTTTCCTTTTCTCAAATGTTTTTGCAGCTGTCCATGTTGTGTTTGGTGCGACATGTTCCAAAATGAAACATATAACACAAGTGTGTAGTCAATGTCCATGATAAATAATTGAATTTTAACTCAAATATAGCTTATTATGTAAAAGATTTTCATTTACATGTAAGTGAAATGAAAAGATGTAAACAAAGAATACACTTGTCTCGCTTTTACGAAGAAGTTAGCATTGTGCTTTGCTTGTGCTTGGATAATTGTATTGTTAAACTTTCCAAGGAACATGATTTTAAATATCATATCACATGTCACTTGTGCACCTCTATCACAATCTACAAATATGTTTATAATAATTTCTTTGTATGAACAAATTTTTGAATATTGGGAATGGTTACTAGTTGTAACCCACATTAACATAGCATGATAACTATATGAGATTTTCTATGATTTTTAATGTGGTTTGTAATGTAATTAAAAATATTATGGTGAGAAGGGATGGGTTGACAATATTTTTGTATATCTATAATGATTTAGCATGTCAAGATTGTGTACGTTGATCTATAATCATTGTGTGTAGGAAGCTATTTTGTGGCCATCTTCATCTATTAACAATTTTAATTCTTATGGAGCTTTATATTATGAAAAACATTTTTGTAACCCCTTGTTCACAAGCATATGTCCAAAGTGCCTTTGGTATAGTATTTAACATGGTCAAAAATTTCTACACAATTGTTTCTTAGATCATATTGTAAAATTTGCGACATGTCCATCAAATAAGAATAATCATTGATAGATCTAGAAAATTAGTTATTCCTTTTATACTATTCTTGAGGGTTCCATGCATTAATATAACTATTATAAAATTATTTTTCTTTTATGACTGTGAGGAATAATTATATTCTATATTTTTGACATTTGGAGCGCCCTTGAGCCAAATAACCATAATTTTATGAACTCGGGAGTGATATTTTCATTCACTACTAAAAATATGGAGGAAAATAATATTTAAATTTAAGAAAAGAAAACGATGAATATATGAAAAATTTGCAGCCAATGGATTGTACTAAAATATATTGCACATATTATATTTTACATCTATGTGAAAAATAAATAACATACCTTTCCCAAAAGTTTCTTTTACCAAAGTTGTTGATGAGGAGATCATCAATGAAAATATTGAAGAATTGGTGCATATACATAACAACAATATGTGGATGTGTAGTAAAATGTTTGTTCCTCCATTAGTAATAATTCATGCCATTAATTAGGGGTGAGTCAGAATGAATTGACGTAAGTATGGACATTTGGTATCGACTTCATTTAATGTAATAAAAATGTTAAGAAACTTAGTTATGTAATCATATTTATCAATTCATTTTTGCATGTTCTCCAATATTACATAGTCCCTCTAGTATTTTTTACATATCACATCACATTTTCTCAAATATTTTCATATGGCATCTCTCAAAGATGGTGTCGCATATCTTCAATAGTAGTAGGTATATTGTCACCTATATTTTTTCAAAATTAATGAGGCGTGACTTGGCTTTGATACTTCATTATAAGGTTCAAAAATAAATATTGGAATCTTATATGAATAAAAATCTATTATCATGGTATCTTATCAAATATATCACATATTCATGGGCGCACATTTTTTTGTTAGAGGCTACAATTATTAATGATATCATTTTGTTGGACAATTGAAGAATGAATGGCAATAAGATTGTAGGTTTGATCTATTGGTTACATGGGAGGTGGTTTCGCAATATTTTTCTACTTATGTTTTAAGTTCCATTTGAAGAGCATTATTTACCGATAATTAAGTCCTAAAATCATATAATTCTCTTCTTCACCTATTTATTTCTTCTCTTCATTTATTACTCCTTTCTCTCGCTCTTTATAATTATCTCTTGTCTTGATTATTTATATATTTCTCTTCACCATATATTTATTTCTTCACACCCTCTACATAAACACATGTTGAGCAACATTTCTTTTTATTGAGGAAGACACATGGTAGTTGTTTGTGTTGCAGTTGTTGATGTTGTTGATTATTGCATAACTAATTTGTATGAATATTAATGTACTTTGGATGGGATTAACATGTAATTTCATTAGTTTAATTTCTTAAATTCAACACAATATCGTGGATTGATATATTTTATTTTATGTTGTTACAATTTGAGAAATAACATCATCTCGGTAAGAATTTTGTAATAGAAATAAATGCATGAATGCCAATAATAAATGTAGTAGTTATATAATAACATGAATTATTATAATATTCTAAGGATCTCATCTAAAGGGTGTCTCAAAGATGTATATGCAATATGTGTGATTTCACATTTTAGGTGATTTTACCCTTTTTAATTTAAGAATGTTTTAATTAACATACATAAAAAGGATGAATAATGTTACAGGTGGATATTCTAATTTAATTAACTTCCAACATTAATTTCACAAATTAGAATAACACTTTTCAAAGTGATGATTGACCTAACAAATGCCAAAACAAAAGGGAGAGAGTGAACTTAGTTGATTATGTGTGGATCCTAAGAGTCTAGGTGGTCCTAATGTAGCAAAATGAAGATCTGGAACTAGAAATGCTTCATCTATAAAATTGTGAGCTGAAATTGAGCCTGGTCAAAACCACACAACTCAATCTATAGAATTTGTATGGTCCTAAACCTTCTATACAATCTTGGACCTACTTGTAATTTAGGCATGCAACTTCTTGAGTGCCCCATAGTCCTAGAAATATGTGTCGTTATTTTTAGTCTTCTTTGCTCACCTTCGAATGACTCTATAAACTTTGTTTAAACCCTTATAAGCGCAAGAAAGGAGTTCCTAAAAATAAATGTATTTGGGTTGTGGGCACCCATGTGCACCGACATTGCCACTACTCAAGAGGGCTTAAACCACATGTTATTCTCCTAACATATGATATCTACCATATTGCAATCAGAATTTTATAGCCCCGATTTGACAATGCCTTGATTGAGTTTCACACATACTCAAATACTTAGGAAGGGTCACTTTTCTTTCTTGTATGATGAATATGGAGACTCCTAGACCTGGGAGGAGACTTCAAACTAGTAGAAGGTGTTTCCCTAATCGATTTACATGAGATATTTTGTAGTTTATGGGGCTTTAGATGTCTTTTGTGTTAGCTTTTGTAGGAGGAGTTCATAAAATGTTAGCTTTTGAAGGTTGTTATCTCATGAAAGGTTGACCAAAGGGATATATTTATTCATATGAATGTGATGGAATTGAAATAATTAATTAACAACATGTCAATCCAAAATTGTATAGTAGGGTTAATATGTAATTTTATAAACCAACCGAAACCAACATTTTTGAACAGGAGGGAGAAAATCTCATTTTGACTTCATGGTATTAAGAATAGATGTTTCTAGATGTATTTTATGTAATTATATTTTATAAATTATCGACAAAGAGGTGTGCAAAGATAAGAAAGTACATGAAGTGCTATCAGGATGTGCTAAGAAAAAGTGAGGAGAGTGGATTTGTCCATACAAGTATGCAATATCAAGATCAACAATGTTAAAAGGAAATATTTCCAAATTTTAGTGTCTACATTTCCCCCCTTTAAGTATGAAATTGAAAATTACATGCTTAAAAGGAAAATATACATGAGTATACGAGATACCACTGTGTCTTTTCTCGTAATAACTTTGTTTTGTAGTATCCCATTGTTTTGGTGTTAGAATGCTTTAAAATGAAATCTACAACACAAAGTGTAGTCAATGCCTAAGATAGGAAATTAAATTGTAACTCAAATTTAATGAAATTAATGTAATTAAATTTGCAACAAGAAATGCCCAAAGGGATGCAAAAAATGGAAGGGATACATATGTTTATTTTACGAAGGGAATGTGCTCCCATTTTGTGACTTGGAGGTTCTGGATTTTCCGAGTTCGATGGAGATTGGGAGGATCGGTTTCTAGTATTTTTAAGAAGAGGTTAATGCATTTGGTGTACTAACCTAATACAAAAATGTCAAAGAGAAGGAATAAAAATATGAGGAGCCAAAACACCCCGTAAAGGAAGAAGAATATGTATCGAAATTATTTAGCAACTCTAATATCTTCCCCTTAAGTGTAAGAGGATAGGAAAGAATACCTACGAAAAAAATTATCCACTTCGAGACCTTCCATAACCCCACAGACCATACCACTACAAAAGGATATAAGTCCAATTTTGTAAATTAGCACACATCGTAAAAAGATAATAAATTCCCTCATACTCTTCCCATGTGTTGCACAATTATGTAGAACTGATGCATGTTGATATCATTTGGAAAAAGGAGACTCATGCCCCCAATGTGTCTAAAACTGAAAAAAAAATGATTATTGTGGAGAAAGAGAGAATGAAATACTTAATGCTCCTGAATCTGCACCAAACTAATTCAATCTAAGTATGAAACCATATGAAAATTTTGTACCAATGATGAAAAACTCAAACCGTCCGAAATATATGGATAAAATATCCCCGGGAAAATCCATATACCGGGTCAAAACCATCCATATGTTCTTGACCAATCGGTACATTTTTGCCCTTTATAGATTTTTCTAGATTTCTATGTCTAATTCCAATTCTCATGTATTTATGTATGCCTTTGCATATGTCTATGCCTAGGAAAAATTTTGTGTCTACAAGAAATGTGAAAAAAACCCGGATGTTTCCCCCTTTTGAGGCATGTGTGATGAATAATGTGAGTGTGCATCTCAAAATAAAATATGTATACCCATGTCTAAGAATATGAGAACTTGTGTATATCTTATAAAAAAATGATGTGGTGGTCACCGAGAAGAAACTATATCTACAAGGGGGATACACATGGTAGAAACACCGGCGTAAATCAAGACCAACAAAAATAAGAAGCATGATAACCATAACAATTTCAATGAAACAAAATAGTAATAACAACAATAGAAAATCATGTGTTAGTAGAAAACAAGTGCATACAATGTAGAAACAAGTGAAAATATATCAAACAATGTCACATAAAAAAAAAAGTGCCTACAAACATGGGACACTCACGGTGTCATAAGACAATAAAGACCCTTATCTTTGGCAAATAAGAGATGCACAACCACACATAAGGTATAATATCACAAACATGGGACACCCATAGTTTTGCAAGACAATCAAGGCCCTTAGGCCATAATCAAACTAGAAAACAAACATAGACACATAATTAGCAAACATGTATGAAAAGAAAGTGTATCCAATGTGATGAAAATCTCATAGCATATGATATACAAGATTTGGTGAAGCAATAATTGTAAACATTGCACAAGACACAAATGTTAGTCCTATTAGTCCAAAAGATATCAAATACATAATATATATGTGACCAAGCATAATGAGGAAAGAAAGAAACTATAATGGAAATATAGCACTAAAGCTCTTACTTTGAGGCTTGCTTGTATCAACTTAAAATGGTGGATGGAGAGACATAAGATTGCACACAAGTAATTTCTTTAGAACCATTCGTAGAGGAAAAATTAATTGTGTAAATTTTCATCTTGTAGGTTTTAATTGTAGTTTAGTAGGTTGAGAAATAGTGTTGATGTGTCTTTAGAATCAACCTTAAGTTCATTATATTTTCCTTTGAAATTATATTTTCTTTGAAACCTTGCGCTTAATGTGTTTTAGGCATTAGCAATGTACTTGAGCTTGTTCATATGTAGTAGCTTAGCTTCACGCTCTTTTAGTGTATGGCAGAGATGGTCAAAATATCTAAAATTATCAAACACATGACTGGTTATTGCAATAGAGGAATAAAAATTTGAACAAAAATATCTTGTAATTCACTTTCACTAACATGATGTTCATCTTTGTAAGTATTGTTCTATAATACATAAAAATCATTTATATGTTCATCATATTCTTGTTTGAGTTTGGTGATTTGTGTATAAGCTATCTTATTCCCAATGTTGATTGAAAATTGTGCCAAAAATTAATTTGCTAATGTAATAAAATGTAGACACAAAATCACACACATATTACTATTTTACTATGTCGATGTATGTTGTTATATGCATGGATCTTAAGTAAGAAAGGTATTCACCGGGTGACATAATCCTTTATCCATCTACTTGTTTTGACTAATTTCTATTACATTTTTGTTCTACATCTGTCATTTTTGTACCCATCTCTAGTCAAGTCACGGGGATCCTTGTATGTCTATATGTCCACATCTATCGTCATTTGTTCTAGGACACTAGCACTACTCTGACACAAGCGCTGGCACTTGTGTACATTCTAGGTCCTTTTGTCTTGTTTATTCTTTTCACTTATTTTTACATTTGTGGTTAGACTTTTGGTTTTCTTATCCTTATCACAAGTTCATATTCGGCCTTGTGTGTCACTAGTGTCGAAATTCAAACAAGAGATTCATATATATACACAACATACACACTATTATTCTAGATGGCAATTCTCAAGGGTAATCACATCTACATACTATCATTTCTATCAAAGGGACTACATTTTTGCTTGCATACACTTTGTATAGGAAGGGGAAGTGCTCAAATCACACATTTTCATTTTATCTAGTTATAGCCCATTATCTTGGTGTCTTTGGCACGAGGGCAACCTAAGGACACTATTTCACACACAAACACATAGAACTACATGGACTTTGGAATGTAGTGCAGTTCTCGGTCATAAGTTCACTCTTTGGGTGACCGTCGAGGTCGACTCCGACTTTACATTGTAAATTTTACATTTAGATTTGATGTTTTTGTGAGCTTGTGCAGGTAGCTATGGTTTTTTTTATAGGTTACAGGTACCTTCAATGATCAAAGTGTGAATATCAAGTGATCAACAGAATTAGAGGAAAACCCTTACGACACTCCAAAATTTAGATTATGAGAACTTGTGCATCACACAGTACCTAGGAGAAATCACCGGTGCCCATGCGCCCTTGCCCTATCAGGGTTCCCTTGTCCGGCCTTCACTCTACCTTTCATAATTTAAAATGACCAGCCATGGCGACCAGCTTTACAATTTTTTCACGTGTCGCATCATCCCAAATCACTTCCTTTGTACTTAGAAATCAGCTAAGTTACTTACCTCCCTCCTTTTCTTACAATATTGCATTGTTTGAGTTGCTTAGCCTTTATACTTTCTTGTATTTTACAATGTTTGTTACTACGAAATAAAATTTAACAATATTTTTGTTAAATCATTTGGTTAACCCAACTCTCCTTCCAACTCCTTTCCCTAGGATCCCAAAACCCTCAGGGTTAAAAAGAGGTCCTCATCTCCCAAGCAGAATATGGCTTATATAAGTGTGCAACATATCCTTGATAATGCTTTTGTAGAATCTAAATTGTATGATCTTCATAATAATCCTCAATGTGAGATCTCTCCATTATACAACAACTTCTTATTTTCCAAAACACTGTCATATTGGCCGTGAAACCCTAATATTTACATAATCTCTCCCGAATAACACTTGGCTTCATGTTCTCCTTCATTTTCTATAGCCACCCATGTTGCTTTGCACTTTCTTCTCCTTCTCTTGATTTAACAAAAATGAACGCTTGTAAAACCCCGGATATTTCAAAGTAACATATGTAACAATGATATATAATTGTTAGATACAAATTGACACAAACAATAAGCTAGATAAATATGAAACCCTAAGTGCAAGAAAGAGAGAAAATGACTTAGTTGATTTATGCTTCTCTAGAGTTGATCCTGGATCTGTGGAAAATTGATGAACATGAAGGAAAACCATCGTAACTATGCGCACAATATAATTTGTATCTATCGATGATGACGGACAAGGCCACTTGGAAAAGGGTGAGGGTGCTTATGCACTAGATACCTATGATATGCACTTGCGACCACGTAGGAGCTCGAAACCTAGTTTCTTCTATGTTGATAGTATATCATTGGTTGTCATTATTAATCACCTCGTATGTCACACTATGATCATATAACTTTCCCGTAACCTACAAAGAGATGTTGACCTGAAAAATCCTCAAACTACATCAAATCCCAAAAAGAAAATATGTAATATGGGGAGTCGAACTGACCCCGGTGGTCACCCAACTAAGTGAACTTACGACCGAGCATTGCACTACATCTCAGAATCCATGTAGTTCTTGTGAGTGTGTGACAATGGTGCCCTAGGATACCCTTGTGCAAGATACATTGTGATAGCGGACTAGATTTACTAGATAGATGCAAATGTGTGGATGGAATAAAATAACTTATCCTTCCTATTTGTGTATGCAGAAAATGTAGTCCCTTGTCCTTATAATGGATGTCAAATGGATGCTTTAAAGTGATTTAGGTGCCCGTAGATGCAAGCTTAGGTGATAGATAGTATGTGTAGAGCTTGGTCATATAACATTATATTTACATGATTCTCTTGGTTGAATTTCATAGTTGAAAACTAGAAGTCTTGCCCATAAGAAAATAAGATCCCAAAATATAAAATAAGCCCAAAATAGCGAGCAAGATAGAAAGAGGTTGGGGGCAACCCGGAGGAGGGACGAGGGTTCTGGGCACTAGCATCCTGGATGGGCACTAGTGTATGAAGTCATGAAAGATAAAGAAATAAAGTTCAAACTGGGTTATAGGGTGTGTAAGACCAAAGAGAAGACAAGAAAGAAGGAAAAGAAGCTAAATATACTTGTCAATTGCTAGTTTTCTCTCTTAGGAATCATGTAAATGCAAGTATGTTGTTAGGACTCGAAATGTACCCAAATGCGTGATTTTGTGTCTACATTTTCCCCACTTTATGTTTTTGAGTGAATAATCAATAATATAAAGTAGTTAGAAGATGTGTACCTTTTTTTCCTTGTAGATTGTTGGTGAAAGTGTGCCAAGAGACAAGTAAAAGCGCGAAGTGATAAAAATGAAGTGTGGAAGCTAAGAAAGAGGAAGTGACCTTAGGGGTGAAGACTATGTGTTGTACCGTGTTGTACTGTTCTTTGTGCTTGTGACTTGTTTCTTCTTATAAGGATGGACCTGTAAAAGAAGAGCAAAAGAGTATTCAAAGTCATGTATTATGAAAACTCTGTAAAAGTATGTAAATGTGGACAATTAGTTAAAGGAAAGTATGCACCTGATGAACATGAGTGTAAAAAGGATATAAATATGTCCTGAAAATGCCACAAAGAGTGAGTTTTTTTGGGCGATCTCATGCCAAGAGTAAGTTTCTTGGGTGATCTCATGCCAAGAGTGAGTTTTTGGGGCATTCTCACCCCACGAGAGAAGAGTATTGGGGAGAGAGGTCTAGTGTTACTCTCCATCCATGAATGCTTCCTGATTATACACCACTATAGATGGTGTGATCTTGTTTTGTTCCGAGTTGTACCATATTAGTTTTGTATTTAGTTTTGTATTACTCTTGATTGAAAATGGAGATAGAATGAATTCTCTTTCTTTGGAGGATTGTGCCTCGATACTTGAAAAACTACTTTGTAAATTATTGTGAACTGTGTTGGTATGATAATATTATTATATCTTCCCCAAGAAATAAACTCCTAGGGAAGGTCGGAACACCCGAGCACTAGTGTTTTAATCTGGGTGTTGGGGTTAGTGTTGAACTAATGATCCAAGTGATATTTTGGTTCAATTATGTAATTATAGATTATGTTGTTCTTGTACTTAGTAGGCATGTATTGTAGATCCGAGCTTCACGTGTGGCGTGAATTTTTCACCCAATGTATGCCCCCTCATTTGGGGTGCATGTGACATGGATAGGAGCATGTGGTCTAAAGAGAGGACCAAAATTGATCTAAAACGATACCCTATAAGAGGATGTGATGTGCATGGTAGAAACCAAGGCACATGCAAACAAAGTGGCTAGTAAGATGTGTTAGTGCAAGCAAGAAAAGTATGCATATGGAAGACAATGTGCAATCAAGCAAGAAGATAAGATAAACCGTGAAATGCATGTTTCAAACACCGGGACATCGCTCACAATGTCACAAGATAATCAAGGTGAAGTGGCCAAAAACATACAATGTGCATACAAGACAAAGTTCATTTCCAAAACAATGGCATATAATAGAAAACAATGTCAAACAAGAAGTAATGACAACCATGATGGTAAATAGTCCTACAAATAAAATGTTATACATGAAGCACCCGTTAGCACGTTAGATAGATAAAAAGTATGTCAAGACATGTATGTATCGATATGAAGTTGTGTGCTAGTAAGATTAAGTAGTGAATAATTAAACAATAACACTTGTAGTGTCCGAGAAAGTAGATGTACATTCCCCTAGGAGCCTAGTGGGACCGATAAAAGGTACAGTTCCAAACATCATTGTTACATGTAGAGATATGTAGGAAGGATGCATTCACAATGAAAGACCAAGTTCATGTGCATGTGTATATAGAAAATATATTGACATACTAAGTATCCATCTAACATAGTAAATAAAGTGTACATGTAAGTATAAGAAAGTAAGAATAATTACAATCAATTTATGCAATATGCAGTGTATAGGTGTGAATGAAATGGTATGTAATGTGAATGTGATAGGAGCAAAGCATGCCCCAAAGGTGAATGTGAATGAGTATGAGATGAGGTTCATTGAGAAAATGCCCTCAATAGTCGAGTGTGAACTATATCACAAGAGTGTGTCATCGAGAAATGGTTTGAAAGTGTGCTAGATAGAATGGAGTGAATAAGTGCTAGAAATATGTGCCAACGAAGCACCGAGTTTGAAGAAGGAATGATGTGAGGTTCTCGTTGATGAAAATCACAAAGCACTTCACGGATGTTGATCGATTTCTAGGTTGATCACTCTAGCATCTAGTGGGATTGCACAACATTGAATCCTTTCTCCAAGTGTGGGACTTGTGAAAATGAGAAAGGAATCTCCAGAGAAGGTCTGGTTCCTACTCCTAAACTACCCGCCACAAGCTATTCCAAAAGCGTGCAAGCTAATCTAATCCTAATCTAACCATGCCAAGGAGACAGAGAGAGAGAGAAAAGGGAAAAACCAGCAAAAGCCTACACTAAAACGGTGATACACCAGAGAAGGAGAATGTTGAACATCTATCAAAACTGCCATGGAACAAGGAGAGGTGAGCAATGGGAAGGATGGACAGATGCATCACAGGCCCAAGGATAGATTTCACACAAAAAATGTCCCAAAACTCCATGAACACAGCTCCAGACCTGCAATGAACATTCAAACTTGCACAAATACCTGCAATGAAGAGAGGCAAGAAGAAAACAAGCGAAAAATGAGCAAGGATGGACAGATGCATCACAAAACACGTTTTTGTTGCTTCAGAAGTTTGCACAGAACATCATTTCAATAGTAAAAGGCAAAAACGCCATTACAAAGCAAGGGAGGAGGTTTGAACTCCATTTTCAACCCTGGAGAAGAAAAGAAGGAGGGCAGAGCCGAAAAGATGAACAACTACGAATGTTCAACCCTTTGAAAGAAGCCCCTCTTTACAATATATAAGAAGAATGAGAGAGGGAAGAGAGAGGAAAGTTAGATCTACCCCAACCACTTCTAGGTCACATTTAGTTTATCTCATTATGGCAGAGGGTGAGAATCCTGCAAAATGGTGGACCTGCCCAGCGAAAACGATGAACTGTCTGTTGTATTAAAGTTGGTTGTTGAAATGTCACTTTTATCTATGATTACGTGCCAGAGGCATTTCTCAATTTTCTCTCTCCAAACTGAACCAAAATGCAAGATTGACCTTGGAATCATGTAGAGAATTTTTCCAGCTTTCCATTGATATAAAGAACGTGAAAATCCGAGCTCTGGATTGAAAGTTATAGCGATCTGAAGATTCGGGCAAAAATAGGCCAAAACGGATATTTGAATTTTTTCCCGCGCTCTGCCACTTGGATGACACGTGTCGGGTGCTGATTGGATGAGCAATTCTCTCTCCTTCCTTTTCCGCGGGTTTTCCTTTGAAAATTTTGACTTTTTATAACACTTTGGAAAAAAATTCATTTTCCCCCTCGCGCCCGCCACTTGGGACACGTGGCATCATTTGGTTCGTCGACAGGGGCGCGGGGAAAACCTTTACCTTTTAGTTTTTCGGCCAAAACTTTTGCTAAATTTTCTAAGTCCTCCCTAAGCTCCACACTTCCCCGCCTTAGGACACGTGTCCTGTGTCTATTGGCTCGGGCCGACCCTTCAAACCTCACCCTTTGAACTTTTGGGCCCAAAAACACTTAGTCGAAATTTTTATTGCGCCTCCCCTTGTGACACGCGTCACATTCTGATTCATTGCGCTTCTTCGGCTTTTCATGTCCCTCGTGTCCCTTTGGCCCCGCTGCTGTCCCAAACTGCCTGGGACAAATTCCTCCGAACCGCCCGATTCGGGCTTCCCCGTCCTCTCTTTGAGACAAAGACATGTGGCACATTTCCATTCGCTCTCGGCTCTTTCGACTCTACGCGTTCTGCACGTACTTTTGGCACAGATGTCCCAAACGAAAGTTCTCTGTTTCAGCCGAACCGGCCGGTTCACATCCTCCATGTACATTTGTCCCAAATGTCCCAGACTACTTGGGACAAATTTCTCCGAACCGCCCGAAATGGACTGACTTGCACCAAACCGATCGATCCGCGTCTTTCGCGTACTCTTGTCCCAAATGTCCCAGACTCTGAGAAGCAAGACTTGGGCAATTTTCTTCATTTTTTCAGCCAGTTCGGCTTTTCGCGCCCCACACGTCCCGATGTCCCAATTGTCCCAACTGCTGCCCGGACCGCCTGGAGGCTTTTCGGTGATTCGTGCCCCGACGTCCCAACTATCCCAAGGACCACCTAGACTAGGACTTAGCCGATTTTCATGATTTTTTCTGCCCCAAGCTTGTTTTTGCAACTTTTTCACCCTTTCTAACCTGTTGGATTTTCTTCTTGGATAGGAGAGTTAGAAAGAAGCAGAGGGGGCCCCAGAAACATGATTTTGGGCCTTGAATCAATCTACTTGCCTGGGACTTGAATATTCTGATGCATGTTATCAAAATTTACCTTGGGGGTGAATTTTGGATAACGATTTCATTTCAGATTTAGACCCTCAATGGTTGAGTATGAACCCTGGAACTAGATTTCTTCATAGGGTAATGACGATACAAGATGTGTATCAAGTTGTGTAAGATCGAGATTGATGCTTAGGAAATATGAAGCATGGAGCATAATAAGAGAGAATGAGAGACACCTAATGATGCTAGGATGGGGGAGAATAAACATGATGCCCTCCAAGTCTATGATGTATAGGAGAATCAAGTAACATCGTCTAAGAGATCATCATTTTCATGGTTGAAGCCAAACAGAGAAGCGTCAGAGACCTAGTAAGCAATAGTATGGGGTTGATCATATAAAGAGCCATTATGGCGTAAATTTTACATGTCCATTGTGTATTCTTCATTAGTGAAAGGTGGTAGTGGACAACCATGTGCATACCAATGAATAATGTTTGTGTATAACTAAGAAATGAATCATTACAAATAAAAACATGGCCAAAAGGCATAGGAAATGTGATATTGATATGATTAGGATCCAAAGTGCCACCAATGTAGTCAAGCCAAAACTTCCCAAGTGTAAGTGGAGAAGTGTTAAAAGTGTGTATAAGAAATACTGATAGATGGAAGATGTGGAGACCATAAGTAGTAGTGATGCAAACATATCCGTGATAGAGGTGAGGAGAGTGAGGTGGAGGGAGGAGATCATCTAGTAAGAATCATAGCATATCCAAGCCATCATATGTGCAAATAGTATCAAAGCAAGTGGGATCAAATTGAATGTGATGCCAATAAGAGTTATTTATGAAAAGAGTGCATGTGAAAGGAGGAAGTGCAGATGCAAGGTGTACGTGGGAAGATGAAGAAGGTGGTATAACGTCTAATGTATAAACAGACCCCCAAAAATTACCATAGCATTAGTAGGAGGGGATGTTTTGAATTGATACCACCAGGGAAAATAATGACGAAAGTATCATTGAAGTGTGACTCATCTATCTCGATAGGAGTGAAGTTAAGATTGTGTAATGTGTCATCGATAATCTCAATAGTATCAACTATCTCATCGAATCATCAATGTCGGCATTGTCATGCTAGATAGCAATATCAAGGATATTGGTAGGAGTGGAGCTATATGTAGGAGTGAGGGGATTCTCGAGAGGTAGAATAGTAGTAGTTATGGGAGTAGACAAGGTAGGTGAAATGATATCAGTAGTGTGAGTGGGAATAGATGGTATGCTTACAAAGGTGGAAGAAGATTGTGAAGCACTAGATTGACCAACATCATATGTACCAATATTGTTATATGGAATAGGCTATGATGGAGGAATAGGCATAGCAATAATGAGGTCTATGTGACAAAACTTGAATGGATCAGGGTTAGCAATAATGGTATGTTCATAGCCATCATGTAATAATTTAATGCATCGATGAACTATAGAAGGGACAACATGCATTGCATGAATCCATGGTCTACCTAGCAAGAGATTAAACTGAAATGAGGCATCGATAATGAAGAATACTATAAGAAAAATCTTAGGCCCAACTTGTATAGGTAAAGTGATAGTACCCAAGCATGTGTGAGTAGTGGAATCATAGCCATGAATGAGAGTGGATTTTTTAACAATGAGATTATCAATAATGCCAATTTAATTGAGAAGGGAGTGAACACATAGATTTATGGTAGACTTTTTGTCGATGAGTACGCGCTTGACACAAACGGCATTGATAATAGCGGCAATAAGAAATAGTGCACATGGATTGTCAACAACATCTGGAGGTATATCCTCATTACTAAATGATATAGCATGTGGCAGATTTTTGAGAAACTGAATTAGATGTGTAAATTCCACTTGTGAGTTATTAATTTCAATGTGAATAGAATGAAGGGAAACCTCTAGTGTATGATGAAAATTGGGTGTACTACATAAGAGATCATACAAATAAATTTTTGTAGGTGTGTTCTTAAGTTGTTCAATGATGTCATAACCTTTAGAGGTGGTGGTGGGAACCACTGGAAGTAATGGGTCGTGGAACAAAAGATGATGGAGCTATAGGAGGATGAGTACGATGAGTGGTGACTACATTGATGGTTGGATCAGCCATAAGAGTAATGAAACAAGGAGGATGTTGAGTACGAACTTGCATAAAATTAGCAGTGGTAGTAACCATGCCAAAAACCTTAGTTGGGGTGAAAGAAGGATAAGAAGATAGATCCATAAATTTAGAAGGAGAAAATTTTTTATACATACTCAGAAGGTAGGGTTTGAATGTTTGGGTTCACCAAATGATTTAAAAAAAATGAAATTTTTGTAAAACCCTAGATATTACATAGTAACATATGTAATAATGATATACAACTACTAGGTATAAATTGACACAAGCAATAAGCTAGATAAATATGAAACCCTGAGTGCAAGAAAGAGAGAAAAGGAATTAGTTTATTTACGCTTCCCCGGAGTTGCTCTAAACCGTGGGAAAATTATGAATAGGAAGGGTAGACCATCGTAATTGTGCACAATAAAATCTGGAGTTTTGGATGATGTACAACTAGGGCGCCTAAAATAGGGCAAGGGCGCCTATGCACCAAAGACCTCTGATAGGCTCATGTGACTGCACAGGAGCTCAAAACCTAGTTTATTTTGTGTTGTTAGTATGTCTATGGTTATCGTTATTGGTCACCTATATGTCGCACTATGATCACAAAATTCATCTGTAACCTATAAAGAGATGTTTACTTGCAAAACCTTCAAATCTCAAAAAGAAAAGATGTAATATGGGGATTCGAACTGACCCCGATGGTCACTCGAGTAAGTGAACTTACGACTGAGCGTTGCACTACATCTTAGACTCCATGTAATTCTTGTGAGTGTATGACAATGGTGCCCTAGGATGCCCTTGTGCAAGATGCACTAGATAGCGGGCTAGATTTTCTAGATAAATGCAAATGTGTGGATGAAATAAAATAACTTCCCTTCCTACGTGTGTATGTTGAAAATGTGGTTCCTTGTCCCTTGTAATGGATGCCAAATAGATGCTTTGAAGTGCTTTAGATGCCTTTAGATGCAATTTTAGGTGATATATAGTATGCTTAGAGCTTGGTCCTTTATTTTGGTCACATAGCATTGTATTTATATTATTCCCTTGGTTGAATTTATTAATCGACAACTAGAAGTCTGACCCATAATAAAATAATATGCCTAAAAGATAAAAGAAACGCAAAAAGAGTGAGCAAGATAGAAATAGGTTGGGGGCTCCCAAAGGGGATGAGGGCACTGGGCATTGGCGTCCTAACTAGGCGCTTGTGTCTAAAGTCATGAAAGATAAAGCAATAAAGTTTAGACTGGTTGTAGAGTGTGTAAGACCAAAGAGAAGGCAATAAAGAAATAAATGAGGCCAAAGATAATTGTCAATTACTAGTTTTCTCGCTTAGGAATCATTAAATGCAAGTATGTTATTAGGACCTAGAAATGTACCCAAGTACATGATTTTATGTCTACACCTCTTATTACACATGATAGAATTAGTATAGATTCTTTGCATGATGAGGCTTTTGCTTGTAACAAAATGGATGTTATTATTTCTAATTCTAATTATGATAATGTATATGTGCATATAGATGCTTCTATTCCTAGTCATGATGAATGTAAAGCTATATCTCCTATTCTTTCTAATTCTGAAAATGTTTCCAATTATTACAATGATAAATTTTATGTTAATACTCTTATCACTTCTTTGTATGTTGATGATAGTCTTGATGAAATACTTGTCGTGAATATATGATTGATTATGATATGGAGTATATTTCTAATTATGAACATGTTAGAAAGAATGTTACTTATTTTGAGACTATTAAATGTGAATCTTCCAATCCTCTTTCTTCTACTTCGACGATGTTCCCATTGTTGCCCATGATGCTTCTACTCCTACCACTAGTGCACCTCTTATTGTGACTTCGAATCTACACCCACCATTCCTATAGAGCTTTCATGTTCCTCCCCATTCCATATCCATTCCTCCTTATCGTTTCCCATGATTACCCACAATGGAAAGGTCTACCCTCTTAATGTGCCTCTCACTTCTTCCACCATCCCTTCACATGATATTGTTTCACCTATGCATGTTGTTTGTAATTTTCAAGCTCAAGTCCATTAACTTAATCTCAAAAGCAAAGCCTATTATGCTTCCATCGACAATAATTCTCTTCATGCAAATACCATTCCTAAGAATATTCATAATTTAACTTTCCCAAAGGACTTCATCATGCATGCTTTCTCATGTTTCGATGGTACTAGCAGTCCTTACTTACATCTAAAGCATTATCATCTAGCCATGGATTCTTATTCTAATGATCACTTGTTACTAAAAGCCTTTCATCATAGTCTCATTGATCATGCTCTCCAATGGTATACTCATTTTCCTTATGGATCTATTAGCACTTATCATGATATGGAAGATGTTTTTCTTTTACGCTTTATTTCTAGAAATGCTTCTAGAGTTACATATGATCGCTTGTCTTTATTACATCAAGGAAAGAATGAACCAATTTTAGATTAAATTTTATGCTTTAATTCTTGCATGCATCAGTTTATTAGATCAGCCTATTGATCTAGAAATGCAATTTATGTTTTTTCGTGGCTTAGTTACTCCATTGAAGGAAATTATTTTATATGATACATGTGAATATTTTACTCTTTTATGCTATAAATTTATCGATCTCAAACAATATTTAATTTTTGCACATGTTATATCACATCCTTCTACTTCTACTACTCCATTGTCTACTACTTTTTTTCCTCTTCCATCAATTGAGCCTCCCGCACGGTCACCATCTCCTCCTCTACATAAGCATCTTCTATCTTCACCACCGCATCGGCATATACCTAAGTCTTCTCCATATCCTACTTGTGATCCATTCAAATTTTTGCATGATCTAGACCACATGATGTCTTGCATGCTTTGATTGACAAGCACTTAATTCTCTTACCTTCTAATCAACATCATCCTCCTCATCGCTTGCATCGCTATGGTGTGATTTCCCTTTCTATAATTTTCATCGCATTAATGGCCACTGTGAAAATGATTTTTATGCTTTCCATGAAAAATTACAACAATTAGAAGACAAAGGTGTCATTGTATTTCGCCATCACTCTCATGAGTGATCTCTCTCTAATATTCCACATAAGTGAGATTATACTATTATTCACTTGTCTCTTATCATCCACTCCTAAGGTTATCATTCGTCCACCTTCTAAGGTCATTCACCCACATTAACCACCTGCCACTTCATCCAATTTTCCTCATAGTTCTACTACATCTCATTGGATTCCTAAGTTGTCGACATCTCAGTACTTCATATCACCACATCTCCCATCATTGGTACCATCTCCTCCAATATCCAATTCAACTCTTATTCTCATATTGTTATTGCTTCACATGCTTCTACTATTCCTAGTAGGCCTCTTATCTTTGGTAGATGATCTACGCTTTCCATTTCATTACCCGATGATGCACTCTCGTGATACGGTTCACACTTGACTGTTGAGGGTATAATACATCAATGAACCTCCCATTCCACGCTTTCATCTCTCGTGCTTTATGACATGTCATTCCTCTCCACTCATAGCATGTTACAAACTAATTTCCTTATGATGCAGTCTTGTTATATGGTACATTCTTTATTGTTGAGGGTTGTTTATAAATGAACCCCATTCTCACACCAAGGAGAAATCACTCTTCTCCCTACCCTAATTCATTTTACATCTTCTCATCATACAACTATTAACACATCGTTATTTTATATTATCATTTCTACTTGTAGACACCCTAATTTCACATTTGTCCTAAATTAATTAATTCCCCTTCCTCATTTCCCACAAAAATACACTTCGAATTAATCAAATATAATTTGATTAATTATCCATAACCCAATCCTCACCACATGTCATTATTCTCCATGTTTTTCTACTATTGAATTAAAAATTCAAATTCAAATCCTCACCCACTCTTCATGGTCCCCACTCACCTAAAATCCTCCACTTATGAATTAAAAATCTAAAATCAAATCCTCACCCATTCTTCATGGTCCCCACTCACCTAATCTTGCCCACATTTTCAAACCATGATTACTTAAATTACTCTAAGTTAATCACTCCCCAGCTATAAATACAACCTTACCCCTCCCCTCTAAGGACATGGAGAATAAGCTTGAATTCCCTATCTAAGTTCTTGCATCCTTTGAGCAAAGAACATCCTTCTGCCTCGTCCTAATGCCCAAATAGCCTCATAATCCTTTTTCCCATCTAGTGCAAAGTAAGAGGATTGTTGTTGCAGGAAGGCCTTGCTCCATCTTGAAGAAAAGCACCTACATATCACACAATCAGGGCTCAATCCAAGTTTCCTAGCCCATTCTGAGGTTTGCTACTGGAATGCGAAAGAGGAGGTAATATTGTTGGTATTTTACTTCCTTGTTAGTAGTGTATTTTTCCTAGCTTACATTTTGGCACGCCTGGTTACTTTCGATCTATTACCATTAATTTCTCAATTAGTGGTTTTATCTGTTCTTTGTTTATTATTTTTCGTTATTATTTTCTTTTGTTCCTTATGGCCTTCTTTTGTTTGGGTAGTTTTTTTGTTGTGCGGTGTCTTGTGGTGTATCTGCAGGTTATAACAACAATGAAACTATGACGCTCATCATGTCTTTGATCTCCTCGGTGCTTGGTGTTTAGTTCCCAGTTCTAATTTTTCTATTCACTTGTAATCTATAGAAACACATGAACTAGTCATGAGTTTATCATCTTACTGTCATAGGACAACCAATTTGGAAAATGCATTTATTTATTTACTTTTGCTAAAATAACTACTTTGTAGGAAGTTAATCATTTTTTTCTTTTATTTTAGTTAATCATTTTGTGATCTAACTCTTTATTTATGTTTATTGTTCTTTTTTAACCTTGCTATCAAAATTTTAGCTTCTCAGGTGAAGTACGAAGTCAAAAAATAAAAAAAATAGCTCCCGGGACGTTTTTCTCACGTTCAAAATTTTCATTCAGAGTGCTACCATAGCCCATCTTCCGGAAGCCATAAATTTTGCTCCCAAACTTAGAATGACTTCATTTTTTAACAGAAAGGTATCAAAAATATCTATGCAATGGAAAAATAATTTTTTGATTTAGACTTACAAAAAAATTGGTTTCATTTCTTCTAACACCTATCTTTTTAACAAAAAAACAACAAAATTATAGTTTTTTTTTAAATTAATTTTATTTTATTTAACATAACAACCTCACGCGTATGCTCTTTCCTCACACTTCAAAAGTGATCTTGGAAATCAGAAACGTGAGGCCACCCGGGCTCCACAAAACAATTTTTTTTTTTTTTTTTTGCCTTACATTTCAATTTTCCACGACAACACTTCTAGGTAACATTTTCACACTCTTCTTTCGTCGTTTTTATTTTTTGTGAAAACAATCATTATCGCTATTTCGCAATCATGATTAATTACAATAATTATTAACATTTAAAAATATATATATCTATATAAACAAAATCTATTCCAATTGTATCCGCGTATGCTCTTTTCTTGCGCCTTTCGAGCGATCTGGAAAATCGAACGCGTCACAATTTTTTAGTTTCTTATTCTAACATTGCAGGATCCTCTAGCTTTGTTTTCCAATTGTCATTTTAATCATTATTTTCCTTTTTCATATTATTAATATTTGTTTGGTCGTTGGTTGTGTATGCTCTTTTCCTGCACCTTCAAGTGATTTGGAAAATCAAAAACAACCACGATCACTTTTCTAACATTTCGTTTATAGGATAACTACTAATTTGTTTTATGTAGGACCACGTCGCTGGAATATTGTCAAAAAACACAAAAACAACAAAAATCCTACAAAAATACCACCATTCAAAGAAAATTGTTGAAACCAAAAAAACATAATACGCTCAAGTACGCAATTATTTTCTCGCTAGTGATTTATTTCAAGTTGGAAAGAACCTTGCATTTAATCACTTTATCATTTTGTTTTTGCATGTAGACGAGGTGGATTTCATCACCACCAAAGCTACACCGGTGACATGGACTTGACTACCACGCACCAACAACATTTGCATTTGCATTGCACTTTGAGACCTAGTCTCATCACAACGTTCAATATTTACCTCACCCCTGCTCTTCACTTACATGTAATGTTGTCATGCGATAATGATGCGAGTCACGCCTAAATAGCTATAACAACGAAGCTTGGGCATCGTCCCTATAAATATTTGGGGAGTTATAAGGACACCATACACATTCATCCCTCCATCACCTTCCACCTTTTCACAAAACCTATTTTGGACGTGGTGATTCACTCCAAAATAGGAAAGTAAGAATTGGTGAGTCTCCTCCAGTGCTCTAAGGGTTCCCTGTACTAATTATGTCCCCGTACAGAATTAGGTATATCAAGACTAGGGTATATCAAAGGACACATCTTTTTTTAGAGTAATAAGAGCCTGCATCCATCAGTCCAAAGCATACTTGTATGATTTCATGAAACAATGATTATTCATAAAGAATTTACCTCATAAGCCAAAACAATTGGATCCACATGATTGCTTGTTACTTAAAAAAAAATAGTTTAGCATTGTTCTATCATAAAACTTGGTTGATATCAATGTATTCATTATAAAAATTCAAACCCTAGTTGTGTTCCACAAAAAAATTAGTTCTCGACCAATTCAATACCAAGCGAAAACATCCAAATAATCCAACAACGCAGACCAAAACATCGCACCAATTTCATTAGCTTGCTTCATCCAACAATACATCTGTCATAACTTGTCTTCGGCTATATCCAATTGATATTGAGTGACTATCATTCACTCCCCATATCGTCAATTGTCAAAACATCCTTCATAGCTTATTTCCAGCTATATCAAACTAATATTGGGTGACTTGTTTGAGTTCACTCATTATTTTGTCCACCATCGCATTTATCCAAATCACAGCCAACACAAATCCTTTCATAACTCATTTTGAGTTATATCATAACCATATCATGATTAACTGTCGGGTTACTCTCCCCGTCAATAGTCTAGAGCTTGTTTAAGCCAAATCTACACAACATGAAACAAATTCCCTAATAACTCATCTCGAGTTACATCACCATCATATTGAGATAACTTGTTTGAGTTACTCTCCTTATCAGTCATCACGAGCTTATTTGAGCTAAATCCAAAGTAATCAAGTTCTCATTTCCTCACACTTGTTCAAAATTCCTACCCACTTTTCATCTTAATCAGACACATTTCATCATGGTATTCACTCATAGTCACAATCATGAAAATGATGATGAAGAAGTCACACAACTAGAACTCACCAATGAAGAACAAGAACAAGTCAATAGGGTGATAGAACAAAACAAAAATGAATATCTGTTACGCATCCTAGCCATGGGGGAAAAACTACCCCCGAATTTGAGATGAAAATTTAAACAAACTTATTGACAACGATGAATCAAGTTATCACAATGAAATACCAAACAATCCAAATGGTTCTTTGGTGAAGAGTTATTCACTAAAATCCAAGACTTAACAAAGAAACTTGAGGAAGCAACGACTAGAGTTGAAAGATTAAAAGACCTCAATCTAGATTCTAATACTCACGACATGTTTGATAAACCATCCCCCACTTCTCCATTTGCACAAGAATGGAAACATATGAAAGACACCATTCAGGGACTACAAAAAATCAAAACAATTCAACTTTGAAGAATTGTGTCCTTATCCATTTGATATAGAGATATCACGCTTACCATTTCCATCATCCTTCGAAATCCCAAAATTTGATAAATACAAAAGAAAAGGTGACCCCGTGAACATGTCAAGGAATTTTACATGCAATGTCAGGAAGTTACCTATCGAGACATGTACATTTTACGATTATTCCCCCAAAGTTTAGGAGGACAGGCTTTAGACTAGTTTTTCCATCTACCTAAAGGGTCGGTCACGACATTTGCAGACTTATTAGAGAAATTTGTCAAACATTTTTCCTATAACTTAGACTCAGAAATAACCATGCTTGATCTTTGTAACACTAGGCAAAGGCCAAATGAAAAATTTTCCTCCTTTTTACAATGATGGCGAGGAATTGCAAGCTGATTTCCCTGCTCAATACCTAAGAGACAACTAGTTAGCATTTTTGTTCCTAATCTCAATGCTGAATTATCATTCCACATGTAAATGCATTGTCTGAATAGTTTTGAAGAAGTCATCGAAAAGGGCACACAAATTGAAAAATCCCTCATTTCTAAGGGCTTACTTAAAGCACCCTTTAGGGACCAACCTTATCGAGACACTCCTCAAAACCAAGACAAATCTAAATTCTTTAACTGAAATTGAAATATCGTCAATGATGGTGTTACTGATTCCCACCATGTCTGAAACATTCAAAACCATCCTATCAATACATTAAAATCCCAACAACCAATCATCATCCCTAGAAAGGAAGTTCCTTCTGGGACCGATGAAGACAATTCACTCCTCTCGGAGAAAGTCTATCTAGTGTCTTTCGTCATTTGGAAAATGCCAATATGATTACATATCCCATCGTCAAACCCTTCGAAGAAGGACAGCCCAAACCAAATTGGTATAAGGACAACAAATATTGTGATTACCATCACATAAAAGGGCACTCCACAGATCGATGCATGCAACTCCACCATTACATCCAAGACTTGATTGAATGTGGAGACATAGAAGTTGAAAATGCTTCAAAAACACCTAATGAAAAACTTCACATGTTCAAAATCCCTTCCCTAACCACAATAACAATTCAAAAGATAAATGGTCAATCATCAAGCAATGTCGAGTATGACTCAGTCATCTCGACCATAGATTATGACCAAGACTTAGTGGAAACTATAAAGATCAGAACTAACTGTGCGATCACCACTAGACAAAAAAAATGTGGGTCCCTACAACAAAAAAATCTGCCACTTCATCCCCCACATCACCTCCTAATCCACCATCTAATTCCACCACCAATTCCTCTCCACAACCTACACCATCATTCAATATTGTCAAACAATTAGAGAAGACTGCAAAGCACAAATTTCCATCATGGAACTACTTAATTCTTCTCCCGTACTACAACGCATCCTTATGCAAACATGGATTAACGCTCGTGTCCCTGAGGACATCAATTCACAACAATTACAGGCTTTAATCACACATCTTACAGTCCCCAATCCTATTTTATCTTTTCTTCCCATTGACTGAATCCCAACATTAAAATAATCATTCTTTATACGTCGAGGGTTATGTAACTCATCGTAAGATCAAACGTGTCTTAATCGACAATGGATCAGCATTGAATATTTGTTCCATGAAATTTTTACGTTGTTTAGGTTACACTGAAAATGATTTACAAAACAATATCATAACCATTCGTGGGTATGATAATAGTGAAATAAAGTCTAAAGGCACAATCATGTTGTCTCTCTAAGTTGGACCCATCACCTTAGACATGGTCTGTCATGTGGTAGATTTAGAAGTTGCATATAACATTCTCATCGGTCGACCATGGATTCATGCCATGAAATTCATCCCATCAACATTCCACCAATGTATTAAGTTTCCTCATTTGGACAAGGAATTTACATTACGAATAGATCCCCAACATTTTGAGTATTGTAGATTCCTCGAAGGAGAAGATCGACATGATCACTATTGTCCATCAATAGATAAATATGCTCCACCTCACATAATCCCCAACGAAACACGCATTGATCCTAATACACTCCCCAATAATGATTTGAAACCCTCATCTCCTAACCAAAACATATTTTCCAATCCATTATCTTCTGTTAGTCAACCATCTTCCACTAGTCTTCCTCCCACTAATCAATCATCTTCTTCCACTAATCAAGCTTTTTCTTCGGTAAAAGTTATTCTTCCACCCTACCATCTTCTTCCTACCTAGCCATCTTCTTCATCCAACCACACCTCTTCCATTAAGATACATCCTCTTGTGAATAACCAAACTTCATCTTTCAATCCACCCCTTCTTCTTATAACCCATTCTCTTCATCTTTTAAAAATACCAAATTGACTTCCCCACCACATGAGGTACCTATTAGTCCCCCATCTCACACATTTAAAATCATTGACACGGGATGTGGTGAATATCAAGTTAAAAAGATGGCAGACTCATTTTTGATAGATTACGCGAGTATAAGGTTCATCTTAACCCAAAAAAATGTGTGTTCGGAGTAACCTCTGGTAAATTATTAGGGTTTATTGTCTCATGAAGAGGCATAGAAGTGGATCCTACCAAATTCAAAGCCATTATAGAAATTCCTCCTCCTCAAAACCTAAAACAATTACGCAACATTTTAGCTATTTTATGATACAATCTATTGGGCGTTTATATCACGGTTTTGGTGACAAGTGCCATCACTTTAATCAGTTACTCAAGAAAGATGCACACTTTCACAGAAACCACGATTGCCAAGACTCTTTCGCTAAGTTAAAAGAATACCTCTCTATTCCACCTGTTCTTATGTCACCAGTTGCCGATAAACCCATGTTTCTTTATACATCTACCATCATCGAACATGCCATAGGAGCTCTCTTTAAGCACAACATAACGATCAAGCAAAATAACAAGATGTATATTACCTTAGTCAAACACTTATTGAGCAAGAAGTACGTTATTCCCAAATCGAAAAAGTATACTTAGCTAAGGTCTTTTCGTGCTCCATAATTTATGTCATTACTTGCTCAATCACACAACTAAATTGATTGCCAAAATTTATCCTCTCAAGTATTTGTTGTCCAAACCCATTCTCACGGGAAGAATGTCTAGTTGGGTCATATTACTTAGTGAATTTGATGTTGAATTTGTTCCACATAAAGTAATTAAAGGACAAGCCCTTGCATACCAACTTGCTGAGGCACCCCTTCCTAGCACAGAACCACTTCAGTTCTCTTTTCCTGATGAAGATATTCTACACATAGACATTGCGCCAACTTGGACTCTATTTTTTTATGAATCTTGTAATCTCCATGGCTCAGGGGCTGGTATTTTTCTTATCACACCCAGCAGACATGTTATCCCTAAATCATTTTGATTAGAATTCCCATGTACCAACAATATCACAGAATATGAAGCTCTCATCGCAAGATTCAAAATGGCTATATCTTGGAATCTTACATAATTAGTTGTATTTGATGATTCTTTACTTATAATCAAACAAGTTACCGATGAATACTAGGTCAAAGATGAAAAACTTATCCCATATAAATGCATGGTGGATATTATTTGAAGATATTTTCGATTAATTAGCTTTCATCAAATCCTCATAATTTGTAATAAATCTGTCAACACTATGGCAACCATCGAATCCCTATTAGAAATCGCATCTAGTCAACCCCAGGCACATTTTCTTGTCGAACATCTCTTAATGCATGCCTATGATATTCCTAAAAACACTATGGTATGCGAGATCATGGGTGCTGAATAACCCTTGGTACCATGATCTTTATACCTTCATTCGTGATAAAACATTTCCTGGTGACATGAAACCAATGCATAAACGTGCTTTAGCACAACGTGCTTCTCATTACACCATTTTAACAGAAACTCTTTATAAATGAGGATATGATGGCATCTTGTTCCGATTTCTTAATCTGGAAGAAGCCTCGAGTGTCTTAGCTGAAGTCCATTCTAGTATCTGTGGAGCACACACGAATGGTATAGCCTTAGCCAAGAAAATCCTGCGAGTTGGATATTATTGGCCCACCATGGAAAGTGACGCATGTCATTTTATCAAATGTTGTCAAGCATGTCAAAAGTATGGAAATCTTATCCACACACCTTCCTAGGCATTACAATTGATAACCACACCATGGCCATTCTCTCAATGGGGACTTGACCTCATTGGTAAAATCAGACCAACATCATCCGATGGACATAAGTTCATCATTACCACTACTGATTACTTCACTAAATGAGTGGAAGTTATGCCTCTCACTTATGTTACTAGTAGCCAAATATCGAAATTCATTTTTAATAATCTCATCTATCGATTTGGTATTTCATCCACTCGTCATGAGATAATGACAAATCATTTAAAACCCGGATGTAAAAGACCTAGCCAAACATTTTCACATCAAACTAAAATGGTCCACTCCATACGACCCTCGAGTCGGTAATGATTAAGCGGAAGCAACCAATAAGACCTTAAAATCTATCATGGAAAATATTGTCAATACCCATGGGCATAATTGGCATACTCAAATTTACCCCACTCTTTGGGCTTACCGTACATCTTACCGCACGCCTACCAGAGCTACCCCATTTTCCTTTTTTATGGTTGTGAAGCCATTTTACCTATTGAGATAGAACTCCCATCCTTGAGGATCTCCCTTAAAGATGTAATTAATGAGGATGAATACCGAAAACCCCAAACAAGGGCTTGGCTTCTCAATAAAAATCACTTAATGTTCTCAATCATCTTCAAGTCTATCAAAACTGACTGCAACGCAGTTATCATAAAAGGTAAAACCCAGAGAATTCAAAATTGGTGACCTCATTTTAAAAGAAAATCAAAAGAATACCACTAAAGAACGAGAAAAACAAGGAAAATTTGAGCCTAATTGGTTAGGACCCTATGTAATTACAACTAAATTTGGCTCTGGAGCCTATAAATTGGCCACTGAAGATGGTCAAGATCTTGATGAACCAATGAATGTAGTTCATTTAAAGAAATTTTATCCTTGAGATGTTCACTATTCCGAAAACAACGTGTACATTGTTCCTTTTGTCTTGCTTATCTCCGAATAATTTAAATTTATTCATTTCCATTGGCAAATATTTTCTTTATCAAAGTCACATCTTCATATTTATCATCATGAGATAGGTGCTAATATAGATCCTATTAAGTTTGTGAGTATCATACTTCTTATAATATCTCTCATTTTCAGTCGCTTTCACCTATGGTCATACCTAGAAGCTTACTGATGGTAATATATTCCCTTCAAAGACATTCTCTCTTTCATAACAAAGCTCTAAACTTCTTTACCTAGTTCATTTGGTCATCCATCTTAGTCTTCGGTGTTGAACCCTTGCATCCTACTAGTCATGTGGGGTTGAGATTGGGGGCAGACGTTCCTTCCCAAATACAAAGCGCTATTGTAAAAATCCATCAATTCAATAACTTATGAATAATTCATCATCACATCTTTCATCCTTCATAGTCTTTGGTGTTGAGCCCACACTTCTTCCTAGTAGTGTGAGACTAGGAATGGAGGAAGGTGCCCTTACTCATCTATGTCTTGTCTTTGGTGATAAACCCTTGCCTCTTACAAGTGGCATGGGGAAAAGTGTAGAGGGTCATTCTCATAAAAGCATAAAAATATTGCAAAACATTCAAAAAACAAAACAAAACAAAACAAAAACAAACAAAAAGACAAAAAGGGAATTCACTCGCCTATATTTTTCCTTTGGTGATGAGCCCTTGCTTATCACTAGTAGCATGAGGCAAGGCATAGGGAGTCATTTCAAAAAAAAAATACAAAATATTACAATGCTTGCAAGTTATAAAATCCCCAAAGAAGTAATTTAGATGCCTAAGTGAAGAGAGAACTATCCCTTCACCTCATATCTTACCAATCAGCAAGCCACATAACTGTCTAAGTCTAGCACGTGACTCATAAAGTGAAAGCCATTTTTGAAACTAGTTCAGTACCGTTATGAAGAATGGAGTCACAATTTCCCAAAGGGATTGTTGTTAGCATTTGTCTTTATATTCATTATCTACCTCCTATGTCCTTCTTGATTCTCGGTGATGAGCCCACACATCTTACTAGTTGTGTGGAGTCAAGAATGGAGCTAGACTTCTTTTCATCATATCATCACCACCATATCCTACCAATGGAAAGAGAATTTGTGTTATTCTCGAGCATAAGTTACCACATGGAACACGGTAGATACGGATAATATCCTGGTTTATCACCTCTCAAAATAAGTCTACACTCTAGTCCATAAATTGCCAATCACAGTGTAAAAATCCACAAACAAGCATCCGAAAATCGTCAAAAATCTAAAAACTATGTAAAAATCCAAAAATCCAAAAATAGTGTAAAAATCTAAAAATCTAAAAACATTAGAAACACTCGCAAAAATCTAAAAACATTAGAAACACTTGTCAAAATAAAAACATTAGAAACACTCATCAAAAATCTAAAAACATTAAGAACCACTCATCAAAAATCCAAAAACATTAGCAAGAATCATCAAAAATCCAAAAACATTTGAAAATCATCAAAAAAAATAAATTTAAAAATTAGAAACAATTGTCAAAAATTAAAAAAACATTAGAAAATATATAATAAAAAAATAAAGATATTGTAAACTCCACAAAATTACAAAAACTCTAAAAATACCAACACAATTCAACCTTTGAACTATTATCCCCAACGGATGATCCAATCACTTTATGACTACCAAATTCAAAACACTTCTCCTCGCATGAATCCTCGCTTGGGGCAAATCGGCTCTCATTGTTTCCTTGTTTGAGGAAAATGACCCAATACTTTATTATGTCCTCATACCCTACTCAGGGCACATCTGATTAATCCTCACTGTGGAACACGTTAGGGACATGTTTATTGGTTCTTGTGTTGCATTATTAGTTATAAATTATTAATTGCTTTCTTGTATCTTGATATATTACAGGGGGCATCTTGATTTTATGTATCCTGGTGTTCTCTCTAATATTCTTATGTTATCTGATTGCATGTCATATGGGGCATCATATTTTCTTGATGGCCTCTGTCTATGCTCTCTTCCATTTGCATATCGTACTGAGGGCATCAAACCTTTTTGATGGCCCCTATCTATGCTATCACGCATATTACAGTCTAGTCATCCTAATCTTTTATATCACGATGCATCCTATTATGTGCTATATTAAAATTAAGATGTTTTTCATCACGTGAGTATCTTCCTACATGATCAACATCTTACTTTGCACCCCATCCATTCACCCATACTAATACATTCCCTAGTTTGGGAATCCTACTTGATCACCGTTGCAGTTTGTGAATCCTACTTGACGATCTTTCTCAAGTAGCATTCACTATCCAACAACTCCTCCTCCCCCACCATGCTCACCATGTATTTGATCCATTCATCCTCGCTCCTCATTTTTACTCCTCCGCCACTTATCCCCATATTACCCTTCTCACCATTCTTGTCCCCTCTCACCCATTTGTATTCTTTCCTTTCACCCTTCTGCTTCCCACTTGACAATCTTACTTAATAACCCCTTCTATATGGGATCCTCGGTGGAGGTTTACCCTCTCCCTAAGATCTTCCCGCTGTAGAAGCTTCTTCACCACCTCCCCTCTCATCAAATAACACTCACCACCAAACACATCTTCCCATTCCACCTCTTATGCTTCTCATTCTCACATCATTACTCTCACCACGCGGGCATCCCAATTAAGGATTCCCCTCACACTCTCCGCCCTCCACTACATATATTCCTTCATCCATTCATGTTACACTCCTTTGTTTCCTTTCTTTCTTGTTATCACCTCATCTCGTATCCTATTCTACCCAAGCATATCTCACCCACTCTTTTCTCATCCTTCCCCAAATCCGTCTTATGCATGGTCATCCTAATTACACGCTCTCATAGTGTGGAAAATTCACTTGAGATTTCCCCTTCAGTCCATTTTTTCATACCCTATTCCCACCAACTCTATCATCATTCTTCTTCTTCTTCAGCTTGGATCTTACTTAACCATTCCGGCCGCATGACAATCTTACTTAAGACTTCCTCTTAAGATTGATCTACCCTATGGCCTTCCCCCATCCCATCATATTTCCCCCATCTTATTTCTCCCACCTCTCATGTCGATCATATTCTTCAACCTACCATTCCACCCCGTCCCTAATCATTTTGCCTTTCTCCTTGCATATCATCCCTATCGGTTAGGTGATCTTATGAAACCTCTCCAGCATGACGATCTTACTTAAGAGATTCTCTTAAGCATGACATGTCATCTTACACTCGCCCATCACTCTACAATCTCACCATCCATCTTTCCTCTTCATTCCCCATCATCACATCTTTTTACCACCACTATCACCCTCCTCTGCTTGGCAATCTTACTTAACCACTCACTCGGCATGATGATCTCACTTAAGAGTCCCTCTTAAGGATGATTTGTCTCCTTGCATTTCCCCATCACTACACACCCTTCACCCTTCACTTTTTCTCGACATTCCCCATTATCACATCCTTTCACCTCCTTTTCCATTCTCACAAACACCACTTCTCACTTGACCACTTTTCATCTCCAGTTTCACTCGCTAAATCTTACTTAACCACTTCCGTCACATGACAATCTTATGTCGTGGTCTTCCTATGCTTAACTTGTCATTGTGAACTCCTCCCCTCGCCTCATTCTTCGCTTCACTTTTTGATCGCTTCTTCCACCTGGTATCTCTTACTACCCAATTTTTCCTCCTACTTATTATCTTTTCTCTGCATATCCTCTTAAAACATACATCTAATCTCTTCCACCTACAATCATGTTATTTTCCCCCATTTTCCCTTTCTTGATCCATCATCCTTCATACGGTTTATTCCCATTCTTTTCATGTCTTGTTTCTTCATCCTCACCTTGTTCATCCTCATCACCCACATCCTCTCCTCACTTTCACCTAGTCCCAACTCATCCCTCCCATTTTCTTTACTCTTTCCACTTCATCTTCTCAAATCCCCCACATTTCTACCCACACACATGTTTGCCATTATTGTTAACATTCCTATATCATTCTTTCATCATCATCTTCTATTCCTGTGCTAATAATTGTAAGTGGACTTTCCCTAAAAATCATCAATCCTCATTCCACATGACCTCATTCACTCCCTTGGACCTTCTAGAGTTTCCCTTCATTCCTTCCCTCCTCTAAGCCCACCACTCATTGTAAGGGGGCTTTCCCTAATGTCCCTTTGTTGGTGTTACCCTTTCCAATCCTTGTTACCTTTCTCCTTTTCTTCATTTTTTCTCTCACCCTTCCCCACCACTCATTGTAAGGGGGCTTTCCCTAACGTCCCCTCATTGGCATTGCCTCCTCTATCCCCATTCTCTTTTCTCTCCTATTCTTTTCCCTCAATCCCACCCTTTCTTTTCGCTTCTTACCCATCTCTCCATCTTCCCTTCGCCCTCTTCAATATCTTTACTGTCTTCATCATACATCCTTTGTCTATTTTCTCATAGTCCTAATATCCTCATTTCATGCATCTCCGCATCTTTTCCAATCGATGTCATTCCTCCCCTCTTTCTTCTCTTTACATTCCTTATATTGTTCCCTTTCCACTTATTATCCCCTTTCTATATTCCCTTCCTTCTACATCATTTTATTTGTTATCCTCTTCTCTCTCCCACCCCTCGTCTTATTTCCTTCCCCTGTATCATCTTCTTCCCCTTTTTCCATCACGTTTCCTCCTTACTTCCCCATCGATAACCTGGCTCTTCAGTGTTGTCCTATCTTTTTTATCATACCACCCTCCACATGCATCTCCATACGGTTTGCTCCATATTATTTTCCTTGGTCTTCCTCACAATGACACGGTTCCTTCAATCTTCTCCCTGTATTCACTCTATCTTCCTTTCCTCTCCCCTAATTTTCACGTTTCTTCTAACCACTTCTCCTTTTCTCTACCACCCCTACCTTTTCATTCATTTTGTATCTGTTTCTCTTCTTTTCTCTACTCTTTTTCACACTTTCCTTGCCCCTCATAGTTTCTTTTTTCTCCGTTCTACTTCTTCTTTTGTCCTCTTTCCATTTTCATCCATTTCACCCCCTACTCCCACCTCATTTTCTCCTTCTTATTTATCCTTTCCCATTTCCTACTTTTCTCAGCTCTATCATTTCTTTCACTTTCACGCATCCCTCTTTATTATCTCTGTTTCTTCCTTCATTTGGCACATCTCTCTATTTTATCCCTTCACCCTCTACTCTGTCATTTTCCTATTTTTTCCTTGTTTGTCCTTCATCATTCCCTTCTTCCCCTATCATCCCTCTCTCTTATTTCTACCTCTTTCATTCCTTTTTCCTCCCCTATCTCCCTTACTCTTCTCATAATCAACCCCCAATCCTATCCATTCCCTTTTCTCTTTCCCACACACCTTCACACCTAGCATTCAAGGCCGATTGAATCCTTTCTCCATTTACATCATGCGGTCATTCCAATATCTTCCACACCATTATCGTCCTCTTCTCCACAGAATTCATTTCTCTTCTTTTCTAGAGTTCTCACATATATTCCATTCTCGTCAATCCTCTCGAAGGGGCATCACCACATCTATCCATAATCACATCTTCACATGAAATTTTTGTCTTGGAGGATACTATGATATCCGTCACTCACCACTTTCTATTCTCCCCAACAAACATTCGCTCTACCTTTTACTTAAGAAAAGTAGATTGAATTCTTCCCCCATCCCATCTACTTTCTTTGAAAGGACCCTACTTTCAAACATTTCTCATTTCCCACAAAAATACACTTTGAATTAATCAAATATAATTTGATTAATTATCCATTTCAAAATCCAAAAAATAACCCAATCCTCACCACATGTCATTATTCTCCATGTTTTTCTACTATTGAATTAAAAATTCAAATTCAAATCCTCACCCACTCTTTATGGTCCCCACTCACCTAAAATCCTCCACTTATGAATTAAAAATCCAAAATCAAATCCTCACCCATTCTTCGTGGTCCCCACTCACCTAATCTTGCCCACATTTTCAAACCATGATTACTTAAATTACTCTAAGTTAATCACTCCCCCAGGCTATAAATACAACCTTACCCTCCCCTCTAAGGACACGGAGAATAAGTTTGAATGCCCTATCTAAGTTCTTGCATCCTTTGAGCAAATACCATCCTTCTGCCTCGTCCTAATGCCCAAATAGCCTCATAATCTTTTTTTCCCATCTAGTGCAAAATAAGAGGATTGTTGTTGCAGGAAGGCCTTGCTCTGTCTTGAAGAAAAGCACCTACATATCACACAATCAGGGCTCAATCCAAGTTTCCTAGCCCATTCTAAGGTTTGCTATGGAACGCGAAAGAGGAGGTAATATTGTTGGTATTTTACTTCCTTATTAGTAGTGTATTTTTCCTAGCTTACACTACTAATCTATCACATTACATCCCATACATACATTCCTATCAAGATATCACTATACTATTTACTCTCATTCAAATACAAGTCATATCCAAATTCACTACTTAGCCATAATTTCGCATCATGATATATTTCAACATTCAACAATCAAGACAATAATTTCAACAATACATGTGAAAATAAAAATCAAGCTTGCAAATAACAATTACCACATCATTTACCAATGCAAGTCAACAACATATATGATATTAATATAAGCATCTATATATATATATACCATCAAAATCATCATTACAAAATACAATCACTACGGGAAACCCCATGTATCACTATAATATGTCTAATACATCACCTCTCATCATCACTATCATTGTCTTCACAATCGTGGGAACCGTAGAACTAGAGCCTTCACCGCTTACTCTACGCCGTTGGTCTCGGCCTCTATATCTCTCTAGATGACTACGTAATACATCCACCTCGGTCATCTGCTCTACATATCAGCCATGTAACTCCACATATCTCACAAATACATCATAATCCATGGATCCTCCTCCTACGTTCTACCTAGCTCACTCGGTATTTACATGAGCCTCGTCATGATCGCTCAATAACACAAGTACATATGGTTGTTGCTTTATAGCCACCGACTCAAATAAATGGGCATGCTCACCCGATAGCATCAAACCACTCTAACATGTCTCTTCCCACAAGAACATCTAGAGACACATTCCGTGTCAATGTGTATATCAACAAATCTACAATCGGTGACTAATAAGCATCACCCGCAATCCCACAACCAATATTAGTTATTACACATCTTTACATACAAACATTATATCACTCAAGCATCAATAAACAACTAACATACAAATATTACTTATGCTTTGTTATCACCACTACTACATTGACTACCTCGGGGCGGGTGCTTCCCCTCTCTACTCCTCTGAATGTTGGACTGACCGCCACATCTATAACTATGAGATATAACAACACCCATCAATGTGTCGCCCACCACTAACTTTACACCTTCGTGCATCTTGCATCATCTACCTATATGGCTCATATGGCCGGATCTAACTCATCTGGACCCGGATGCACTAACTATGCTCTTGTCATGCCCGGCCTCGCCCTACTCTTCTAGTTGACCTAGTAGATCTCAACCATTCATATAGCTCAGGGCACATCCTAGGTAATGCCAAACTACCATAACGCATTTTCACTTTGAAATAGCTCGATTACCCTAGGGACTGATCCTCCAACCACATGGTTCACCAAAATCACCAAATCTCAACACCATCCTCCAACTAGCCCACATAGTCTCTATATGGCCTCCATATGATATCCTCAGGACCCATATGATCTAGCATCAACCTATAGGGTTTGTGACCATTCTCTTGCTACGTGTGCCTACCCACCTTTCTACAAATATCTTAGGATGTGCCCAACCAACCCATGGCCCACTGAGTGGCCTTAATATCGATATAGGCTCATACATCCATACGTGTAACAAATTCGTGGCTCATATGCCACCATCATGATCCTCCTATGTAAATAGATGCAAATATCTATACAAGTGGGCCAATACACACCATTCCCATGCATATCTAGTCCCAAGATCCTCTATCCTACAGAAAATATCATACATCCTATACATTATGCCAACTCTGCCACCCTCCACCGCCACGGATGACACTAGAATCACTGCATAAATTCCTAAATCGTGGAACCCCGATCTCATAATAGAATCCAAATTGATATGAGTCTCTACCTATACCTGTGTCCCTATGAAAAATTTTGTTCCACCCTCATCTAACTATGGGCATCTACTATGGCTATAACCTATACTCTCTCTCCAACTATCGTGCGTAGTATCATGTATACATGCTCAAGGGTCACTATCATCTCACCAAAAGAGGAAACCAATGTACAAGTACCATCACACCATCACTCACACAAAGAAGTCAACATATGCATATTATGGGGTATCTCCCCCAATCTAGAAATGTGTCACACTGACACATAGTCCAATACATCCCGGGCTGTCATCTCGATAACCCTAAAGTAAGTAAGGTACCCAAATTTTGACCCACCCAAAACTCTCTCGGAATGTATATCTCTCTACACGACACAAAAAGCAATAAAATCCTTACATTAGTACATTATACATACTGCAAACTCATTCATCATAGCATCAACAATAATCAAACTACGCATATTTCACAAAACAATGCCAAATCCCTACTCTAGGATATCAATGCCAGAACAACTCACGAGTGGCAAGAATCGGGTCATTGGCGCTAGGAAATGGTCGATTGTGTCCTCAAGGAAAAAAACAACTTGACTACTTTGTCTTGATCAAAACTACCAAAAATACATAAATACAAATTTTACAAAAATGGGTATCTACGACAAAAATTCCTCAAAACGATCATGCATGTCAATTCCTCGATCAATTCGCAACACCATAGTTATCACTACTCTCTCAAATATCGTCATCCCTAACACGTCATCGTCATAGCTTAGAGCTCTAAATCCCACCCAATCTCGGCAACGAATGAAGTTAATATTCACTTTTCCAATTTAACTATATATAGCTATTCCAATTCACCTTATACTATAGTTACTATGTACACTCATTTTGCCAACTAATACACGGCACACGCTTTCACTCATATCTTGAGATTCGTTACTCTGTTTTCCTACCTATTTGCACCATTCGGATCAATATTTTTGCTAACATTACAATATATGCTTCTTAACATTCCATATTCTAATATGGCACATGTAAAGATCAATACACACACATACTTTATCAATATTATCGTATCTTCTACACTATCTCGTATTCACTATTATAAAACCTTATACACCTTTCTTTCGGCTCCATGCTCATTTCTCCGCCCCTCACCCTTTCACCAAAATTCAGGGCATATAATTAGGATTGTCCTATAATCCCTCTTAGTATATAACGTTACAAACACATTACTATCACACTTTTCTTTGATACTACTCAAATAAGGGTACAAATATTCTATACTACATTTAATACTTTTTTACTATTTCGATCTATCCCCCAAATGACCTAATATGGGGGAAAAGAAAAAACCTCTCTGTGAGTAAGCTACTAAGTACATTATATTCAAAGCAATCTACAATCACTCAATATCAAATTAGTCAATCGATCGTCAATGAACACATTTACAATCTCTCCCAAATGACCTAACTTGGAATCCATCTAGCACTATTCAAATCATAACACTCATTACTATAGGAGTGGGGCAATGAGACATCATTTCCTTTCCTATACTACTCCTATATGGGTTCTTCAATCGAAACAAACAATTTTTCAATTGGAACTAAATTTTTCTCTATCATTCTATAGTGGTTGTACCTTTTGGGGACGCAGCTCATGGATGAAGAGTAAAACTAGACCTCTCTCCCCGACATTCTTCCTCTAGTGGAAGGACGCCCAAATCCTCCAATTTTCAAACAAATCAGGTTGGGAATTGATCACTCCCTTCCTCTTTCAATCTCCATTGGCAACAATTGAAAATCTCCAAATTCTCCAAAATCGTATCAACTCTTTCTCCAAGTTCCCAACACAATGGATTTCTATCTCTACTTATGCCACATGGGTCAATACATTGATCCATGGTTCGCCACGCTATTATTTTCTACATTCTATGGGCACTCAAATATGGATTCTCCACAATTTATACAGTATGTTCCTTACTTAATTTTACACTACTTGAGTTTCATTAAAATAACGTAAGGGGGAATGTAGACACAAAATCATGCACATATTACTATTTTACTATGTCATTAATATGGTGTTATATGCATAAGTAAGAAAAGTATTCGTTGGTGACAATCCTTTGTTCATCTACTTGTTTTGACCAATTTCTATTACATTGGTGTTCTATATTTGTCATTTTTGTATCCAACTCTAGTCAAGTCACAAGGATCCCTATATGTTTATCTATTCACATTCGTCATCATTTGTACTTAACACTATCGCTCAGCGCGTTGGTGTCCATTTTGGTGCTTCTATCTTATTTTTCTTTTCACTTATTTTAACATTTTTGGTTGGCCTTTTTAGTTTTCTTATCCTTATCCCGAGTTCATAGTCATCCTTTTGTGTCACTAGTGTTGAAATTCAAACAAGAGATTCATATATACACACAACATACACACTATTCTTCTAGGTGACGATTATGAAGGAAAATCACATCTACATATTATCATTACTATCAAAGGGACTACATTTTGGGTTGCATACACTGCATAAGAAGGGGAAGTATTCAATTTCATATCACACATTTGCATTTGATCTAGCTATAACCCCTTATCTTGGCGGCATTAGTGCGAGGGAAACCTAAGGACACTATTTCACACACAAGCACATAGAACTACATGATTTCTTGAATGTAGTACAACACTAAATCTTATGTTCACTCTTCGGGTGACCACTAGGGTAAGTCTGACTTCACATTTTGCATTTTTCATTCTAATTTGATGTGTTTGTGAGCTTGTGTAGGTAGCTGGGATTTGTTTTGTAGGTTACAGGTACCTTCGGAGATCAAAGTGTGAATATTAGTTGATCAACAAGAATCAGTGGTGAAACCCTTGCGACACTCTAGAATTTAGAATCGAGCACTTGTGTAGTCACAGATGCCCAAGAGCATCACCACCTCATAGGTGCCCTTACCCTACCATGGGTGCCTCGTGTCCGGCCTTCATTCTTCCTTTCATAATTTATGGTGACTAGTGGTGACTCATTTTATAGCCTATTCACTTGTCGCACCAGCCAGGACCACTTCACTGTGTACTCGAAATCAACTAAGTTACATACCTCCCTCATTTTCTTACAATATTGCATTGCTTAAGTTTCTTAACCTTTGTACTTTCTTGTATTCTACAATATATGTTACTCTAAAATTAGATCTAACAATATTTTTGTTAAATCATAAAAGAGTGCATAGAATGTGTGGGAGATCATAAAACCATTGCAAATAAAGTCCTTAAGACTCCTAGGAGATATATTAGTAAGCAATATATCATTAGCTGCATAGTTAAAATACGCAACATCCAATGATCTAGATATGCTCTTGTGGATCACCCTTTCCATCATAAATAAGAAGCTTAGGTGTAATAAAACCAATAGGAAAAGGATATGAGATAACTTTAGGTGCAAGTGGATTATGCAATAATTTAGAAGATTCCATAGCATTATAATTATGAGAGACACCTTGTTGCAATTGTAAAATTTTTGCTTGTAAAGAATGAACAAGGGACTCAAGAGCCTATGTGTTAGATGAAGATGCATGTGATCCATTATGATGATAGATAGGAGATGTAGTAGCAAATGGCTACATGAATAGGCATATACACATTTTTCATAGGAATGTTAGGTGCCCCTAAAGAGGTAGGCATAATAGATGTGAGAATAGTAGATGAGGGTTGAGATCTTTCTATTAAAGATGTGTCACTAGATTTATGATACGAGAAATATTAGCATAAAGTAGAATCTTGATAATAGGTTCAATATAATGTGGATTTTGCCATAACCCTTAGATTTAACTCATGCATGGGGAGAGACAACCCTTAGATTTAGTAATTCATTTTATTGTTTGAATTCGGTCTACAGAGGACATGTTACTTAAATCTACTCCTAATCAAAATATTGTATCTTGATTTGATGATTTGTTATATCTAATGTGAAATGGTGAATCTTATGAATTCATGATATATTTACTTGGGTGTTAAATAATGGGATATATTTAATACTATCCTTAAGTTTATAGTAGTACCTTTTTTGTTAGCTAATCTCTTGGAAAGTTTGTGACTTACTATGTGACATTTTCTTGATCCCGTAGATGCACTTAAATGGAATAAATGAGAACTAGATAAACGAACTAAGATACTACATAACTAAATAATTAAGATCGGTGTTAAAATGAAATTTTGTGATATTAATAGCGTAATTCGGAAAGAAATATGGAAATATTTGAGATCAATAGTTATCTTGGTTGACTAATAAGGCTTATCGTGTTCTATGTGTCGATAAAGTTTGTGTTATTGAGGACAATAACTAAATTTACAGGGAGAGAACGTTAGGTGACTAAATCCCCATGGAAATATTTTATTAAATAAAAAGGATTAAATCATTTAAAAGTTACCCAAATGCAAGTTAGTGAAGAATAAAGATAATTAAAGTGGAACATAAAAATTATTTCGATTAGATAAAGGGGTGTTAAAACACTATGATGGAAATAATCAAGTATTATGTTTATATTAAAATCAAAGGTGTGAGTGGAAATATAAGTCCATTGTTGAAAGCCACCTTTTAACCCTATAAAAAGGGAGTAAATTTATTTGAATGGATATATGTGTAGGTGTGTGGAAACCACACAAGTGTAATATGATCTATGTGAGAAGAAGCAAAGAAATTATGTTTTAGTATGTTAGGTAAAGGGCTAGAGATATGGATAGTTCCTCGATGGCTCTGCCTCCTCTCTCGCGACTCTCTTTTTCTTCTTCTCATTTTCATAACCCTAGTCTCAGTCAATAGGGAGACCAGGGCTCTTTATGGCCTGCACTAAGTGTAAGCAGATGTGTAGTGTCAGTGCCTTGTTTGGACGGATCTTCCAATGTTTTTGGAGACCCGGGTGTGTCTGCAAAGGATGTGGTTGTTTCTTTTTGGAATTTCCCTCTGGTGTTAGTGGTGTTGTGAATGTACAACCTTTATTCTTACATGTGGTTTTTTCTTTGACGTCCTCAAAACCCTTATCTGCTTCTAAAACCACTCCTTCGGTCTATTTTGGGGAGTCGGTGTTGGAATCCAAAGATTTTTCTCTAGCTAGATCCGACCTATCATTTCAATGGTCTTTTTCTAGGTTCAAACTTCTTCATTTGTGGATATCTCGAGAAATGGCATCCCCTCTTGTCTGGTAAGCTTGACATTTATCCCTATGCAAGGGGTTTCTTTATTGTGGTTTTGTTTTCTTCTGAGGATATATATTCTATCATGTCCAATCTTTAGGAACTGTAGCACCATCACTTGTTGATGAAATTATGTTTTCTGACTTTCAATCCCCTAACAAATGAGTTTAACATCAAACCAGTTTGGTTGTGCTTACCTCTTCTCCTATGCAGCCTGGGTAGAGGAGTGCTTGACTGATATTGGAAATTCTTTGGGAACATTCTTATCCACAGACTCCAAAACATAATTTTATACCCACACCACTTACGTGAGAATTTTGGTGGATTTGAATACCTCTTTGGATATTCGAGCTTCCATTTATCTCAAATTTTCAAATAGGATTTGGTCACAACCTCTAGATTACGAAGGGTTGACCTTCAAGTATAGGAAATGCTTTTCCCTCAAACATCTTGCTACAGATTGTCAGAAAGTAAAGCAACAACGTAAGGAAAGAGTTTCTTCGTGGAAGGACTCCAATCCTAGCTTACTAATTGTTGGAGAAAATGTTGATCCCTACTCGGATGATCTAGTCAGGGTTAGTGTTGATCATGATATCATTCAATAGCTGGTTGAGACCCAAATATCCCCCTTGTGATTGGGGCGGGAAAGGTGGAATAGGTGGTGACTCTCCCTTTGGGGGAGGAATCGCCACCCATTATTGGTCCCAAAGAGTCAACTAGTTTTCTTCCATATTTTCAGGACAAAAATTGGACCCTAATCAAAATGATGGTTGGTCAATTGTAAATCAAAGAAAGAAGGGGCCTCTACATAAAATGAGATTAAGATCTCAAGATCGGAATCCTTTGGAGTAATTTTTTGTGTTGTGACCGAAGTTGCTAGACTCTTCTTTTCTCTCATCTCATGTTTTTGCTTTGTTCCTTTGTGGCATTTATTTTTCTATTTCTTATGACCTTCTTCACTATAGAGATTTAATATTTAATCTCTCCTTGAGGGCTTTGTATAAGGATTCAGATCCTTTTAAAATATGTCTTTTACCCTACTCCAAATAAGGGCCGGAGACATGTAACATTTGAATAACAATGAGACAGGGTCCACATAGTGGTTCCAAGGGGTGTGATCATCTTAGTGTCCTGGCCAAGGCTAATGGAATGTTGTATTTACATTATGACATGTGATTGTTTCTACTTTCTCACTTTGTTGAGTGTGGTCTCATTGTTGGCTTACCTAGACCAATTGGCTATTGAAGAAGTTTATCTTCAAATATGTATTTTGAACTTGAAACTACTAATAATAAATTTGCAGTATTGATTTTTGTTATTTAATCTATCAATGTTATTGAATTGAATGTTTATTGATGTGTTTATACCATCTGTTTCAATGTAAATATATTATGTTTAATCTATTTATTACTATATAAATATGAATCAAATAGGTGGAAAATAAGCACATCGAAACGACTCTTCAAAAAAATTAAACTTTCAAGTTGAAAAAAGTACCAAAGGTATGGTCAATGATGGTTCCAATATTTATGAACATGAATTTGAAATATATTCAACATACCCCTCTTCTTATCATTGATTGGTCTCAAAAGGAAAAATATAGTATTGATGATCTCACTACACTACAGTGCACCGTGGAACAAAGAAATGTTATCTAAAGAAGTTGGAAAAATTCAAGGCTTTAGAAATATCCATTACTCCTCAAGGTCATTAAGACATGCCTTCTTCCCCAACTCATAATTACAAAGTGTAAAATTTAATATTCATACTCCAAGAGTTGAACCTACATTAAAAGAGGAGGATATCTTGTTGAAGTCCATGTAGAAAATGTAGAAGGAAGTGGCTCAATGAAGAAGTTAACTATAAGGATATCTCCCATCTCTTCACATGTATCATCTAAAATGTCTCCCTATGTAGTAATTATACCTACACAAGTTGCTTCCCCTCTTCCACTCACCCTCAATATTCATGTCACAAGTTCAATTGTTGATTATATCACCAAGCCTTCTTTCTCATGGGTTCAACCATTGGTTGAAAAAAAAAAATTAAAATCAAATTGTTGTTCCTGACTATGATGTTGTAACTTCTCTTCTTGGTACTCTAGTTCCCAAGAATGCCAATGTAACTTCTTGACTTGTATTAAACACCTCGTGCCATCAATTTGTTAATATTGCAAACATCACAGTTGATAAAAATAAAAATCAAATCATTGTGGTAGATTATGACTTATCAAGAACATCACTCAGAGAATCCACTCCTAAAGGGTATGTGTCTCGATTTGAGAGAAACAATCTCAAGAGGCATCAAAATATTAGAAAAGGGAAATCGAGACGCGAAACAATTGGAAGAACAAGTGCAAACTCTTTTAGCTTACATAAAATATTTCCTCTTCACGAGATACCACTCTAATTGAATCTCCTCCATCTTCCACTTCAACAAGTGATATTGATATCAAAGTTATTTCTAAGATTCACAAACATACTCAAAGGGGTAAAATTATGGAAGCTTATGTCAAAAATTTATTAGTAAATGGCATAAAATTCATTGATGAGGGTCACAAATTTTATGAGAGCTTAGTGGAAGATTAGAAGAAATTACATTCTAAAATTGAGAATGTGGAAAAAGAAGCTAAAATTTGGTCAATCGTGATCTAGGACTTAAGAATCATGGTATTAACTAATGAAAACATCCTCCTCTCATAGAATATTTTGACAATTCAAATGGAAATATTTCCCAAAGTTGTTCTTGTAGTGTTGAGTGGAGGCTCAAAGTATTGGAAGAAAGCACAACAGACTTCAAAATTACATACAAAAGGGTGAATCTCTCTCAAAGATGATATTTTTATTGATCTTAAGGTTGTCCTTTGTGATCTTTTTTAGGAAAAATCATCGTAGCTCAATACAATAAATGATATTAAGGAGAAATTCAACAACTTAAAGAGGAATTATTCAATGCTAATAACTTCAATCAAGATAAAATGGAATAATTTTTGAACTACACAATGTAATAATGGAAACATCTAAAAACTTGGCTCAATTTGGAGGAACCAGTTCAGAGAAGCTAAATGTTATGGGAAGTTGGCTTAATAATCTTGTTAACACTATCATTCCAAAAGAATTGGATATCGTAGGTGCAGTAAGAAAATTCATGATTCACATTCTAAAACTCAAAGTTCTAATGTCTTCACTTTACTCCTAATCTTCCAAATGAATAAATGTTATATTTTTACGTTTTAGTTTTATTTTTCCTTGAATTATTAAAAATTGTAAAAGTCACTTAAGTGACTTATTGGGAAAAGTACAATGTATAAGTAACACATTAGTTACTTGGAGGTATTTACAACCCTTTCTCACTATAAAAGGAGATCCACTCTATTGTACAAGGGTTGTTGATAATTTACAAAATAAAAAGAGGGAAATTTTCCCTTTTCTTTCTCTTTCTTCATCTCTCTATTATTCCCGATTACACATTATATATTATGAAATATGAAACTTTGTGTTCATTCTTGTCTCTGTATAAACTTTTAAACTTCATGCCTACATTTATTTGACTTAAATGCATTCATATGTGTGGATATTTAATTCATGGGCAAGTATTTTATTTTATGAAATGTTGGAATATTCTTTTATTATTGACATGCATGTGAGTAGATAAAGATTTGGTTTTTCTTTTTCCAAAATTGTTATCACTTACCTTCTTTTTCTCAAACTCTATTTTCTAAATTCCATTCTCTTTATCCTTTCTTTCTTCTATAAATATCAACATATCGAATTAAAAAACCCATCAAGATAGTTATAGTGTAAATATCTTACTTTTCATTTTTGTTTTAAATAAGGGAACCTCCCCATTATAGAGGAAGGACTTTCAATCCCTTGAAATGTTGTCTTTTAGTAAAGTACAAAAATTTCCTCCAACACCATATATGCATTATATGCTCTAACTCATAGACACTCAAATTTGACAATTTATCCTTTGACATTGTTGATCTTGACATTGCACACTTGCATGGACAAATGCACTCTCTTCACTCTTTCTTAGCACACCCTGATAACACTTCATGCACTTGTTTATCTTTTCACACCTCTCTGTCATCATGATTCTCTAAAGTTTAACTACATAAAACACATATGAAAACATCCATGTATGGGCCTATAAAGTCAAAATATCATTTTTCCCTTTTGTCCAAAACCGTAGATTTCGGTCAGAATTGGAGAATGTCAATCCTAACCCTATTATATGGTTTTGGAATGATATGTGTTGAGCTAATTATTTCAATTCCATCACATTATTATGAGAAAATATATCCCCTTGGTTAGCCTTTCATGACATAATAACCTTCGAAGCATATATAAGCAAGTAAATCACACCTCATTTAATAACCTGACACTTTAAGAACTCCTTATGTAAAAATAAACAAAAAGGCACTCCAAGCTCCTAAACTATGAAATAACTCATGCACATCCATTAGGGTAGCACCTCTACAGTGTATGAAGTCTTCTTCCAAGTCTAGGAGTCTCCATCTTCATTCTACAAGCAAGAAAAGTGACCCTTCCCAAGTATTTGAGAAAGTGTGAAACTCAAGAAAAGAATTGTCAAAACATGATTGTCAAGTCTAATTACACTACAATATATATCACATGCTAGAAGAACAAGGTTCAGTTTGATCCCTCTTAAAAATAGTGGTGACATCGGCAGTGTATAGGGGTTCCCATAACCCACCTAACTTTATTTTGTAGGAACTCCTTACACTACAAGGGTTCTAATGTTTGAGTATAGTTTACAGATCCATTCTAAAGGTTAGAAAAGAAGGTGACATGTAGTGACACACATTTCTAGGTAGGTGAAGCACTCAAGAAGTTACACACCCAGATTCTAAGCAATTCCAAGACTATATAGAAAGGTCATGACCATATAAATGCTTTGGACCTAGTTGTATGGTTTTGACTAGGCTTAGTTTCAGGTTCCGGTTTCAATAACGAAGCATTTTCGACCCGATCAACTCGTTTTTGCACTCAAATCACTCGGACTCTCCTAGATCCACACAGAATTAGCTAAGTGCACTCTTTTCCTTTTATTTTGATAGTTTCTAGATCAATAGTCACTTTGGAAAGTGTTATTCTGATTTGTGTAATTAATGTTGGAATTTAATTAAATCATAATATCCACTTATAACATTATTCATCATTTTTATGTATGTTAGTTAAAACATTTAAACATTAAAAATAAATGAAATATTCAAAATAAAAAGTGAAATCATTTGGTGAACCCGACCCTCTCTAATCAAACATTGTATCTCTAACCATAGTGTCCTTAGGGTTTCATTTTGTGTTTGTCTCTTTTATTCATCATGCCCCTTCCTAATAAATTCTATGATCTTTATATTTGGCCTAGGATTCCCAATTCATTTGCTAATATGGGATATTATCCCTCTAACTGGTCCATGCCCTTGTTATCATTTGAATGAAGTCCCTTATGTTGATCCAAATTGTTATATGGTTGATGTATCTCCTACTTACATTGACATTCAATCTGAAATCACTCTTGTTACTATTGATCATCCACCTTGTCTTCACTCTACTACAATCAATGTGGTAACGACATAACACAATAAGTAACCAATTGGGGTAAATCCACCATTCCTTCCCCACCTTCTACTCTTGTGGCTAAATCTAGTGTTCCCTCTAAAGGGTATGACTTAATTGAACAACTTAGAGATAGCCCCGTTAAGATATCTATACTTGAATTACTTCAAAGAGCCCCATATATAAAGATATATTGTAAGAAACTTTTCACTCTTTCACATTGGTTAATGACACCCATACAACTACCTTCGCTTCATTCATAGATACATGTAAGGAACTTGACAAGGATATTACTTTTTCTCCATCGGATATCCCACCTAATATTGATATGAATCGATTTTCACCTTTATTCATTGTTACATGCATTCAAGGATTCTTTCTCAAAAGGGTTCTAATAGAAAATGGATCTGGTCTCAACATATGTCCTAAATAATTTCTTATAAAGATGGGCATTTCTCCTATTGTAATCAATTATTCTCCCGTTGTTGTGCAAGGCTTTGATGACATCACACATTCTACACTTGACGCTATTACGTTTAATCTACTTGTTGGTCCTAAGACATCACCTACTACATTTCACATCATGGACACTAATTTGCAATACAATTTAATCTTGGGTCGTCCTTGGCTTCATGATATGCAAGTTGTCTCCTCTACTTTCCATTGTTGCATCAAATTTTTACATAATGGCATTGATTATATTATATATGCTGATCCTAATCCTTATCAATATTACAAATTAGATATTTGTAATCCACGAACACCTTTGGTCACTACTCCACCACAACCTATTCCTATGGAAAATTTAGATACATATGTTGTTAGTGAGACTAGTGCTCTAGTGTGTATGTATCAAATATGCCTCCACATGTCAAGAGTCACATTTAAACATTCCTCTTATGAATCCACCAACATCTTCTATCCCTAACACACCACCACTTGATACTCCTAATCTATTATATGGGGTTTTAAAACATCCTAATGCACTGAGTATGCTATTGATGGTGATGATGGTACACTTACACTCATAGATGATAGTTTATGCAAAATCAATTTTAATCCTATTGATGTAGATGAATTCATGTTTCATTCTCTAGTTCACCTTATTTTAATCATATTGACTCTAGTAATACACACATTGATCCTATGACCAATACCATCAATACTCTGGATGTTTCACCTCATGTCACATCTATTGCAATTTTAGCTCATCTTGATGCACCACATGAATTACTTTCTATTTTACTTAGTTAAGGTCTCGTCACATTGCCTTCCAAGTGTCATCATTTTACTGAAATATTTCTAGACAACCCAATCACCATTTTTGTGATAACCACCATGTTACAGGTCATGACACCAATAATTTTCAAGTGTTAACTAATGAAATCAACACTCTCAAGTGTAATGGAACTCTTACTATCTTACATGATACATCAATTCCTTTTAAGATGATTCCTCATTTTGAAACACTTACTAGCTCTGTGTATATCCATGAGTGATATTGGCCGCATGTGCATGTTAATCTCAACCAACACAAAAATATTTCCACTTTTGAGGATTTGACTACCCTAGGACTCACACCATCTAACATTACACCTTCTCTCACTCCCACTATCAACTATCAAGGATATATTATGCTCATGATAGCCTTTAGGTTATGTGTTGTCACCACAAAATTTTGGGTTGTTCTTGACCCCCAATCCACCCCATTGGCTTTTGGTAGATCTTGGTTGCGATGTATTTCTAGTATTGTCAATGTTCACAATACTAGCATTACTTTTCCACTTCCTACTAACATGGTCACTATTCATAATGATTATTTTCTTGATTATCAACCCAACATAACACATTGGGCTCATATTATGGAATCACTATTTCCCTCTTATAGTCATGAGGAATATATTATGGAACTTAAGCGTCTTCATGAGACATGATTATTTATTTACAAATGCTTCCAAATAAATTACTATCATTTCATATCCAAAACCCATTGGGTTTCAGCCCATCATCGATGACCTCCTTGATGATCTTTGGAAGCTCTCATGTTATTTCCCCTCACTTCCTAATGTTGCACTATGTTTATAAGTTTGAATTGACTATTGAGGGAGAAGTTCCACACCTAAACCTCACTTTTTCACACACACACACACACACACATAGAAAATATTATGTCCCATATTTAACTTCATAATCTATATCAAACTAAAATGTTTTAAAACTACAATTTTTTTGAATATTTACAAAAATACAAAATCAAGACATGTTTCTAGGGCACACATTGTTTTCACTTTACATTATACATGTTTATTCCCTTGGTTTCATAGATAGCATTTATTTTTTACACACATGCATTCACATGGTATATTGAGAATGATGTAGGAAATCCATAGAGCGATACACGATCATAATCATTAGCCTCCCTTTTCCCATACCAGTAACATTTGGGAGCATCTATATGTACATACTATATACAGGTGTTATATTTCCAATATAGTTATTTCATTTCCTCGTTACATTATGTCACTCACACATACACACACACGTGCGCGCGCGCACGCGTGCGTTACACACACACACACAGTATTTTTCTATCTTTTAGACTAACAAGATTAACACATGTGTCTTGTACAACACTTACATTTATTGCTTCACTAGCTCTTTTATATCATATGTTATGTGTTTTAATCATATTTGAATACACTTATGTTTTCATACATGTTTGTTAGCTATGTGTTTGATTGTGGCCTAAGGGCCTTGATTCTCTTGTGACATTGTGTGTGTCCCATGTTTGTGTTAGCATACCTTGTGTGTGGTTATGTATCTCTCTTTTTTATGCTCGAGGGCCTTGATTATCTTGTGACACCATGGGTGTCACATGTTTGCAATAATTTTTGTTTTTTGTGTGACATTATTTTCCATGTTTTCATTTGCTTTTATTTCATTGCATGCACTTTATTCTACTAACACATGATTTTTGTAGTTTTTCTTACTATTTTGTTTCCATAACATTGTTATGGTTATCTCATGTTTTCACTTGCTTCTATTTTGTTGCATGCACTTGTTTTTTACTAACACATGGTTTTCTCTAGTTTTTTTACTATTTTGTTGCATTAACATTGTTATAGTTATCATCTTTCTTTTGTCATGACTTTTATTTTACGTCATTTTTTCTACCATGCACATCCCCTTGCACATATAATTTCTTTTTGGTGGCCACCACATCATCTTTTCGAGGTTATACACAAAGTATTAACATCTCAAACATGGGTATACATCTTCTCTTTTGAGTTGAACACTCAAATTATTCATCAAACACTCCTTAAAAGAGGGGGAAAACATCCGGGGTCTCTTCTACATTTTTAGTAGACACTTGTATGTTTTCAATCACACACATATGCAAAGGAAAACAAAAACTACTAGAAATTGGACTCAAGCACATGAATTTAGAAAAATCTATAGGGGTTAAAAATGTACTTTGTCAAGTTAAGATCGTCATAAATAGTTCTCCGACCCTATCATATAGTTTTTCCCAAGGGACATTTTCTCCAAATATTTCAACACTTCCAGATTTTTCATCACTAGTGCAACATTTTCATATGAGATTATGCTCATATTGACTCGGTTTGGAACATATAAAGGGGGCATGAAGTATTCCATTCTCTCTTTCTCCATGGAACTCAGTTTCACTTCCAGTTTTGGATACATTAGGGGCATGGGTCTCCTTTCTCTACTTAAATTTTAACATGTAATTATTTCTACTCATTTTCTATTCAATTGTGTGGCAAATGGAAAGAGTATGGGGCACTTATTTCTCTTTTCTATTGTGTGTCCTAATTTATGAAATTGGGCTTATAACTATATGCAACAATATGGTTTATGGGTTTATGAAAGGTATCAAAGTGGCTAAGTTCTTCATAGAAATAACTTTCCTATATTCTTTAAACTTAAGGGGAAGATATTAGAGTTGTTGAATGACTTTAATACATGCAGTCTTATTCCTTAAGAGGTGCTTCGGATCCTCTTTTTGGTTCTTCTCTTTAGTATTTGTGTATTGGGTTGGTACACCTAATGCATCAACCTCTCCTTGAAACAATTGGGGACTGATCATCCCCAATTCTTCATAAGAATTAAGTAAATCCAGAATATTTGAGGCACAAGAATGGGAGCACATTCCCTCCATAAAACAAATAGGTGTATTCCTTCCATGTTTTGCATCTCTTTTGGAATTTCTTATTGCACATTTCTTTACAATAATTTCATTACATTTGAGTTAAGGTTCAATTTATTATCTTGGGAATTGACTACACTTTGTGTTGCAAGTTTCGTTTTGGAGTGTGTCAACACAAACACAATGAGATACTATAAAACAAAGTTATTGCAAGAAAAGATAAAGTGTATCTACACACTCAAGTATATTTTCATTTTAAGCATGTAATTTTCATTTCATACTTAAAGGGGGAAATGTAGACACTCAAATTTTGCAATCTATCCTTTGACACTATTGATCTTGGCATTACACACTTGCATGTACAAATATACTCTCCTCACTCTTGCTTAACATACCCTGATAACACTTCATATACTTGTTTATGTTTGCACACCTCTCTATTGTCAATCTATAAAACACATCTAGAAACATCCATGCTTAGGCCCAAAATTGAAAATTCCCTTTTCACCTCCTATCAAAAACCATAGGTTCCAGTTGGAATTGGATAATTTCAATCCTAACCCTATTATAGAGTTTTAGATCGACATGTGTTGAGCTAATTATTTCGATTTGATCACATTATTTTGAGAAAATATATCCTATTGGTTATCCTTTCATGATATAATAACCTTCATAAGCATATATAAACAAGTGAAACATACCTCATTTAATAAAGCATGGCACTTTAAGAACTCCTCATATAAAAGTACGCATAAAGGCACTCCAAACTCCCAAAATTGTGAAATAACTCATGCACATCCATTAGGGAAGCACCCTCTACATGTATGAAGTCTCGTTCTAAGTATAGGAGTCTCCATATTCATTATACAACCAAGAAAAGTGAAGCTTTCCACGTATTTTAGGAAGTGTGAAACTTGTAGACATCTAAAATGTCGACATGATCAATTACGATTAATATGTCCCACAAATAACATTGTCATTATTAATATAATAATTAATCGCAATATTAATTATTATTAATCTCTTTATCACATTTACCTTTTATCATTTATCTACTATCCTATCATTTCATCATTAATCCTTTTTAATTCCTATCTTATCATTAATCCCTTTTATTTCATTATTATACTCTATTATCCTACTTTAATCCCATTTATCATTTTCTAGGAATTTAATATTCCTACACCCACATACACACCTACTCTACACCTACCTACACCTATCCTTTGCATATAATTAACTAAATACATCCCATTGATTTAATTAAAATGCCCATCTCATCACCTTTAATTAATTTAATTAATTAACTTCTATTAGTTAATTTACTAATATTCAATCATATCATGCCCTAATATACTTTCTATTTAGGATGATTTTATCCTAAATATTTATCTTACACTTTTTCCTAGCTTTCTTCCTATTTATTTTTATGCCCTAATTACCCATGATTTATCCCCAAGCAAGATAATCCTGTACAATGCTTTAAAGCACCCTTCCAACTCTTAAAAACACAAAATCATGCAAAGAACACAAAAATCTTGCCCATTGGGGAAAATTTCCCGTGTCGGTGGTGACCAGCCTAGCCAGTTCCATCGACCCTATAAAACTAAGTTAAATTCTTCCAAAAACATAGGAAAAATCATTAGATGCATGTGAATTTTGGATCTCTCTCATGACTAGTGAATTGCCTCTCTGCCTAAGCATTCCTGCAATAGTTATAGACCTCCCTAACCTCCTTTGAATGTGTTTGCATCACTCATGTTTCATCCTTCATGAGCTTATCATTATCTTGGTATTGCTTTTTCTTCATTTTTTTATCATATTATCATTGTTTTTCTTGCTTCTAACATTTTACAGTTCGAGATCATTTCTGCAACACTTAGATCTTCATTCAAAAACCTTTTGTTTCAACTCTCTCTACTTACAGTTATCTTTTTCATCCATTTACCTCGGCCTTGTCTACAGTTTATACACTTCCATCAACCCACCCTAGTCATCATCGACCAGGGTCCTGATTCTCAATCTACCCTCATCCATCTCATTTCTTTTTCTTTTTCTACTTCCTCCTCATATCTTTAGATTGACTCCAGAGATCATTTCAGCCTCTCTCCCGCATCCAGATTGCCTGTCATCTACCAAACTCCTACACATTTTATATATTCTCTCTTACATTCAGAGATCCAGTCTCTCCAAGTCGTTCACCGTTAGACTGCTGCCACACATCTCACGATCTAGGTCACCATCAACCAAGACAAGTAACCTTTAATTTATAGTTCTTTCAATCAAATCAGCTTTTATATCAATTTTAATCACTTCTCAGATTCAATACTTATGCCTATGCATGATATCTAATATTCTTTCTTTATTTCACTCTTTCTAAAAAATGGGGTTGACATCCATGAAAGGAATCTAATCACTTCTTGGAGCCGGCATTGTTCAAGAAGCCCCGCATAAATCTATCTAATCAATCCCATTTTCATTTTATCTTATTTACAGGTCATCAGCTACAACAAGGATCATCATCACTTTGTTCCCATTTATCCATCACATCAGTTATGAGGTACTATAAACCCTCCATGTTATGATTTTTAGTTTCTTTTAGTAGTTAGTTTATTCATTTGATTAGGAATGAAGAAACTTGTCCAACATTTTTGACACGCCTGGTGGGACCCCCCTTAGGTGATCCCTTTTTTTCAATTTTTTTTCTTCTTTTTTCTTCTACTAACACTACAAAGAGGGATCCACTTCTTTCTTACTCATGTTGGGTTTATCTTTGGACTTCTCTTCACTAAATTTTAGATAAAAAGGAAAATCTTTATCCATGTTTTCCTCTTTTTCCTTATTTTCTTTTTTCTACATCGTATTTCCCTTTCATGTGTGTTTCATCAAAATATCACACTTTGATTTGGTTTTAAAAGAACCTTTCTTTTATACATCCTACTTTCTCACATAGTTTAAGTAGGAGGTTAACTTGTTGCATTTCACAATCCTCACACATGACCTAAAACTCACAAATCAATCAACACATCAAAACAACATCCTACCCAGTAGACTGATTGGGATTTCATCACCCAACAAGAAACCTCTTGAGACTCTCCCAAGCCAAAAAAACCTGAAACCAGACATAGACTGCCTTCTTCTAGGTACCCCATTATCCATCCTTTTTTTTTTCACATTTTTCTTAATTAAAAACAATAAAAAAAATGGTTTTATTGACTTTTTTGATTTAAAATGGAACACAATTCTTCCCCAAATGATTTTGCATGAACCATGATTGATATATAATTTTTTCCTCCTTCTAGCCCCATCCGTGACTTCTTTCTCCATAGATCACTGCCAACCAGTAGAATATATCCCACCACCTTGACCACCCCTACTTCATTTGACATCCCATGCCTATCCCATCTAATGAAATCCTCATTCCTCATGTATCAGATCTTCCCATCCAATCCCAACCATCTTATCATGTTTCTCCTCCCCAACATCTTACATCCCCTCAACCAATATGATCTTCACCACTCCCCGACATCTTCAAAAACCCTTTCCTAACCACCACCAAAAACCCATCTTCATCAACCCCACAAAAAAATATAACCCATTTTCAATCAACACCATACATTGAAACCTCCTTCCATATCTACCCCACTTATCTCATCATCACCTACTCCCATTCTTGATATTTTGCCCATGGATCCTTTGAGATTTATCCCATATCAACCATATCCACCACCTTTAATTTCCCACTTATCTCATATCTACATCCAATCCAACTCTTACCACATCCGCATTGGCTTTGACTACACCCACTTCTTCATCCACACCTATCCTACCTCAACTTACTATGACTACCCCATTAGCCACATCTATCCCAAACACACCCATCACTACACTTATATCTACTACAAAAAATCCACCTATGTATGTCTTGACATCATTATCACACATCTCTTTACCCATGCCCACATCATCAACTTTATCCCACTCTTCCACATCTACCATTCCCACATCTACATCTACATCTATCTATCACCAATCACACCTTATCAATACATGAACATATCCATAATTCCTCTTGAAACACTATAAGATAAACATCGAAGGTGTTCATACCTCTTCCACAAAACCCCTCATTTCCACACCAAATGATCCAAAATCTACATCACCTCCCTCTCACATAGACTTCATCAACCGCATGATCCAAACACCCCTTCTTCTATCCACACATGCACCTATCATCGACCTCATACCAACACATATCTCACCCACTTCATTGATACTACTCCCCATCCACATTTATTCCACCATTACCCATCATACCATCTATAGAATCAGTCCCAGTCCCTCTTTCTACACTTCTACCTACACCTACCACATCGACCATCATAACCACATCTCCTACATCATCATCTTCTCCTCCCACATCCTTTGAAGAATATTGGAGATCACTACAACTTACAAAAACCATAGGTGATCCTCCTGTCTCATCTACACAACTAGACATTTCTTCACCTTCCTTAGATCAAATCATGCAAAAATTGCTTCCCCATCAGCCACAACATCATCTTTAGATCCACCAATTGAAATTATTTTCATTCCTACCAAGGGTACTCCTTCACAAACCAAACCTAAAAACCTTGGTACCCTTCCACATGGTCCCTTATGCGCCCTCACAAGAAGATATACTTTCCTCTAATAAATACCAAACCTACATCATCCATCTTGGGACCACATCCATCTATCCTAGGACCATCTCCTTTATCATGATCAATCAACCAATCCAAATCCAAACAATTTGACTCCCTCCTAGGACCATCTCCTTCATCAAGAACACTCCCATCCACCACCAATCTCAATGAAAATCATATAGTCCTTCTTCTTCTAGGACACCAATTACAAAAAAAAACATCAAGATCTCGAAACAATCCACCCCCATCATCGACATCGAACATCTTCCAAACCACCTCTGGACACATATATTGAATCCTATGTGGAATTCCTATGAAATTTACTCCAAATTTCTGCCATTACACTTCCACCTATCAGGGCCTTTGATCCAGATCATTCCAAAGCCATCATGGTTTGACCCCATCACATTTTTCCTACCATCATACCCAGGTCATGACACCAAACAATGTAAGGCCCTTCATAACTATTATCCACAATCTTATCAAGAGAGAGGACCTTCTCGAGGACTCTCCTCCCCATATACCATCTCATCCTTGACTTATTCCACTATAATTTCCACCTCTCCATCTATAGGATTCCCTAGGCCTCCTCCTTCATCCACCACTTCTTCACATGTCGATCCTCTTAGTGAGGGTCCTCCCTTATTCATCGATATAATTCACCTTGATACACCATCCTTATGATCTCTGATCCTATACCCCATATTTATTTGGAATTTCTTCCATATATCTCATCTCGTTCCTTCTGATATCTACTAGTTCATCCACATCTCTCTCGCTAGGGGGAGACCTTCCCCTTGTTCATTCTTTCACATCTTCTTCCTCATCATCTTATCCCCGCATATTCTTTGACACTGGGGGACTTCACTCTAGGATCTGTCTACTTGCAGATGGATTGGATCCTCTCCATACTTGACATTATCTTATTCTATCTATCTCATCTCATCCAATCATATCAGCTAGTTTTATCCATCATCTTCTCCTCCTATCACTTCCTTCATGGCCATATATGTGCTTCCTTTAGGGAGCACCATGGATTTATCTAAGGTCCACCCTCGTGGCCATGTGATCTCATCCTAAAATCATTGTAGTAACTATTATTCTTGTTTTTCCAAGAAAATGTTATCTAATCAAGCCTCATGGTCCTTATCTAACTTATCTCAAATTCAATTTTATCCTAGCAAACTTTTCATCTATCTTTTTTACCCAAAATCCCTTGTCATAGAAAAGGGGGCCTCATCGGTCTTATTAATCCTCAATCATCACAATAACATCACTCCATCATCACTATAATTGAATATTTCACTAAGTGGGTGGAATAAATTCCCCTCACCTCAACCAAATCTAGTCCAATTATTAACTTTATCTATCAAGCATATCATTTTCCACTTCGTGTTCCTCACAAACTCATCACAAAAAAAAGTCCTTTAAAAAAATATCTTAAGAAAATTTTTATTCATTTAACATCTAACTCAACTTTATCTTCTCCATATTATCCTCAAGATAATGGCCAAGACAAAAGCCACTAACAAAACTCTTCAAAACATTCTTGTGAAAACTATTGACCAATCAGGACGTGACTGACATCTCCATCTTCCTTTTACTCTTTGGGATTATTGGACTAGCATCTGCATACTTCCATGGGGGCTACCCCTTTTCACTTGTGTATGGTTCTGAAGTCATTCTTCCTCTCGTGAAGTTCAATTTTTTTCTTTGCATGTATCCCTTCACAACTTCATCTCTAATGAATATTATCACCAAGCACATCTAGCACAACTTGAGTTGTTAGATGAGTGTCTCCTTCTCTCTAAACACCATCATGTTTATCAAGACATCAAACGTGCTTACAATAAGCACATAAAAGAATGTGACTTTAATTTTAGTGACCTCATTCTCAAGGAAAATCAGAATGTCACTACTCTAGAAAGGAGCCAACATGGAAAGTTTTCCCCTAACTAGATTGGACCATACATTATCACACATAAGTATGGGTTGGAGCCTATCGATTGGCCTCCTCGATGGTAAACAAATTGGAACCTCTTAATGCATTGCACTTGTGACCATTCTACTATTAGCATGTCTTCCAGTGAGCTCTTAGTCATATTCTTATATCATCCCTCCATCATTATCCTCTTCCATCTTTCATCGTAGTGATTTGGAATTATGTGGTCATCCATCACTTTCCTAGATGTGACCTTAAATATGAGCACCATGGCTCTGCTCGTAGCATATTCCTTATGGATAGGTTCTCCCTTTTGGTGAGAACTCCGTGATCATTACATCCATCACCCTCTCATTCACCTATTGGAACCATGCAAAGGGTCCTAGGGGTGTCTCTTGTACATTCATTGTCCCCTCCTAAGTGGTCTACTTAGCTATTCCCAGATCTTCCCCATATCAAAATCAAAATCAAAGGATGCTCCAATCAAAATTCAAAAGCTATAAAAAATAGACTACTCCCTCAAAGGATAGTTGTCCATCAAAAAAAAAAAATCAAAAAGAAAGAAATAGACCGATCCCTCAAAGGAAGGCTATATATATTATCTTTTTCCATCCATATTATATGTATAAAGTAGACCATACCCTCGAAGGATGGATACTCTTTTATCATGGCATTGAAGGCTTCCCACATTGATCAACCTTCCATTTTATTCACATCCTTAGAAAGCTTCTTGCATTGATCATCTTTCTTCTAGCTATTAATTTTTCCTTTCCCCTTCCCAGAGTTGGGGCATAGACTTAGGGAACACCACTTTGGAGAACCCTTTTCTCCATACAAGTTACATCTCAAACCCCTTTTCATGTCAACATTAGGTCTTTGAGTTCATCCATCCGTTATCTCTCTATGATATTTGATATGACTAACTATTGTTGGTTACATTCTAACACATGTTTTGGTCACATGTGCCTTGCATTATTCGATCTCCTCTTGTTTACCTCTAATGCAATTAGAGGCATATTTTCTTTTGTGTGGTCCTTGATACAATGTAATGTTTCATTCATACCTATAGGTCGCCATCATTTGGTTGTGTTCTATCATCAATCCTTTTCTCTCTATCTATCATTAAATACATCAATCTTTTGTTATCACAATCAATAATCACATCCATCATATTTCTTTTCCATTCATATTACATTTTAGCAATCACATTACCATAATCAAATTTAAAATGAATCATGTCTCTTAATCTTCATTAATCCATACAAAATTCACATCATCCATCTATCATATAAAATTCAAAGTAACACAACATCATATCCAATCATCAAATAAACTATAAGTAAAAGTAAATCATTTCATCTTATAATTTTAACTTCATTATCAAATATAATCAAAAAATCATCATCAAATCATCATTATCATCATATACTATCAATATCATCATGATCATAAATAAAATAATCATATTACATAACATATATATCAAATTATGACAAAATATATATATATATATATATATATATATCAAAATCAAATGTATCAATACATCATTTCCCTCTAATGGGACTCTCTCAAAGTAGAGATATTAGTAAAACCAAAAAAATGAATGTCAAGAACCTAATATCCTCCCCTGTGTGGGAAATATCATCTCTATCTTCTATCTACACCTCATCACATCCACCCTTGTCCCTCTCCTCAATGTGGCTCAGCCACACTCATTGTGCTCCTCGATGGCCCATCTCCACCTACCATTATCTTCTCTCAGATGATGCTCCCATTATCATAGTGTCTTTGGCAACTTCTCGATCATGATCCCCTCATAATACTTAGCCTATGTGGCTAAGGCTCTATGTATCTATCAATCAAGATCATACCAGAGGTTCCATCTCTCCTCCTCTCTTTGGTGTTACCTTTCCTCCACCTATAACCTCGATAGCCAGTATAGTAGCAAGATCTCCAAATGGACCCTATAGCCTCCCTCTTCTGGTAATATATTGTCCCTATCTTGTAAAACTATGTCATGTGTCCTCTCAACTCAAACTCTCTCTCTCACCCTCATCTAAGATCTACCTTTGTGCTAACCCATGTAGTCTCCTCATGTCTCAAACTCCTCCATCTCCACCTCTCTCCTGCAGATGCCTCAGCCTCTCCTCCCTCCACCTCCATCTCCTCTACCTCCTCCTCTCCTCCCTCCATAGCCACCCTAGTTACCAAGATAATGGCCATCCATTCACCAAATCTCGCTCTGACTCCTATGTCCTCATTTTCATCCCATTGTGTAATCTCCTCCTCCAATGGATCTACCATAACAGGGCTTGAAAACTCCTTGTCAACCTCCTCCCCCACCTTTACAAAATAGGAGCATATGGTATAGTCTAGAGACCCCAAAATATCATCACACTCAATCAAATAGAATGGCCTTAATCATCTCTAGTCATCTCCCCTAAATCCACCGTGTCTCCTCATCCCAAAAAACTCTACATCTATTCCTGGCCATGCAAGGAAATCCCTATATGGCCACTATCTAATATTATCAGTCTCTAACTCCTGCAAAACCAATCGACATACCAATACACTCCTCTATGTCCCCCTATCTCCGAAGGCCTAGTGGTCACCCTCCATCTCAAAAATCCCACCTCTAACTGAATATGGTCTCCAGTGACCCATGGAAGCCCTGTGGCTGAAAATCACTTATATGTGCTCATACACCAACAATGAAATAAGAAACCAACATCCAATCTTGATCTCCACCCTGCCCTATACATGGAAAGCTCATGGTAAACATGAGCTAACAAGGTAGTCCCAAAAGAAAATATTGTCGAGTGATGATCACAATATCTACCACTACACTAACTAATGCCCATGGAAACCGAGCTCCACTAGAGTCCAAAATGTATAACAAGACATATCCATCATCACCATATAGATCAATCAGGTTGTGTGGCACCCCAGCCTCATACCTCAACTCATATGAAAGTCCCCTAAAGAAAATCTGATGTGGGGCATCGGCTCCAAATAGTTTGCATCAACACTACCAATCTATCGCCACTAGTAATGGGAACTATTTGCCCCCCCTTATATCAATCTCGATCTATACACATCCTCTAGGGTGATGGTCATCTCCTTTATCCTAAACCAAAAGGTACCTATCTTTCTATCCCATCTCTCCACCAAATGAATCATAACCCCACATCTCATGGGATCCTCTTGATAATATCTAAATCCACCTAACCCCATTATGGCCAAGTGATCCCACTCAGAATTTTTCACACATCCTCTAATCTTCTCATATAGAGAAGGCACGTGGTCTCTCAAATATAAGGTCTCTCTGAGCCGAAATCACAAACAAAACATGAAAACATCATCCTCAAATCCAAAATCCAATCAAAATCATTAAATTTCATCAAAAATTCCATTTAATCCTAAATTCAGATCAATCTAACCCTATTCAATGCTAACCCAAGTTAGGTCGACATATTTTTGATCGCCATGCCTTAGGGCCCAATCAATGTCGACCCACCTAGGTCACCACTAACCACCCTTGCGTCATCCACTTTTTCTAAAAAATACAAAAATAAAAAAATAACAACAAAATTAAACCAAAAACAAGCTTGAGTTTTGTTACTCACCATCCTCCACACCCTCTGGCATTTCCTTATAGCTCATGTGACCTCCATTTCTCATCTTTCTTTTAATCACTTTGATCTCTCTCATTGATTTTATGCACGTGAAAATGAGCATTGTCGGTCACCCCCCAGGATTATATAGCCATCAAAACTTGGTCTCCATCAACCCCCTTGGGTCACCATCGATTGGCCTTAGTCATGATTAGCCTTGGTAGCCTTCACTTTGGATTTCCCATATTTTCTTATTTTGACCTCTTTTTGGGCATTCTTCAAAGTCCACATTTGTGGCCATCTTTATTTTCCCTTTAGGGCATTCTATTTCAATATTTTAATCCTATCCTTTTGCAATCTCAAAGTCCACTTTCGTGGCCATACTTATCCCCTCTTTGGGCATTTTATTTTTCAATCCTATTCAATTTGCACACAAATTCCACCTTCATGGCCATACTTATCCCCTTTTGGGGAATATTATTTCACTACTCACCTTTTCTTCTATTTGGGGCATATTCTTTCACTACTCGCCTTTTCATCCTTTTCTTGTGTCTTGTCAAGGGTACCATTATTTTCATCATTGTCCTTTATAGACGCATAGTTTTTCACTCGATTCCTTGTGTATGAAAGGATTTCACATAATTTTTCACATTTAGTTGTGCATACTTTGATGTTTTGCCTATGACCCCGTGATCATTTTGGCTTACATCCATATGAGATATTTCCCATTGGATTCTCTCCATTTTGCAGTGATTTTCACCCACTCACTGTCATGTAGAACATTGTCACCCACCTCCATTGAGATCACAATTGTCCCTCTACCGATGTGATATTGGAGTCACCACCATAGTTTTCTTTTTTATTTTGATCTTTTTTGTTTGGGGCATTTTGCCTTACGTTATCCTTTTACCCATCTTTCTTCACCCACCCACCCTTCATCATCTACCTTTTTTCAAACACATCATTGATTTCCTCTGGTGTCATCATCCCCTGTTTGAGGGGGAGCTCATCATCTACCTTCCATCAATCCTCAACACACTCCTCTTCTTACTATTTTTGTCTCATGGCTTGCTAGCACAAACCACTCAACAAAAAGGGGCAAATGTAGACACCTAAAATCGCTATCTCTACCTTTCTTTCCCCAAAGTGCACATATTTTGTTAGTATCTATCTAGGTTCCTCTTTTAATTAAATACATCCCCTTAATTTAATTAAAATGCCCATCCCATCACCTTTAATTAATTTAATTAATTAACTTTTATTAATTAATTAATTAATATCCACATCATATCATGCCCTAATCCACTTTCTATTTAGGATGCTTTTATCCTAAATCTCTATCTTATGACTTTTTTCCTAGCTTTCTTCCTATCTATTTTTATGCCCTAACTACCCATGATTTATCCCCAAGCAATCTAATCCCACACAATGCTTTAAAGCACCCTTCCAACTCTTAAAAACACAAAATCATGCCAAAAACACAAAAATTGGGGAAACTTTCCCCATAGTCAGCAATGACCCAACCCAGTCATTCATCGACCCTATAAAACCAAGTTAAATCCTTCCAAAAACATATCAAAATCATTAGATGCATGCAAATTTTGGAGCTCTCTCATGACTAGTGAATTGCCTCTCATGCCTGAGCATTCTTGCAATAGTTACAAACCTCCTTGATCTCCTTTGGATGCATTTTCATCACTCACGTTCATCCTTCGTGAGCTTATCATTATCTTGGTATTTCTTTAATCGATTTTTATCATTATCATTGTTTTTTGCTAGCTTCTAACATTTTACAGGTTCATATCCATCTTTGTAACACTTAGAGCTTCTTCAACAACCTTATTTTCTAGCCTCTCTACTTGTAGGTTGTCTTTTTCATCCATTTACCTTTTTCCTTGTCTAGCTTTGATACAGTCATCCTCGACCCACCACAGTCACCGCCAACCAAGGTCTTGATTCTCAATCTACCCTCATCCATCTTTGTTTTTTCCATTTTCTTGGTTTCTGCTTCCTCATATCCCCTTTGCAGGTTGACTCCAACATACATAAGCCTCTACTACAACCAAATTACACTCGGATCCTCCATGGTTTGCATAATCCTCTTACATTCTAGATCCAATCTTCGAGTCACTGTCGACCTACACTGTTCACGATCAGGGTCACCATTGACCCAGACCATGTAACCTTTAATTTATAGTTCTTTCAATTAAATCAACTTCTAGATCAATTTTAATCACTTCTTAGATTCAAGTATACTTTTGTTTTTACATGTTATCTATTGTTCTTGTTTTATTTCACTCTTTCTAAACAAATGGGGGTTGACACCATGAAAGGAAGCTAATCACTTCTTGGAGTCGGTATTGTTTGGGCATCCCCACATAAATCTATCTAATCAATCTTGTTTCATTTTATCTTATTTGTAGGTCATCAACTACAACAAGGATTCATCATCAATTTATGCCCATTTATCTAGCACATCGCATCTGAGGTACTATAAACCCTCTATGTTATGAGTTGTTAGTTTCTTTCAGTAGCTAGTTCATTCATTTGATTAGGAATGGAGAAACTCTTACAACATAATCACACCACTAAAACATCATTTATTAACCTAATATAATCCTAATCTAATCACATCGTCTCACCTCTAAATCTAGAGACTTCGATTTCAAAGCCTCTCTAACCTTCTCCTTCTATTGAATTTTTAATTCAATGGAAGCTTGTTCCCTCCATGAATTTTGAATTCAAATTATAGAATCCTCCATTCTAGAATTCTCCATCCTCACATGCATTCTCCACCCTTGATCCAAATCCAACATGGCTTCATCGTAGCCATTGAATCCTCTATCCCTCAAGTTATAAATTAAGCTCTCCTCCTCCATGAGAGAGTTAGATAGATCATCTAAAGAATCTATAACCAATATTTTCCATTTTTTTTCATCAATCATCCAATTTATCTTCTTATTCAATCAATCAATCCATTCCTTCAATCCAATCTGTCATCCACAATCTTCAAACATCAAACAATTCAAGGCAATCAAGGGGAGGTGTTGCCCAAGTGTCTCCACATCAAATCAAGAAATCCAACAATAAATCAAGAGAAAATCCAACACATAAAAGGAGGGTTTTTTCAAATTGTAGGTAATTTTTGGTATTGCATTCCCCCTCCTTTCCATCCATTGCTTTATCTGATGTTTTGTTTGAGAAGACTAGATTAGGAGACCAATTTAATTGTTTTCTTACATTTTCATAAGCTAGTATTTTATTTCATTACATTTTTTGGCACTAACAAAGGGGGCTTAACCCCGATTTAATTATTTTCCATCTTTGTTTATCCCTTGAACATGTTATCCAAGTTTCAAGAAGTTTTATTGTCATTTACCCCTTCAAATTTACAATTTTCGGGCTCAAATTATGTTTCCAAAGACGAAACAACGCCTTTGCTTTGTGTATTGGTGCCTATACTCAATGAATGGCACATATGCACTAAAAGTGGCACCTATTTCATGTTTCAGTGCCTATGCACAAACTTTGTCACCTTTGCTAAGACTTTAGAGCCTCTAATCTAGCACTAAAACTCAATTTTTGTCGATTTTGACCATTTTTCAGATTTTCTCATGCATTAGCACCTATGCTCATAAAGTGGCACTTATTCTCATAAAATGGCACCTATGAAATGTATTATAACCTACACAGATACTTTAGTTCCTTTGTTTTAGCCTTTGAAACAAAGAAATTGCCCTTTTTTGCCCATTTTTAGTCATTTTTTTAGCCTTTTTTCATCTCATGCAGCGCCTATGCTTATGCACACCGAATGGCACATATGCTTATAAATCGGTGCCTATGCTCATAAATTGGCACATATTACCTGTATTTATGACCATGGATATACTTCAACTCCTTTGTTTTAGCATTTGAACCTCTAAAATTGCACTTTTGCTGGTTTTGACCCTATTTCAGTCTTTTGTCATACATTGTCACATATGCTACACAGAATGGAGCCTATGCCATAAAGTGGAGCTTTTGATATATTTTTGATCCTTTTCCATACTTTTGCACCTATGACCTATCAATCAACACCTTTGTAGAATCACATTTTTGCTTACAACTAACGGTCTAATCCTATTTTCAAGTGTTCTTGGTGGTTTTTTGCAGGTCTAACATTCTGTTTTTGCATGTTTATTGCAGCAAAAAGGGGAGATTCCATCCATTTTTATATTTATCTAACCTTTTTGTGATTTTAGGATTGAAAACTACTAATCCTTTTGTTTTGCAACTTGTTTGATCCAAGACATTTGGGGTTAAAATCAAACTACTAACCCTTGTTTCGTAGGGCCTCCTTTTGAAGACCCAATCATCAAACTACTAATATTTATTGTTTCATTTTATCATCTAGCATTTAATTATCTGATTTTCTAAGTGCTTTATTTCTTTAAGAGTAGTGTTAAGTGATGGGCTTCCACGTCCCAATACCCAGGCCTTAGACAACATCCTTGTAACATGGACTTGGCCCCCACATACCGTAAAGTATATCGGAGACTCCCTAGTGAACCCACACATCCTAGAATAGGAAAAATTTTGACCACATATCAAGCTATAGTACAAGGAGGCCACCCTCCTAATATTAATCACTAGCCGACCCCACATTAACACATAGTGGAGAGCCAATTGTGGCACCAACGCGTCGGTATGTGGTATTGAAAGCGGACTATGGCTTAATTACAATCCCACTTGATTATTTAGGGTGTGTGTTACATGTTTGTTTTTTCTTATGAAAATCCTTAACCATACAATCACCTTAAGATCTTAATCAATCAAACATCATCATAATCAACCATCCTTAATCAAACAATCCCAATATAAATCCCATCACCATCCTTAATCAACCAACCTAATCCAAATCTAATCACTCGTACATCATATAAAACCATAGCCTTTGATCCTCGACCCCCATCCTCTCCAAACCAACATTCTAACCCCTACCTCTTTTATAAATCCATCAACTAAGCTATCTCATCACCCCCCACCCATCAAAGTCAACCATCTTGCTTTGGTCATGAAATCCCACACATTATCCAACACCACAATAAACAAATCTCAAATCTCACATCCTACCTCAACAAATCCCCTCATCACCATCCAAATTAACCATCCCATGTTGATCCTAACATCCTAAAAACCATCCATCAACTCAATCAAAACTTATCCAATCTTAAATCATCTATTAACCAATCACCTCCTAAACCAACATTTCCTAACCAACCTCATCAATAATTTTCCCCTCCTAAGATCCCTACCCCTCACCCCATTCACCTCCTCTTTAAGGAACTTGAATCATCTAAATCCACACCCCGACCTCATCAACATAAACAACTATCCCCAAAAACCAATTACATCGACTTTGACCACCTTACTAACTTTGACCTAGACCAAGAGGACCTCCTTTATGTCCTTGTTAATCTAGTCACCAATCCCAAGCCCACACAACCATCCCAAATTCCAACCTCCAAATCCCCTATCAATCATCTTCCTCCCATCAAATCTCATGTAGATAATATACCACCATCCATAATCTCAACTCCTAAATCTAATCATCGTAAAACCTATCATCGAGTCCCATTCACATATCCACAACAATCCCAACAACTTAATCCAAAATTATTATCTCCCACATCTCATCTTAGTCCTCCATCCTCGTCATCTTCATCATCCCAATCCAATCCTACATACTTTCTCCTAGATAGTCCCACATCCCCTAATCCACCATCAAATTCATCCTCTAATCCTATTTCATCCCCTCCATCACCTAAGCCCAATCTTGTCAAAACTATATCATCCACCGTGACTCCTAAATCACCCTCATCCCCTTCTACCCCCAATCCTAAACCATATAATGTGGCTCCTATGCCACCCTCATCCTCTTCATCCACACCTAATCATATCTTACCCCCTTCATCACCTAAACCTAACACTATCCTATCCTCTAATCCTATTTCATCTCCACCATCCCCAATCCTAAAACATCTAATGTGACTCATAAGTCACCAAATCCTAAACCTAAAAATCCAATACCAATCCTCTCTCCACCTCATCCGAAAGGAATGATAACCAGATCGTACCAAGCCAAGAACATAGATGCTAATCAAACACCATGATCTATAAGATGAAAGTAATTCACCAGAATAACTTTACATAAAACCTTTGCAAATAAATGAGCAAAAATATCATATATTATTATGGAACTCAATGCAATACATTGAGAATGGGCCTTGCTTAAATAGGCAAGGAATAACAATCTAAGAACCAGTCAAGGTCGTAGATCAAGCCATAAATCAAGGAAATAACTAGTCATCAAAGAACTAGTCAAGACCATAGATTTAGGAGAGAACTAGACATCAAGGATCTAGTCAATACCATAGATCAAGGAAAGAACTATACCTAACAACTAGATAACATCTACTAATATCTAAATAAGATAAAATAAATATCCACACACATAAGTGGGTGAGGATAAATACAATAAAGGTAAATAAAGTACCTAGGTGAACATGAGCTAAGGTAAATACCTACTCTAACACCCCCCCTCAAGTGAAGCTAGGGGCCAAAATAGATGTGGCATGTCCATAATATGAGTCCCAGCAACTAGGCCTGATGAGGTACTCATGTACAATAACTGGGAAAAAAGGGACACCGCAAGGTACCCAAAACCAATAACAAAAAAGTAAAAGAGAGTAAAAACCCGCTCCAAGGCATCCCAAGAAGCTCAGCTCAAAAACTCGTATAATATCAAGAATTTTGGTGTGCACTGTGGTCTCGAATCCACCGCTTGATCACAAAACTTAAAAAAGCGACTTTGGGCTCCACTGAATAGCTCCATACAAGGAGATCACAACGGAGTGATGTCGAAAGTGTAAAAAAAAAACCAAACATAATCGATCAACTCACTCGCAAATAGGTGTGCCACGATCCAAGAACAAAAACCAAAGCAACAAGGCAAGGACGCAAAATCTAGAGTGTCACGATCCAAGAAAAGCCAAGGTAACAAGGCAAGGACACGAAACTGAAGAAGCAGGATCAACACCACACCCTCCCATACTGTTAAATGGGTGGAGTGACGCTACAAATCTATATGAGTTGTCAAAACAACTACTCGAACACTGACAAACTAACACTGGAATGCACTAGAATAGATCCCCCATAAGAGATACTGTCAACATGCCAAAAGTGTCGAAAATACAAATACAAAATCTCTCAACAAACAAGAGAGATACACTACACTTGCTAAATAAAAATGCTCAAAACAAGAAGCATCACAATGCATAAGGTATAGAAAGTGGAGCAAGAGGCCGAATGGTGGAGGAGCCATGCCTGTAGAGTCCTCTCAATGAATGCCTATGTCGCCTCCACGAGTGATCAGATATCCACCCCAAATCAACACGGATGGATGAAGAAGATGTTTGCATATGACTTGGTGTAAAATGCACAATGGGTGCATGCAAAAGAACATCATAATGTGTGTCAGTTGATCATGTTTGACAGCTGAAATCTCAGGTTTCTCAATCGTGAGTGAAGGTGCATAACTCATGTGTTGCTCATGATCCTCAGAAAGAGTCGAGTGAACAAAAAAAGGAGCTCAGTCAATGTGTGATCCCAATGAAGTATCTGCTCGAAAACTAATGTCATGACGAGAATTCCACTTATTATGTGGAATAGAGGAAACAATACCCTGTGAATTTCTACCAATGACTCCTTTAGTGAGACCCATGAACGGAGCATGTGAGAACTGAATGCAGTGGTATGCTTCTCAAAAATCCATGCAAATGAAAGCGTAAGTAGGATACACAACATGTGGTACTGTAATAGGCACGAGATGTGGAAGAGCATGCAATAACAAGCCTCACAGGTTTAGAAGCATCAAAAGCAAGTTCGAGCTCAAAGACTGACAGATCAATGTTAGTGGCTACAAGAGCAATGACTACAAGTGGACTAGGAGCATGGATATGGTTGTCCACAATATGATGGTGGTGTTGTATGCTAGCAAGTTTGTTCTGCAAAAAGTGTATTATTGTATCGTTATCATGAATGAGTGATTGTAGAAGAGAATTTCACTTCTTGAGCGATCTATTTTCTTCCACAAATTTTACAATATCCTCTTGAAGTCCACATACTTCAGAGAAAAGCATATCATTCTCCCAATCCATGATAGATACAAAATGTAACTCCCAAAAGTTTAAGACATTGGGCTCAGCCGAAATTGCGTCCACAATTGATTATAACACTCCTCCATATTTGGCACTTTATAATTATAGTGCAATTCTCAAAATAAATATTTCCAATGGAAAGAGGACAAAAAAACAAGCACTTTTGCAAAAAACGGCACTTAAAACCAAGTTACCAATCAAAAGTTACAAGCTTTTTAATATTTTGCTCTGTTATTTATTTTAGGTGCCACTAAAACAAAATAAAATGTTGTTGCCTTCACCGCACAAATAAAATTAAAGGGGCTGAAATTAAGCACCTACTAGTAGGAATCACAAGCTTTAAGCCCTCATATGACCATACCATATGACCAAGGGCTAAGGATACAATGAATTTATTTACAAAATAAAACTTACAGACGGATGTCAATAGCAATCTCTCGCTCGATACCATGAAAGGAACAATAACCAAATCGTACCAAGCCAAGAACACGAGAGCAAGGAATAACAATCTAAGAACCAGTCAAGGTCATAGATCAAGCCATAAATAAAGGAAATAACTAGTCATCAAAGAACTAGTCAAGACCATAGATTTAGGAGAGAACTAGACATCAAGGATCTAGTCAATACCATAGATCAAGGAAAGAACTATACCTAACAACTAGATAATATCTCCTAATATCTAAATAAGATAAAAGAAATATCCACACACATAAGTGGGTGAGGATAAATACAATAAAGGTAAATAAAGTACCTAGGTGAACATGAGCTAAGGTAAATACCTACTCTAACATCATCCCTAAATCAACCAAAGCTAATGTGGTTCATATACCACATCCATCTCCCAAATATCCTTTTCCCCAACATCACCCAAATCTAATGTGGCTCCCATATCACGCTTTACCCCCTTTGTCTAAATTTAACCCATACCCTTCATCTACATCTACTAATCCTAAACAATTCCTAAACCATTTACCTTAAAATCACATACTCCAACCAATCCAAAATCAACCAAATCTACTTCACCTCCAAGCCCAAACCATCCACTTTTCCCCAGGACTAATCCATCCCCTTCATCTTATAAGCCACAATAATCTAATCCAACTCATAAATCCAAATCAACCAAAAATCTCATAATCCACCCAATCCTACCTTTACTCCCTACTTCCCCAAAAACCATTTACCCCAAACTACTTCACTCCTTTAGGATAATCCTTTATCACCATCTTCCATCGTCTAAAAACCTTCAACATGATCATTCATCCCCCAATCAAATCACATGATCAAAACCTTCCCAAACCATCTTGGTATCGGGAACAATATGATTGTGACTTACATCGCACCCATGGACATTTGACCAATCGGTGCATGTAATTTAGGTCTTATGTCTCATGTTATCAGCTAATTTTGACTACACAAAATTAATAACGTAAAATTTTAAAAAATTCAAAAAGTATTCTTTCACTTGATTTCTCATCCCCATCATGATCATATTGTTCTTTTGAGCGTTAAATCTTCATTTCATCCATTTCATGCGAAAACTCCTCCGTTAGGTCACAAAACTACGTTAATAATTAATTAATTTATTACCTTTTTGTTTGATAAAAATCAATTTTATTGATTTTTAGGTTTTAATTAAATAATTATTAAAATTCAATTGAAAATTTTTATTTATTGTCGGGGGGAAAGTAAGCTTTTGCTTCCAATTGGCTTACCGTATTTTGAAGATTTCCCCTTTCCTAACAAATACTTCTTATTTTCCCGCTTGTGGGATTTCTTTCGATTGCCAACCCAACCGGATGGCAAACTAGCAAAAATCTCCCAATCTCCCACATGGGGAAATAAATAGGAATTGTCAGCATGCTTTGCCATTGCAACTGGCAAACGACCAAGTTTTTTCCCATTTTCCTGGCAATTAATGCCTACTACGGAAGAAAGGGAAAATTGGTTATTCCAACGGAAATAAGAAATGGTTACAGAAGCTTCTTTAATCCTCATAACCATTTCTCCATCAAACTCGTTGGAAAAAGTCATGCGAAGAAGCTTTGAAGCTTTCAATATTTCTAACTTCTTCTTATTTCCTTTATAGAAGCGTTTCCCGTGAAATATTTTTATCACATCCCTAAAAAAGTGGTTTATTGTGAACACCATCATGTGAAGGAGGAATACGCATTACAAAATAAAATCAGTTCATGCTCAACCAAGTGATAATCCCATGCAAGAGGAAGAAGAAAGAACAGTCCAAGCATTGTTCACGCAGGGACAATACAACACATTTCCACGCCTTGGAGGAAAAGCAAGTTTCAATGCCTAGGTAAACAAAGTAAGAGAATCCACGTGCAGGTTTAGAAAACAATCTTCCAACGTAGGTTTAGAAAATAATTTTCCACACAAAGCCGAGGAACACGCTCTCCTCCATGCGAGCCAAAGTAAGAGAATCCACGCATGGGTAAAAAGACAAGGAGAATAAGCAGTCCAAACTTTCCATGTAGCCAAGGATAGAAGTTCAAGCATAAGACAAAAAAATAGTCACCAAAGACAAAAACCCATGCATTGGGAAGATGTGATCTTCTAAACATATCCAAAGGAGAAATATAAACCATTCTCAACGTAGACCGATAAAGGAAGGAGAACAAGTAATTAAAAATATTTATTTTGGTTTTGTAACAACAAGTTTCCATGCAAAAAGAAGGGAAGAAGAAAAACATTTGTTTTGTTGAGTTGTCCATCTTTGCCGCTAAACAAGGAAAGAACAATCCAAAAAAAGGAGATTTATTTTGTTTTGTTGAGCATCACTTCCACTCATTCATTTCAAGGAGGAAAGATAAAAAAGGGCATTTGTTTTGTCTTATTAGCAGCCCACGCATTGGGAAAAGGAGGAAGCATAGTCCAAAATGCAGGTCCAAAGGAAACAAAGTTCACATAGATGGGAATAGCAAAACCAGTTTGTGGTTATTTCCCACGCATTTACAAAAATAAGACAAACCAACAATTATAACAAGATCCACACAGCTATTGGAAGAAGATCCACGCGTAGGAGGAGATAAACCAGCTAAAATGGAGTTTTCAACACATGCATAAGAGCTCAAACCAATACTATACGTTGCCCAAGGAGATGAAGTTCCACGTTGATGGAAAAAAAAAATTGTATGCATGCAGCAATTTGGAATAGATAAAAAAAAAAACAGCCCAAGAAATACAAATCATTTCCACGCATTTGCAGAACAAAAGATCTTCCACGCATTCACAAAATCATGAGTCTTCCAACGCATTTTCCCAGTAGCAATATCCACACTCAGGAAAATACGAATCTCCACGTCTGGTTTGAAAACAATTTCCAACGCATATAAATAGCAAATTAAAAAAAAAATCAAATCGATCCTACATGAAGTCATTAAAAATAAGGAGAATTTAATTTTTTTAAATCAATCATTTTCAATGCATTGGTGAGAAGTATTCAGGCTATTCAAAAATATCACGCATTCAAACGCATTACTGATGTATATCAGCATAAAGAAAAATGAATTTAATGAAGAAGACGATAAGATGCGGAAAGAACATGCCGCGGGTTGTGTCTAATGAAGTAATCAATTTCGGAGCTCAATATCTCAAAGTTGAGTGATTTTCAAGGAGAACGGTTTGTTTTGTTGAATTCTTATCATCTTCGTGTACTCGTTTTCAAAATTTTAAATGAACAAAACCTCATTTGATATATTTCACGAACCCAAGAAAAACGTAGTTTACTCGATTTTGTCGTAATGCGTCATTTCACTTAGCGGAAGGCCTACTTTGAGAATCCATATCTCGAGCCCAGATGGTCGTCAAGAGAAACAATTTATTTATTTTAATTCTTTCCATATTCATGTACTTCTTTTCTAAAATTCAAATGTACAACACTTTGTTTGATATTTTTCACGGAGTCAAATAAAATGTAGTTTGCATGATTTCACAGTTGCACATGCGTTTTAACTTTATCACACGAAGACTGACTTTAAGGGTTGATATTTTGAACTCATATCATTTTCATGAGAAAAATATTGGTTTTTTGAATTCTTCTCATATTCATATGCTCCCTTGCCAAGTTGTAGATGTCTAGTGTGACGTTTGGTATTTTTCCAGGCTAAAAGCAAATGGGATTTTCACAATTTTACATTTGCATTTTCCTAGCAGTTTCAGAAGAGTCAACTTTGACCTTTAATATTTCACTAAAGAATTTGATTTGGGAAAAAAATATTTAACACGTAAACTTGTGGTACCTTAATAGACTCCCTCATCCAGTGAGAGCTTCTCAGAACAAGATTTACTATTTTTCCCAGGGCAGTTTCAGAGGTGATTTGTGCAATTTTGTAAGAAGGAAGTAATAGCTTGAAATCACGCTTCTGTCACAATCATGTCATCTTCAAACAAAATGATGTTGTGGTATGGATTCCAAGGCATTCTAATCACCTCAATGCTCCATTCAAAGTATGAGAACATCACTAATACCAACTTGGGACACGTCGACGTAGGTCGATTCTGCGATTGCATATCAACCAAAGGCGAGTCACAATTTTCCTAACGCTTGTTTTGAATTGGTCATCACTTGTATGGATGCACCATGACACCTACATAGTGTGGTGATTCAACTCCAATGGCTCAAGCATAAGCAACCTCTGACTTCCTCATTATGCGGTATAGGTCATAGCCACTGACAGAGGTCTCTTCGGAGTCAAAATCCATTGATATTGGTATAGATCGATAATGAGAGAAACTTGTCTACATCAATTGTCTTCACTTAATCGTTGTACGGATCTATTCATCAAAAATCAAAATCAATGACAAGTGTAGTTGTTTGGATCATCAAGCAAGGCCACATCATTCAAGTGTGTCTCTTGTCGGCTCTTAGTTAGCAGCAGGTGCGATACTTCATCGGCTAGTCTTAAAGTTGGAGCATTCTCAAATTGGACGATCATGTGCGGATCAAAATGGAAACACTTCATGATGGTGACAAAGACAAAATACATAACTCCAAGAAGTGAATTGTAATTTTGGCTCTTGGAAGATCTTCTCAATGGCGAAAGATCAAGAGTTGGATTCTGACAAGCCAAGGTGGCGTAACGACTATAGTCTCGCGACAAATGAATAATTCACCATGGAAGGCTATTCGGAGCATGTGGAGAATTGTGTGTAATTTTGAATGTGAATACGAATGAAGAAAAACTTTCTCACACTAGGATGTTGCTCAAACGGAGGGGTGGATGAATTGCTTAAGTTTCAAGCTCGGCTCTCTTGTCATATCCGAGGATTACGAGCACAATCAATGAGTTCATTCTTGTACGATCGGGATAGGCGGAATCTTAGCCTAATCGATAAGGCATTGATCATAGGTTTTTGATCTAGGTGGCACATTGTTGACTAGGATTTATATGTGTGCGTCAAGTCATTTAAGTGGGGTCCACATGTACCCATTTCTTTTATTTATGTATTTTTCCTTAAATGAATTTTTAACTTAAGTGGTTTCTATTTTTAGTTGCTTTTAATAAAGTTGGTTGAAAAATTCAAAGTCACTTAAGTTCCCTATTTAATGTGCATTTAAAATCCTAACTACTTTGTAACCAACTTTTGGGTTATAAAAGGATGTTAGGGGCTCATTTGTAAGGGTGACTTTGAGAGAGGAGAAGAAAATACTTTTTGTGTAAGCTTTGTTTCAGGAAAGAAACTTTGTTCTTTTGTGAAGACATTTTGGAGTTAATGAAATATGAACTTTGTGTCCCATTCATTATCTCTTGTAACATTTGATGTTCTTATGTTCATTAGATGTTAGATGTTTAAATCTTGCACGCAAATATTGTCTTTGATCTTATTGTCAACATTATTAATATGTTATTCTTTTTCACACAAAGATCAAGCTCGATTATCTACTTGCTCACATGTGTTACCTTATACTCATTCTCATTTAGCTGATGCAAACTCCATTTTATTTGTGTTAATTATTGATTGTTCTTCTCCATGCAATATTAGGCTCTTCTTTTACCTAACTCTTGCATGTTCCTCCCATTCATTCTTTTTACATTCATTTCCTTCATTTCATCCCATCTCTTTCATTCACTTTTATTTCCAAAGTGATGTTCCAAAACACCCCACATATAATTTTGAATGTACAGATGTAAATACAGTTTTGGTTTTCAATAAAGGCAGCCTCACCTTCATTGAGGAGGGACTTTGTTCCCACATTGTTGTATTTCATTTTCATGCATTGAAATCCATATGCTAACATGTCTAAAACCTTATTAACCAAGGGCTTCTTGTCTTTATAACTATTTATACACCACCTTTCCATCCCAGTCCTATCCCTAACCGGTTTCCACCATCCAAACCCCACTTGACATCCAAACATCATCAACCATCCAAATCTCATCGCACATCCAAACATCCCCCACCGATAAAAACCAAAACAAATATCACCTCCCATCCTTTGCTAAGTTCGTCCTCTTAGAAAATGGCAACACTACAACCCCCATTCTTATGATGACCACATGACATCACATTCCCCATCTATTTCATATCATATAGCCAAAAATATATTCGATAATATGAAACATTAAGGCAAAGGCTTAGGCATCCATGAACAAGGCATTCACGAACCCATCTCCCTTCATCAAAATCCAGTTGTTTAGGCTTAGGATATAAACCTAACACTAACAACGTCCCTCCCACTACTCCATCACAACCCATTTCTACCACTCCTCTTGTTGATCCTACCATCCCAACTACTCAACCCAATCACAAATCATTTAATCCCCCTATAAATACCAAACATCTAAAAATAGATTGAGCACATAATTTTTCACCTATGCATGGATGTTCTTTCCTTCCCACCCATCCTCCTTCCATCCAACATCCAAATCCCTTTGCATCTAATCCATTCTTATCATCACATCCATTCATATCCTCTTCTAATCCATTCATTTGAACACTTGATCAGCTTGCTCACACATGTTGTAAGTCAATAATACCTACTACAATTATGTGACCTTGGTCTATCATTACCTCCAACATTCTATCATAATTGTCCTCCTAGAGATCCACACACTTTAACACACTTAATTACCTTGTGGTGAAGACCCTTGGGCATGTATTTTGACACTCTAGCTAATGTCATCTCCACACTCATTTCCATCCCCACCAAGCCACTAGTGATTCTTAACCCCTTGAGAGTTTTTAAGAGAGTGGGACATCTTTATGCAAAAAATCCAAATATCAAAAAGTAAAAAAATGATATCAAAATGAAAAAATCAAATAAAATCCACCTCATGACTCTCTCTAGGGGTATTTCCAAAGCATCTCTATCGGGGCTATGGATGCCTAACTAGCAGTAGAGAAATGTTGTGATAAGAATCAGATGCATCTTCGTTGGGGTTATGGACACCTAGCTAGAAACCGAGCAATGCACGTCTTAGCCTTCCATTCACCCTCCATCAACCTATTTGAATTAACCACTCCTATACATTGGCTAGTTTTTCTTCACATACTACCCATTAAGTCTTCATTTCAAGTGGTAATTAACCATCACAATCACACACACTTTGATCTTGAAGAGACATAGGGCTCACATGTTGTCAAGTATTGTTTAGACCTTGGTCACACTTTTTTAGTCCAACTCTTTCTTTATAACATGTGTCGTTACACTCGTCTTTTGTTCATCACTGATGTCATTTTCCTTCCATCCATCACATCCACATCCTTTTTCCCTTAGATCAAACATCCATGGGTAGATGATGATCCTTTATTTTTCATCCAATCCTCTTCATGTCTCTTTTTTTAATCACATCATCATGACCGAGGGCATCTTTATTACCATTTGTTAGGGGCATCATCCAAATTGAATCCATCCACACAAGCCACCCTACTTTACACTTGGGGGCACACCACATCTATCCCTCAATCTATCTCCCCTATACTTGGGGGCATATCTTATCATCTTCCATATCCCCATCTTATCATATACCACATCCCTCATCCTATTTATCTATCTCCCATCCCACATCCCATCTAATCATAACCTATCAACCAATCCATATCCTATCAAACCTATCTAATTTCCCTCAATCCATACCTTTCATCCTACCTAAACACGCTTTGGGACTTATGAGAGAAAGTCACATCTCACCTTACATCCCTTACCATCCCCTTACGAGATATCCCATCATGAATCCTTTCATCTTACCTATCCTCAACCATCCCCCAATCCCAAATACAAAATCCCAACATCCAACATCAACTAATCTAAACATTCAACATCCAAAAATATAAACATTCAAAAAACTCCATTAAAATTTAAAAATAAAAAAAACCACAAAATTACACCAAAAAATACAAAAATACATTGTGTGTTTTGCTTATGTGTGTTTGTTTGTTTGGTTGCATTTACATTTTGGCCGATGATATGAGGCCCCTTTCATTTCTTTTTCTTTTGCATGATCCAATAATATGAGGACCATATTTATTATATTAATCAATCTAATGATATGAGGACCATGTTTTTGTATTAATATGTCTAACGATATGAGGACAAGGGCATTTGGAAATTCAATCATCATGGTCTTTATACCTTGGTGCATTTTTTCTTTATGCCACATCCATAACACTCGTTAATGATGATAACAATGGGCACTTTATGGTAGCACACCCCTTCTATCATAATATTTTAGCCTCATCCACACGTAATCCTCATCATTTAACTATTTATCCTCTTCATCCTCCTATCAAATCAACCCTATATCCACATCCAAATCTTATCATCTCGCATCCAACATCCAAAATCCTCACCCTTGGTTGGGGCATCTTCTAACATCCTCTTATCAATAAAACTTGAACATTCTTTCTCATCGCTTCATCAATCATCATCCCAATCCTCTCCTCATCAATATCCTATCATCCAAATCGATCCAAAAACCAATCCTTATTCTCTCATCCAAACATCCTCAATCTTCTAATCCTCAAATCTAACATCTTCAAATCCAACATCCTCAAATCTAAATCCCAAATCTTCAATCCTACCCCCTTGACTGGGGCATCTCAAAATATAACATCATCAAATCCAATCCTAAATCGTCACCCTTGTCATATATCATTGACTGGAGAATCTAAAACATCTAACATCCTCAAATCCAAATCCAAAATCTTCAATCCTAACCCCTTGACTAGGGCATCCTATAATCCAAAATCCTCAAACCCCTTGACTGGGCATCCTCTAATCAACTAATCTTATATCTTCACCCTTGTCATTCATCATGTCTTTAGGGCGTCCTCTACTCCAAAATGCTAGCATCTTTTAATCTCCTACATCCTCTAATCTTCTATCCTATCTTATAATCCTCTAATCTCCTACTCCTCTAATAGTCTCTCATATCTTCTAATCCTTTAATCCTACATCATCAATCTTCTCATCCTCTCATCCTCTAACTTGGGCATCTCCTCTTTCAAGTAGTTACCCAACTTGTTCCTCCCCGCCTAACCCCTCGAGGGGGCATCATATCACCATCCTAACATCTTCTCTTATTTTTCTTTGAACGGTCATTGCTACGCAATAACCATTCAAAGAGGGAAAAATGTAGACATCTAAAATGTCGACATGATCAATTACGATTAATATGTCCCGAAAATAACATCATCACTATCCATATAATAATTAATCACAAGATTAATTATTATTAATCCATTTTATCACATTTACCCTTTATCATTTATCTAATATCCTATCATTTCATCATTAATCCTTTTTATTTCCCATCTTATCATTAATCCCTTTTATTTAATTATTATACCCTATTATCCTACTTTAATTCCATTTATCATTTTCTAGGAATTTAATATTCCTACACCCACCTATCCACCTACCTACACCTAGACTTTCCATGTAATCACACCACTAAAACATCATTTATTTACCTAATATAATCTTAATCTAATCACATTCTCCCACCTCTAAATCTAGAAGCTTCTATTTCTAGAAGCCTCTCGACCTTCTTCTTCTATTGAATTTTTAATTCAATGGAAGCTTCTTCCCTCCATGAATTTTGAATTCAAATTCTAGAATTCTCCATCCTCACATGCATTCTCCACCCTTGATCCAAATCCAACATGGTTTCATCATAGCCATTGAATCCTCCACCCCTCAAGTTATAAATTGAGCTCTCCTCCTCCATGAGAGAACTAGATAGATCATCTCAATAATCCATAACCAAGCCATGCCATTTTATTTCATCAATCATCCATTTTATCTTCTTATCTAATCAATCAATCCAATCTATCATCCGCATATTTGAGCATCAAGCATTGAAGGAAATCAAGGAGAAGTGTTGCCCAAGTGTCTCCACATCAAATTTGAAGAAATTCAACAATCAATCAAGAGAAAATCCAACACATCAAAGGAGGAGTTTTGTAACTTATATGTAAGTGTAGGTATTACATTCTCTTTCCTTTCCATCCATTGCTCTATCTGAGGTTTTGTTTGAGAAGACTAGATTAGGAGACCAATTTAGTTGTTTTCTTGCATTTTCATAAGATAGTATTTTCTTACATTACAAAACTTAAGTGAAGTATTGTTAAAGCATCCTTGTAAAGTATGATTGCACTATGATAGATATCACATGCTAGGAGAATTACTTTCAGTTTGATCCCTCTTTGGAGTAGTGGTGATGTCGGCGATGCATAAGGGTGTCCACAACCCACCTAATTTTTTTGCAAGAACTCATTTTTGTACTACAAGGATTCTAGGGTTTGAGACAAGTTTACAAAGCCATTATGAAGGTGAGAGAAGAAGATCACACACACAGTGCCACACATTTATAGGTAGGTGAAGCACTTAGGAAGTTACAAACCCAAATTCTAATTAGGTCCAAAACCATATAGAAAGGTCAAGACCGTACAAATTCTTTGGATCTAGTTGTACAACTTTGACCGAGCACAATTTCAGTTCTAATTTTAGCAATGAAGCATTTTCAATCTCATATTAGCATGTTCCTACACTCGAGATCACCCAAACTCTCCCAAATCCACATAAAATCATGTAAGTATAATTTGCAGACACCTAATTTTGACTGCACAACCTAAAAGTGACACCTAAGTGCAATATGTAGACACCAAATCTAGATATCAAAGGGAGGTTTGCATTTAATGTTAGATTCATGTTTTATGAAAGTTAGTTAGTTTTCCTTTCATGCTTTATCATGATGTATTTGCTTAAATTTAACTAAGTTAGGATCTACTTGGTGTTAGGTTCTTTCAATTAGCTTAGTTTAAAGTTTTAGCATGCATACACAATCTTTTCCTTGTATTTTGATAGTTTCTAGATCAATAGTCACTTTGGAAATCGTTATTCTGATTTGTGCAATTAATGTTGGAAGTTAATTAAATCAAAATATCCACCTGTAATATTATTCATCCTTTTTATGTATGTTAGTTAAAAACATTTAAAACTTGAAATTAATGAAAATTCATAATAAAAAGTGAAATCACTAACAAAATGCACTCATTTACTCACCTGGTACTTTCAAGATCACTACTTGCAAATATCATTCTAAAAGCACTCCAAGATCCTACATTACCTTAAAGCAACAACACACACTAAAAGTAGCCCCTACATATGTTTGAAGCACACTCAATTAGGTTTTAGAGTCACACTTCCCAAACTAGAGACCAACCGAGTCATTAAGAAAAACATACATTAAACCATTGCTTACAATATCAAGTTATCAAATTGCCAAATCTAGTTGTATCTATATAAATAACATGTGTTAAATGGATAACAATTTTGTGGTTTGAAGATTCTTCATAGTTGCCAACATATGCATAGTGTATAAATTACATTTCAACCTAACCAACAACCTTTTTGAAGGGTATTCTACCGTTTGAAGTTGTTTCGTGTCATATAAAGGGTTTCACACATGTGTGAAACCCAAGGGGATTCTACAATCCAAAACATTACCTATCACATGAGATCATATAGAGGTTTCAAATAATAGTCAAAACATGCATAATATATTTCCCCATATTAAGGGGTATAAGGGGCTAAAGTATAAATAAATGTAAAAATATATTGGGGGTAGGATATGTGGAACAATGGGGAGGAGGGAGGAGTAGTAATAGATTAGACGAAGAAGCCCTAAATTCAGATCATTTTCATTGTATGCTTTTTTGAAGCAAGCGATTGTGTGTTTTTAGAGAAACAACATGTATTTCTAGAGTAATGACACTACATAACTCTCAATAGCTAGGACATCCTTCATAATATCATTTCTAAGGTATTTTTTCTATTCAATTCAAATTTTAAAGGAAAATGGATGTCATGAAGATGAAAAATTTAACTAACAAGAATGCAACCACATATGACCCTTCGTATTAATATACAACGTTTTATTAGTGCATGATAAATGTAGATAAAAATGAAAGGAAGGAAGACATCAAATTACACATACCGAGGGTTTATACTTTTCAAGTCCAATATGAATTTCATCAAGTTTTAAGTAGAAATATAACTAAATATTGTGGAAATGTAAGACATTGAATCGAACATTGAATAGGTGGAAATAAAAGGGGTGTAAAAATTGTTAGATGGAAAATAGGTAGTTTGGATGTATGGTGAAATAAGGGGCATTTTATAATGAAAATTTGTATTTGGAGGGGGTGTTAATAAGAGAATATTGAGATGTAGATATTTGGAAACATGGGAATTATTTAATATCTTATAAACACGCACGTGTAGGACATAAGTTTACATAGTGAATCTCGTATGGTGAAATCTAGGGTTTTACAAGTGAAACACATTTTAGAGGTTCACACATGTACATATGAAGTTATAAAATGCAAACAACTCATTGTACAAAACCACAAAATAGGCACATGACCGCCAAATGGTTCCATACTTACTCATCATGTACTCCCATGATAAAAACAAAGCAATTAGAGATCTTTTCTAATCTTTTCAACCTTTTTCATTCCCATATCAACTTCTTGAGCATATAATCAACTAACTAATTCTCCCTTATTGTTTCTTGTCTCATTTAGCGCTTGTTTCAATTAATGTATCTTGTACATTACTAAATAGGTAGATATTATAATATGCACATATTTAATTAATTAATTTGAATGTATCTTTTGTTGTTAACCCTAATCCAAAGTGAATAAGTAAAACAATCTCATAATACACATTCATTTTCAGGTTAAATCAACATGATATGTTATCGATGCAGATCTCATCATTGAAGAAAATGGTAGTAATTCCACAAAAATGTAAGGCTTCATGACTAGATAGTGTTTGATGATATCATGGGTGTATCAAAACATCAACTAGGCATTATTAATCTATGCAAGTCTATGAGGCTTCAAATCACAAGAATAATGTTCCATATAAATGAATGTAGCCTAAAGGTTATGCACAATTTTGGCAATCATGTGTGGCGTGGACAGTGGTACTACATAGCACAAACAAGCTTGCATGACATGAGTGATATTGTGTGTCTTTGAATGTTTGTGCAACTACAATAAAAATGTGTGGGTTTGGCTAAGCCTTCATGGCTTAGTTAAGGTTTCTTAAGAAATGACAACAACAAAAATTTCATTTGTCACATGCTTTGGAGTGGCATAACATTGTGCAAGCCATTATTTACTAACTCTAAATATTTTTGGGTGACACATAATTGCTTGTGAGCTAAGATGCTCCTTTGTCACATGGTTAATCACACCTTTGAAGGGATTTTTGAGAAAATAGTCAAAGAGAATTTAATCTTAAATTGCCCTCAATGTGTATTTTTGTTGAGTTTACATTTGGAAGGTTAAAGAACACATGGAGAATCCTACATCTATAAATTTTCAGCCTAATTTGTAAATGTTTCCAAAAGCTATTCTTGTGTTACATATTGCACAATATGATGTTAACACTAGTGTCCAAATGAAGCCAGTGGATTTGAAGGTGTTGATAATGAAAACAATTTACATACCAATGAAGTGGTAGTTGATCTAGTTACTGCAACATTAGATTAGGAAGCTATAATGAATTTTGTTAATGGCGATGACAATGTTGTATAAGATATGAATATGAAAATTGTATTTTTGATTCCTTTCACTTATTACTTGTATTGTGCTTAGTTTAATTACTAAACATGTTTATGTTATTACAGAGATGCATTGTAGTATTTAAATATCAATATCCCAATAAAATTTCTAGAGAATGTGTTGGATAAAAATAGAGAACAAAAGTGGATGGAAAGATAGTTCACAATAATGAACATAAAAAGTAATAATTAAATTATATTTTGACATGTTTTTTCTATGCTTTCCATTATAATTACGACTATAAAATCAAATTATGTATTCCATTTCAAATTATATACATTAAAAATGTGGTTAATTTATTTGAATTACAATACATGCATCAAATGATTCATGGGTTTCCTTTAAACTATTCAAGTGATTCGTTCAAGAGATCCAAATTCCAATATCTTTTTCACATATTGCATTAGATTTTGAAGAAGAATATAAAGTTGAACTTCCAACTTTCTTAAAGGAGTGAAAGTATTAATGTAAACAATTTTGTACACCTCATGATAAAATCCTAAGAATATCACCAAAGGAAAGATGATTTTAAAGAAGGAAGAGAAATATTGGAATCTTACGAGTGGTTTAAATTTGGGAGATTTTGCCTAATTTGTTGAATGAAAAACTACCATGGACCTTGTTTTTCTACCTAGGGTTAAAGGAAATTGGATATATTACCTTAGGCTCATTTTTCTCGCACCTTTAACATTCACCATGGATTCGTGTGCGAGTATAGTTTCCCTCAATACTCGAGCTTCAACATCATGTTGGTACAAGCACAAAGTAATATAAGAACCCTTATGATTTTTACTTCACTTAGAGAAAGGTGATAATTATATCCTTGTTTGAGAAAGATGAACATACATACATCTCATTCATAAAAATTCAACGTTCATGCAAGTATACAAACTCACAACTTTAGGGCCTTGAAGATAATTTAAGCATAATTTTGAGGCTTCTCGTGCTAAAAATAGTTGGCTTATCTAATTCATAAAATCAGAAATACAAATACTTCATTCACATAATTTAAAGTTTACTGCTAATAATTGAAGATTTTTTATTGTTGTTGCTACAACATAAACTAGATATTTAAGAAAACATATAAAATTAAGACAATTTGATATAACATTACGAATTTTTATTGTTGTTGTTGTTCTTCTGACAACATAAACTAGATATTTTGGCAAATATATAAATTTAAGACAATTTTGATATAACATTGCCTAACATTTTTGGCTAATACTTTAATTGTTTTGTCATTAATACTACATATTTCAGCAAATATACAAAATTTAGGTAACTCTAGATGAAAAATGGCTTATGCTTTGGCTAGTACTAGAAAAATTTCTTCTCCTAGTACAAGTTTTTGTTTCTACTAATATATTGAAATGATTCCTTGTGAAATAGTTTAAAATTATATTCTTAATACTATTTTCTTATGAGTATACTAAATATATGTGAATTTGATACACAATTTGGTTAATATTATATGTTTTTTTACTCATTCAATAATATAACTACAAAAACAAAAACAATTGGTTAAGATCACTTCATTTAGTTTTCACAATGATGAACAATTATATGATTTCGTTTATATGATTTAGTTAAGTTTCCATAAATATTACATAAAAACTAAATAATATTTCAAAACACTTTATAATTTCATAACCGATTCTTGTAAACAATGAATAATATTAATCGAGTTTTATCAAAGACATTAAATTTTCCCTAATGAAATTTATGGGATTAAGGTAATGTTTATATTATAATCAAATATTTTGGGAAATACCACTTGAAACACCATGCTAGAGTTATTGCTAACTTGCAATATGTTTCTTGGTTTCAAACCCTTAAGGACATGGTATTAACATAGTCAAACGAGGAGAGTGATGGAGTGTCGCATTAGCGAAATCACGAATTATGTGAAATTAGTGATAGTAAATTATGCGAAGATGCGAAAAGGTAAAAGCTTGTTTTTTCAAAAATAACAAAGGTCGTGGCGGGAGATGGGCTTCCTGCACCAGGTCCTGGGTCCTCACTGGTGCAAACAAGATCCCAGTGGGAAATGGCTAGCAAGGTGGCACCCATGGATCTGCTTATGAACTTGAAGTGGAAAAGGTTGTGCTTGAATTGATTGGAAAATTCGGCGCTTGCTTAGTTGTTAAAACCCTAGTTTCTTTTTTCGGGGAGTCGGTAATGGAAAACATGGTGGTGGAAAAATTCTGAGTGCAGTGAGTTTTGCCCATTGAGGCGATACAAGAGGTTCCTTTCAATCCAACCCCGGTTGGGTCTGATAGTTGAAGAGCTCGGAAGACTTCAAGGTTGGCGAGAATTGATTTCAAAATTGCTTTGTAGAAAGTGTACATCTCTCGGTGCCTCCTCCTCCCAAAGATGATTTCTTTGATTCGCGGGTGAAAAGGGTGATTTTATGCAAGTTTGTAGGCTCCTGTTTCTCTTGGAGGAGGATTTCAAGCTAGGTCGCGTGCTTTTGGGGCTCAAATGCTAAACCAAAAGTCAGTTTCCTTGCCAACGGATTTTTCCAGGTATGTTTCCCCTCCCCTGATTTGTTGAATTTGGTGCTTAAAGAAGGACCCTGGTTCATGAACTCTTACAGCCTATACTTTCGTCCTTGGTCACCAAATTTTGACCCTTGGAAGGAAAAAAATTTCCAGGCCTTGCGTTGGTTAAGAATTCATGATCTGCCTTTGGATATCTAAAAATGGTCTATTCTGAAGCCAATTGCGAACTCCTTGGGGACCCTTGTGCCCATTCGTAATCCTACCCTAAATTTTTGGCGCAAAAGCTCGGTGCGTCTCTATGTGGTGATGGACCTAAATACCCCTCTGTCACCATCTTTGACTCTCCAAACAAATTCCGGCCCCAAGTGCTTTACCATTGAGTATGAAGGTCTAAATGCAAAGTGTTTTTATTGTGCTTGCAGATTGGGTCATCTAAGTAAGGCCTACTCTTTGAAACTGGCCAAGGCTTCCAAGGAGTTGGATTCTCAGAAGGTTAGCTCTATGATGAAAGGGCTAGAGGAGAGTGAAATGACATCACCCTTGGTGGGTGATATTTCACCTCTTTCTCTTTTAAAAGAAACTAAAGAAGTGTATAAAAACTCTGGGGAATTAATTTCCCTTATTAAGGAAGGTTTCGATCAAGGGCAAGTGGCTTCCCTAAACTCACTACAATCTTGGCTCCTAGATAAAGTCGAGACTAATAAGCTTCACCCCTTTTAGGTGATGGCATCTTGGAGGAAGGAGAATTTGACCGGATCTGTTGGTACCAGCTTTAGCTTCCTCAAAATTGGCTTCGGTTCAAGCAGGGTTGAAGGAGGCCATATGCGGCTCAAGCTAGAAAAAGGCAAAAATCCAAACAAGAACTGGCACTATTGGAAGTGGATGCTGGAAAACAAAGTGTCTTGAACTTTTCCAAAGCTGTGTCCGGAAGGTGAATGTCCTTCCCTCTCCTAAATGATAATATTTTCTTGGAATATCAGGGGTCTCAACACTCACCCGATAAACAACTCTTGTTTAAGCGTTATCTCTTCTCCTCGAAGCGAGTATGGTGTTGATTCAAGAAACAAAGATGACCATTGCGAAAGTAGACGCGTGCTCTAGAAAAATTTAGTTAAGGGTGGAACTTCTTATTCTTCGATGCTTTATCGGGACCTCATGGGGCTTGGGATTCTAGTGGAAGGAAATTCGAGTTCGAGTTGATCTTATCCACCAAATCATCTCAAAATCCATTGCTTTTAGACTCAAAGGGTTGCTGGAACCTATGGTCTCTCCAGAGAAATCTGGTTTCTTGCCGGGGAGGTCGATTTTTTATGGTATTTTTCTCTCTCATGAACTTATTCATTCTCTCTCTTCTGATAAATCCCCAGGTATGTTACTAAAACTAGATATCAGCAAGGCCTTTGACAAGATCAACTGGTGTTTTCTAATCAAAATCCTTAGAAAGTTTGGTTTTTCGGTTCAGTTTTGTAATTGGGTGTTCAGTTGCATTGTTGGGCCTTCTTTCTCCGTGTTAATTAATGGTAATGTTGAAGGTTTCTTTGAAGGTAATCGGGGTATAAGACAGGCGACCCTCTCTCCTCCTTTCTCTACATTTTAGTGGCTGACTCGTTGAGTAGGGCCATCAACAATAAAGTTTGGGAAGGCAAATTACAGGGATTAAGAATTATGGAGGGGGTGGATCCTATTTCTCACCAGCAATTCGCGGATGACACTTTCTTGTTTGGCAAAGCCAACATTCAGGAGGCTAGAGAACTGAAGGGGTTGCTTGATGCTTATGCGGTCATTGTTAGACAAGAGGTCAGCCTTGTCAAATCCTTCATCTTCTTTTTTAACATCCCCCCTTCTCTGGAAGCTAGAATTCTTGGCATCTTCAATTTCAAAAAGGCTCCCTTCCAGTCAAATATCTTGGTGTGCCTTTGTTTGGTGGCTCGGGTCGGACCTCGATGTGGAACGATCTCCTCTCTTCGGTTAATTCAAACTCAACTCCTGGAAAGGAAAATGGCTATCACTAGCTAGAGACTGGTCCTCATCAAATCTGTTCTCAATGCCTCCCCCTTATACATGCTTTCCATACTGAAAATCCCCAAAAGTGTTCTATCGAAGCTTATCGAGATTATGTAAAAGTTCCTATGCCATGAAGGTCCTCTACATGGAAAGGAAAACCCCATTGATCAGCTGGGAAAATTTTTCCAAACCCAAAGATCTAGGTGGGGTTGGCATTCTCAACTTGGTATTCAAAACTTGGCCCTGGGCACCAAGCTAGTCTGGAATCTCCTCACAAAACCTCGTGTCTTTGCTTTGCTAATTGGTGGAAAAAAATATTTGGGGGCCCATCTTCCTAAATCAATTCTCTGCATTGCTAATCCCCCTTGTGGTTTACATATATAGAACTTCTTAGCTGAATGTTGGGAGCTCTTCTTATTCAATGCACTGGAAAATCGAAAAAGGTGATAGGGTATTATTTTGGGATGATCCTTGGAATGGTTTTCCCGTCTTGGGAAAACCACGAGTTTGGGAAATCAAGAGGCTCTTAGTTGAAGAATGGGGACCATATGTTTCCAACTACGGTGACTCAGGAAAATTTTCCTCGCTTTCTATTGGAATGGAAAATTATTGATCACCTAAATCTCTCTATGGAATCTAAGGATAGTTTTCGCTCAACTATGTAGGAACGACAAATTGTGCTTTCCGGGGGTAATGATGAAATTGTCTAGATTGCGGCCACTTCGGAAATAATCCCCTTGTTGTGGCTATAAATTATGCATGCCGAGAGCGAAGGCCGAGGCTCTAATCTGGAAGGCATGTTGGTCCCCCTCGTGTCCACCTAAAGCTGGCCTTTTTGCTTGGATGGATTTCAAAGGAAAAATTCTCACTCAAGAAAGGAGGAAGAAATTTGGTTTTCAAGGTCCCTCAATGTGCTTTCTGTGTGAGAAGCATGAGGAAGATCGTGATCATCTTCTACTTCATTTCCCATTCACAGTTGAATGTTGGAGTTGGTTGTGTGCCAGGCTCAATCTCCCGTGGGTCCAACCCTCTACACTCTTGGCAACCATTTTGGCTTGGCTTGTAAACCTCCACTCTGGTGCTCTCTCCTCGATTTGGCTGTGTGGTATCGTGTTACTTCTCTGGCACATCTGGTGGGAGCATAATAAAATAATATTTAGGGAGGAGCAAAACTCGGTGGACAGGGTCATTCTCAGGTTGGAATGGGCTATCTCTAAGGTGGTTTTTGCTAATTGGTCCTACTTTCATCACTTCTCCAACATTGACAGGGAAATCGAGTAGCGTTGGCCTAGAATCGTCAAGCCCGATGTTGGTGCTCAACGCCTTCGATATCCTTAGCCTCACTCCGTCGGTTATCCCGTTGGCTCCCCCCCACCCCAGATTTCCTCAAGCTAAACTTTGATGTAGTGGCCGAGGTAACCCGGGCATTTCCGGCGTTGGATGCATTATAAGAAATGAAAAAGGGTCTATTGGTCGGTCTTGCCTCCTACAAGCTCAAGGATGACACTTGTAATTCGGCTGAACTACAAGCTCTGAGCAAAGTTCTAGATCTAGTGGCCTCCTTAAAGATAGAAAATCTGGAAATTGAAGGTGATTCGCTAGTAATTGTGAATGGCATAATTAAAAAGAAAGCTCTATCTTGGAAATTGGACCTAGGAGTTAAAAAGGTCCTTTGGCAACTCGGGAATTTCAGTGCCTGGAACATTAAGCACGTGTTTCGGGAAAGTAATAATTGCGCGACATGTTGGTGAATGCGGGGATCGAGCAAGCACAACAAGAGATAGTGACATTCAATTCCAAAGCATGGGAAGGATTGGGGATATTGGTCTCGTGTGAGGCGGATTCAGAGCACACGTCATCTAATGATACACTTGCGTGATGCAAATGGTCTATATAATGCTTTGGACAAGGGCCTCTCATATTTTTTCTCCCTCCTTTTGCTAGCCATGGTTATCCCTCATTTGCCGTGAATTGCCTTGAGCTATGATCTGCGTGAAATGGCGTTTCGTTCGGGATAACATACACCGGTTGAAAATAATTTTCCGTCTCTCTTTCGTCGAAGAGTTGGATGTCATCAAAGGAATCCTGGGAGAAGACTATCTATCTGTTGTTGGTTGGCCATGAGTCAGCAGTGGCATCGCCTCTGTATTTGTTGAGAACCTGCTGATAATCCATCCCTCTAAAGCGGATGTTGTGAATCTGGCTCTACATTGGCTTCGACCAACATACTGTGGTAACTTGGCCTCTGAAGTGGCAAATTTTTGTCTGGTGTTCTAGGATGTGCATGAGTATTTTCCGAGCACGTCGGGGTGGTATGGGTGTCTTCAGCGAACTCGAAAAATGGTTCTAAGACTTTGTCCCGACCTTTAATGAGAAGGCTCGGTGGTGTATGCTGGGACCGGGCCGCCAGCCATGCCCACCTAGTGCTTCCTAATCTGATGACCCTCTATGCTCCGTTGGACCTTATCCTCGCCCGGTGGTCCGAGCCGTGGTCGTCTACACTAAGGGCCTATAACTTTCTCTAAATTTTAATCCGGGCGAATTCTAAAGTGAAAGTTTAAATGGAAGATGATACCAGCCTTGGTCGGGTGTCTCAAGTTGCTAGTGTTGTTGTCACCTTGGGGACTGGAGAGTAATCCCTCTCTTGCCTAGTACTATAGTTATAGTATATCTCAGATAATGTTGGCCTATGTTCGTGTATATCCAACTATTTTTTCTCTTATGATTTTGTTGTTTTGCTTTAAAATCTTGAGGCCAAGGCTCTGTTTATGTAAATAGGGAATGGGTCCCTTCAACCCGCTTTATCTATCAAAAAAATGTTTTGGGAAATTTCAACATTATTCAAGATTTATTAACCTATTGGTTAAGAGGGTAAATGTTATATAAATATTGGTTGGCATATGGAAATAATTATTAATCTAAAAGTTGTAAAATATTATTGAAATGACTAAGAACATTCAATAAATTTATGAAAATCATATGATAGAGATAACCTATGAAATTCTCAAAGCTAGAGACCTTTATGAGATAAGTAACTTGATTAATTGACTAAGTAATTAATTTTTACAATTTATTTTAGTTAATTAAATAAGAGTTTCTAAAAACTACTTTCTCACCCTAGTATATTTTGCTAGTTATTGATAATAAAAAGTTAAAAATAACATACGACTATGCTTGTGCTAAATCATCCCTAAATTTTCTCAACACTAGTGGAATTTTTTTATGAGAGGTCGCCCATAAGACAACTTGGGGAGAAGGGACGAAAAATAAACATACACTAATAGTTGATGCCTATCTTACATTGAAAATATCTAGTAGCTGCTTGAACAAAAGCCAAAACATTTAATATTGATGTTTGAAAAATTGTTTATTTATAAATTATTAGTGGCTTGGGTTAACTAAAAACCACTTTTTAGTATACATTAAATATAAATAAGCACTTCCATTTACAACAACATGGGATTTTTTTGTTCAAAGTATAAATACATCATATCAACTAAAAATTCTTTTTGATCGCAATTACAAATCCATCATATCAATTTAATGTTTTTTTATCATTTGACAATCCAACCATTTTCTTTCCATATTCCAATTTTTTTGTCCAATAACCATATTTGTCATGTCCAATTATAAATTCATACCCGCAAAAACAAAATCATACAATCATGTCAAGATTTAACATCCTCCATTTCAAAAAACAAAAAAATCTAGATGTGAAGGTAACAAGAAGTTATGAATATCAAATCAAATATTTATAGCCAAAAGATCTTCACAAAATCATTTTCAACACTCCACTTTGACCCGTGTCTTCTATTTTGATTGAATATTTGTTCATTGTGTGTGTGTGTGTGTGTGTGTGTGTGTGTGTGAGAGAGAGAGAGAGAGAGAGAGAGAGAGAGAGAGAGAGAGAGAGAGAGAGAGAGAGAGAGAGAGAGAGAGAGAGAGAGAGAGAGAGAGAGAGAGAGGGAATATCTTGTGGCTAAAATTATATATATCCAAGAAGTGTGTATGTTGTCCATGATATGTAAATTTTACTACACCATGAATCATTAAAATTAATTGAAGAAGCATTAGTTTGGCAGCTCATGTGTACAAATGTTTGTCTATAGTGTTGTGATGTGTGCCAAAATCCATTAGATCGAAAATGAAATCAATTATTTATTTACAAAGCAACTTCTGAATATATTACTTACCAAACTAATGTATTTTTAATAATAACACATCACGGTTGTAAATAATTATTATGTTCACCGTAGATGTTGATGACAATATAATCAAATCCTCTTTTGATTTTGAGGTAGTCCTAATTAAGAATGAAAATTCCTTTTTCTAGTGGTTCAAATATTTTTGAGTATAAAAAGAATGTAAATTTTTAAAGATACTAAAGATAAAATGTAAACAAATTGTTATTTTCCTTAGCTGATTTCATAGAATATAACAATATATAATTATTTATGTTCTAACAAAAATAAGGAATGATGTTTTATTTATATGGAAAGAGAATGTTAAAAACATGATGTTATAAGTAGTTAATAATTAAGATCTCGAGACATTTTCAAATAGAAAAAGACAAATGAAGCTTTCAACACAATAACAAATTAGAAGCACGATCATTTTTATCTTTCTACAAATCAATACAAGTTTTCAAGTTTAATATATATGATTATATCATATTATTTAATGAGTGTGAATTTATTGAGTGAGAAGTGCAACCTTTGTATAGCTAAATTGTCATTCTCCTTAGCTAAATGGTAGACCTATGTAAGGAAACTATTATTCTCCTTGTCTAACTAACAATTTGAATTGAAAGAAATTTTCTTCACCAAAAAAGTGGAGCTCATCCAACAAACCTTCTAATGACTCCAACAACATTTGTAAATGATACAATTGACCTTGACCCAAATAATTTGAGTACATTACATACATAAGTGATAGAGATTCATCGCCCCAACTAACAAAAACCTATAAGAATTTTTGTTTGGAGTTTGGGATTGGATAGTTCTTCAATACATATAAGCCAAGGATATAGGGATGTTCAAACTCAATAAATCCATTTTTAATGCATGGGTTTCAAGGTGAATTAAATATCAAATAAATTTAGAAAAAAACAAGCAAAGAAACAATCACAACTAAAAATAATATCCATCGATTTCACAATAAACACATAAGTTCAAACATCGCACACATGGCATACTTTGTAAAAATTGTTAGTGCCCCGAGAAAGATATCAAGTCTCATTTGAACTTGGATGGGATGATTTTTAGGACATGCAAGCCTTGTACATAGGATTTCAAACATAATCCATGCAATTTGATCAGATGATTTTAAGATACCATAGGTATCATGAATCGAGATAAACACAAAAACTAGTGGTACACGTATCACAACTATTGAGTATTTTCTAAGTTGGTCATTGTGGACACAATCCAACCAAATCCATCACGGTGATCTCATTTTTAGATATATTTAAGACCAAACCAATCCATTCAATTTCATCAAATGGATTACAAATCTTATATGTATATGAAACTTAAGACAATAACATAGAATCAAGCGAAAAAAAAAGATGCATCATAACCATTAGGTGTTACTTAAGTTGATTTTATAAACAAAATCCCACCAATAACATCACATCGGTTTCATTTCCAAAGGAATTTGAGACATTAAAAACACCTAAAAAAAAATCATCACATCACACACACACATCACTAATTTCGAAAAAAACCAAAATCATTGGGGTTTCTTCAAACTAGGATTTTAGGAACACATTCCAACCAATTCCACAAGATGGGTTTTACTACTAGATATCGAGGAAAACCCCTTTTCAACAAATGATTGTCATATCACACAATTATACAAAATTGAAACAAAAAACAATGGGGTCTTCTTTAAACTGATGTTTAGGCACAATCCAACCTAATCTACTAGATGTGTTTTGTTTGCAGAGACATTAGAGAAAAACCCAATTAGCTAAACCAGGACATAACATATAACGTGACAACACCAAAGTTTGGACTTGATACATGAATTATCTATTAAGCGCGTCTTTAACCCCCTTGTATTACATCTGTTTCATTTCCAAATGCGTTACGCATGATCATTTCCTTATAAAACAAACAATAAAATCTTTGACATTTGAAAGATTCATACAAGATGTTGTAACCAAAAACATATTTAACATATAACAAATAGAAGCAAAGAGCTGTTGTTTCAAAATGCAACAACCTAACAACTTTGCGAGGTAAAAGCCTCACCTTTGGATAGTGTAAAATCCTCTCATTGCAGTGAACATTTTCCTCAATAAATGAGAGTGTGAATACACATTGTTTGCTTCAGTTGTATTCACTCAAATGCCATCTACACCCACAACCGCCATATTTTTCTTTGCCAAAAAAACTACAAATAAACAAATGCAAAAATCATTAGAAAGAACTAGTGAAAATAACACATCTTTGTGCAATAAAACCCAAGAAATTTTACAAAGAATAACAAATTTAACTTACTTACAGAATCTTTGCCATCATTGCTCTTTGCAAATATGTTGAAGCATGTTGAAACCTTGATGTTGCCTCTCATGCTCTAAAAAGGAGGAAATGTGAGTTGTGAAGTGGAGGGAATGCACATTAACTACGCATAAATGCCAACATTAGCTTGACATCGCATAAATAAAGGTGTTTTGTTGTAATCTAGGTGACATTTGGTGGATAAACATCAAATAAAGTATTATATGTGATGTATCATAATCCACCGGATCAACAAAGAAACCAATCATTTAATGACTTATTTATGTTCAACAACAGATTACTTATGAAAACCAATTATCGATATCCACTAATAAATTCAATTTTTTAAATATATTAACTTAAGTCAATGTATACATGTTACATAATATTAAAAAATTCCAAGCGAAAAATACAAACTAAAAATATGTAGCTCTGATTCATAATCCTAGGTGACATTGAAGACCATCGCACATGGCATGTAAAACCGTCTCCACAGCGCTCGAGGGCAGCCGGGAGCACGCGTCAGACACGTCATCCGGTCGTCCCTCCTCTTAATGCCCGGAGTTGCCCATGTGCTGCATGCGTAATCGACAACAAATATGTCTACTCCAGTTTAAATAAAGTAATTATTAAACAACTAAAATTGCTGTTGCGCGCCAACAATTGGAGGGAACGAGATATTGTTCAAAAAAAACATTAAACAATTAAAATTTAATAAATACCCCAAACAACCATGCCCATAACAGAGCAGAACAACGGAGCAGTGAAAAACAATTTACATGTATGTTTTAAATGTATGAATAAGGGAGGATTTTGTGGGTGCTAAATACATGATTTGCCACTAAAGAATAAGGTAAGAATATATAATGCAAGAAAATTTTGGTACATTTTATAATGCAAATCACATATTCTCATTATGTGTTGTGAAGATCATGGGATTGCATTGCAACTTAAAATATCATTTTTCTAAGCTATTTAATAGAAGAATTTGGAACAAAAATCACATTCACATTCTGTCAAAAATCAATAACAACAAACCCAAAAAAAATGATGAAGATTTAAATAAATAACTACTAAAAACATAACAAAACACATTCTGCTCCAATCGAAAATATAGTCATATGTAACAACATGCAATAAAATCCTTGATATCCTAATATGAAATATACATAAATACTAGAAAATGGCATCTCTAAGTTTGCTCGTATTTAGTGCATTTACTTAAATAATTTAAGAGGTTTGTATGTATTTTTTTGGAATCAAATTTCAGTTCTGAAATTCAATGATCAATAACAAGAAAGATTACATTCGTATTGCAGGTAACAGGAGTGATTAATAGGCATGGATCCTAAATTTACCATTTTTGGCAAGATTTGATTAGAGATGCACTGACACACTCTTCTTCCGAAGTACATCAAACATGTTTTTCAATTATTTTATGCAAATGATGTTGATATATGAAGAAAGAGAATCATTATCAATGGAATCATATAGAGAATGGTGGATGTTTCCAAGGTAGAGCACATTTTGGAATTTAATTGAACAAGAAATATGGGAACAACAACCACATTATTGTGATGTTTTATACCGTCGCCATTATAGAATGTCTTTTCCTCTTTTCAATTCACTCTTGTCAAAATTACAACCACATATGCCAAACTTCTACGCAATTCAATTTGTTAGAGATCCAATACCACCCAAAAAAGCATTATGTTTGGTTTTACACCATCTTGCACAAGGGACACCTACATATACAATTGTAGAATTGTATTGTGTGGGTGAATCAACTATGATAAAATTCACTATGGTCATTATTAATATTATCATCCAAAAGTTACAAAATTAATATTTCAACTTTGTTCCATCAGGCGTGGATTGCGAGAAGATACTAAGTGATTTTGAGACCTTGACTCTACTTCCTACCATATGCGGTGCAATTGATGGCACTCATATTAAGTTGTCATATTGTCCACAAAAACATTATACTCCTATGAACTATGTAAATAGACATCATTTCTACAGTGTTTTGCTACAAGGAATATGTGATGCTCAAAAAGTATTTTGGGATGTTTGCATCAATACTCCTAGCGGTGCTCATGATGTTGATTGGCAACGTTTTGCAATTAAAAAAACATGCAAAAAAGAGAGGTATTAGCATCTCCAACATTTCATATTGAAGGAAACATTATCTATCTACAAGTAATTGGAGATTCTACCTACCCAATATCGCCATACCTATTGAAGCCATTTAAAGGAAATATCTCTCCATTGCATAGATTGTTTAACAAATACTTGTCTAGAGGTTGTGTAAAAATTGAGAATGCATTTGGCTTACTCAAAAAAAGATGGAGATTTCTTCACGATGTGGGTGTGGAATTGGAAAAAGTGCCAAAAATTATTGTGGCATGTTGCATACTACATAATTTCTTACAAATGAATAATGAAGATGAACCAGAGATCTAAGTAGATCCACATCCTAAATCAAGTTGAGATTCACAATCAAGCTATGGAAAGAGATCAAGGTAAGGCACAAAGAGATATTATGCTCCGTGAATGGGATAGACAATATAGAGCTAGTGTGGGGAATTGATATGATTTTCAATCCATAAAATGACAAATATTTTGGTGTTAATGATATATGCACATGTACTTTTTCATACAAAGATAAATACGAGGATTTACTTGAGAAAAAGTTTTGCATTTGCTTATTTGCACATATAATATTTTGTCCATCTATTTGTTCTCTTGTTCCATTCTTGCAAGTTCAATTTCGTTCATTGTTTGAGTAAAATGCAACAAACATTTTTCCATCTTCTCTCCAAAGTCTTCATGAGAGGCTCTTTTTCTTTTTTATGCACGTTTGCCTTCAATTCCAATCTTGTTCAAATTGATTTCTTCATTTGATCTTTTTTCTTCAACATTGTCAATATTTATGGATGGATTTTCTTAAGTGATTTCTCTTTCATGTCAATTTTGGGTATAGTAGAAGTACTATTGACCCATTCACTTCCATTAAAACCATTCATAAGCCCAATCACTTTTGCAGTATTCCCTATTATGTGATCCATATCGTCATATAAACTCCATGAAGATGGTTTTCCTCTTGTGGTATTTTGCAATTGTTTCTCTTTCTTGAATGTCTTTTTCAATCTATTCCACTTATACTTACATTGAATGCCCATAAAACATGTTCCACACTGTTTGTTTATATCTTCCGCTATTTTTATCCCAATGTTTCTTACCAAGATTTCCTTGGTTTAAATCAGTATACACTTCTTCATATTTTAGAATCAAAGCTTGCACAACAAATTTTGGCCAAAGCTCCTCCTTTTGCTGCTTGGTTGTATCTTGGTTGCAATTAATATCATTGTCAAATGTTTGAGTTGCAATGACAATTTTCACAACTTCAAAATCTTCTTCCATAAAATTATCAGGTCCATGGTTTAAGTCAATATCATGGGTAAACACATTGTGATTGTCCTCCACATCATAAACATCATGAGGTGTTACATTTATGTTGACTTGTGACTCTGGAACAGATTTACCATATTGCATTGCATCTTTGTTTGTTTCTTGTGAGTAGGGAAAATAATTTCCATCTTGGTATGAAAACCCTCCATGGTCTTGAAAGCTTCTTGAAGTAGGTTGTAACCCTTGTGATTGACAGGGTGAAAATAAACTTGAATGTCTTCTTGAAAATGGATCCATCTACAAGCAGGCCTGGTATGAGGAAAAAAATGAACACAAACAAATTTCAAGTTTTTTTATATCTACGAAATTCACAAAATTGAAGAATCTTTTAAAAATAAAATTGTATACAAATAATATTAAAAAAATTCTTTTAAAATCGTCAATAAATCAAAGAGTAAGTCGTCAAGAAAACATTAATTTAAATTATAGTCATTCAACCTTCCATTTCAGCAGTAAAAATCATAGTTTTTATACATTTACTAAGTAAGAATCATAAAATTTCAGTATTTATGACAATATACAGATTAAAAACAATAAGAATGATGGATTAAATGGTTTCAAATGATTACAATATGAAAACTGGGATTAAAAACAAATATATAGATAATAAACAAATGATTTATTATTTGTTAATTTTAATTTTAAATAATTTAAAATTACCTGTGTTCTCCTTCACAGCAAATACAGTTGCAGGAAAAATACAGATTTAGTGTGATATAAGTATTAAATATTAATTTCGAGCAGCAGTAGTTTGGAAACCTTGTAAAATTGGCGCTAAAATGGTCTGAAGTCAATGTTTTTTCCTAAAAAGCAGCGAAGTTATGCATAGAAATATTAAACATGCATCCCTGGAGGCGGTGTCAGCCTGAAGGCCGCGGTCTATGAGAGGAGCCACAGTCCACTCATGGACTCTAAAAATCTTAATGCTCATTATGACTGTTATATCTTCTTCTTCGGCCGACCCCTGCACAAATTTGCTATATGGAACTAACCCGCTCTATTTTAGGGTTTGTAGCTATTTGGTAAAAAAATAATCGATTCTATACGACTCCCCAAAGTATGGTTGCTGTTACTCCAAATAAAAGCAAACATCCCCAAGTGTTGAGAGAAAAATGAGTCTAGACCCATTTGAAAGCGCCTTCAATGAGTCAGTTACTCCTCCCGATTCACCAGTTCCCTCCCCCACAAATTCAGAAGCGGCAGGAGCAGGCAAAGAAGATTCATCTAAAAACAAGGGCATTATCAGTAGTCCTGTAAATAGTGACGATGAAGATTATGATGGTCCCGACGCCCCTCCTCACTCTCAGGAGGAACCTCAACAGCCTGCTAATCCTCCTGACGCCGCCAAAGCTGCTGCTGCCAAAGATGACGACGACGATTATGAAGAAAACGAGAATGTCGATGTGGAATTAGGCAAATATCAGTCGGAAGACCCTGATAAAACAGAGAGATTCACGTATGTATACATTCTTAACGCATTTGTATTGGTATTTAAGTTTAAATAACTTATTCGCTTATTCAGGTTTTCTGTGTTTTGCTATTGGACTTAGGGTTTATTGAATTTTTGTTTATATTTCTTTCAATTTTTTTGATGATAAACTTCTTGCCGTGTGTGATAGAGGCTTCTTTTAATGTATTTGCTTATTTAGGTTCTGTTCGCGCTAAATTAGGGTTGTCTTTTTAATACTTCAATTGGCGAATTGCTTCGTTTTTAAGCCACGGCAGATGCATTATAGTACTTACTATTACAGGATAACCCGATATTCCAGATAATCTGGAGACAGGGCTGCAAAAACCTCCGCGTTCACGATAAATTATGGTTTAGTTATTTGGAGTTAGGGTTTTGAAAACCTAGGAGTTCACGATAAATTACTGTTTATTGTGGTTTATACCGTACTATTAAGATTTATTCTCCGCAGGCTCATTCTGTGTCCTGACTCAGACTGGGTTAAAACAAGGTATATTAAATTTGAATGGATCAAAACACAATCGAAATCAGGTAAAAAGTGACTTAAATTGCCAAAAATCAGGTTTCCATGCTATGCCATGTTTTTCCTCTGGGTAGTACAGAAATTTAGATGTTAGAATGAGGGAGGAAGGGGCAATTTGCAGCTATTAGGTTTTTTTTTGTGTCTCCTTTATTGTTGCACGAGTTTGTATTGAGTGTGGGGTCTTTCTACGCAAGTCAGCTGCATTTCGATTTTGAGTGACGATTCATAGTGAGTAGCATCGTGAGTGTCTTCTGGAAACAACTGAGTAGCATTGTGAGAGTCTTTTGGATTTGTTTGGGTCACCAATTTTCTATTACCCTATTAGCATTTGGCCCTGTGAGCATTTCCTTATGAGCATTTTCAAATCCTATTGTTGACATAAACTATGCAATGTTGCTAGTTTACTAAGTTCGTAAAGTTCTGATTAGAGTTGATGTTTCATAGAGGAAGATAGGTTATTAAATTAAGAAAACAAATAACACATTCACAAATTAAGTTTGAAGTAGCCCCCTCCCCATATGAAGTCTCAAACGCCGAAATAGATAGGGTTACTGAAGCTATCCGAACCTTCCTTGTCCACCCTAAGAAAAGAAGACCCCCTAGCATAAATGATGTCACGGAAGAAGTATGGCAGCAACATGGCAGATCACAAGGAGAGTCAGGCCGTCACAAGTAAGAGAGCAGACATAAGAAGTAAGTGGCGACATCCTCAAAACAATCAATTTAGATAGCCCACATGAGATAGGAAAGAAGAATGCTCCGGGACAGACATAAGTATTAAGTCCGGTGTTTGAACTCGCGAGAGAAGAACAAAAGTTTGAGGTCTGATCCTTTGTGACTGAAGAACCGTTGGAAGAAAAATAAAGACGTCATTAAGTTTCTACTGCCTACTGTATAAAATAGAATTGTGGAAATGAAGAGAGAAGTAACAAGGCATCACAATTAAAACAAGATGTGGAATTGGCTTAGCTATTAACCAAATCTAATCTTTCAGATGTGGAATTGGCTTAGCTATTAACCGAATCTAATCTTTCAGATGAGGAAGCAGAAAAGATGAAACAACTGTAGAACAAGGAGTTACAAACTAAACACCGCACTGTTACATTTTGGAAACAACTAGAGCAAGAGAAGGCTTTGAAAAGACTTAAACAGGCAGAGGAAGAATCTAAGAAAAAAAGAAGACTTTGAGAAATCTCTAGAAGTGCAAAACAGCAAGCCTAGATAGATATAAAACAAGCAACTCTAGGGGCACAACAACAAATAGAGAGAGAAAGGAAAATTAAAGAGGAACTAAGGCAAAAACTAGTTGTGGAGGCTAAGCTTAAATTGGAAGAGGAAAAGACAAAGGATTAAGAAAAGAAAAAGGAAGAGGAACCAAGGAAAAAGCTAGCTGCAAAGGTTAAGCTTAAGTTAGAAGATGGGAAGAAAAAGAGGAGCAGGATGCAAAGTCTGTAAAGGAGAAGGAAAATCAAGAAAATTCTGCACAAGCAGAGGTAGACAAGAACAAAGATGTGGAAGAAGCACTAGCAACGAAACAACTGGCGGATGAGATGTGATAGGCAGAACTCAAGGTTGTAGAACTCAAATCAAAAGCCATCAAGCAAAAAGGAAAAGGGCTGAGGATGTCACACAAGCGGCACAGATAGTGGGATCTTCTGAGCAAATCACTTCTACATCCCGGGAATGGTTAGCACATCCTAGGTTGCTACAACACGAGGCTCCCTCAATACAATCAAATCTGTCCTCACCACACAAAAGCAAATAGCCACAATTCCATTTGGAAAGGGTGCCGTTGAATAAACAAAGAAAGAGTGAATGCTACATCTTGGTCAATTGGCTCCTATACAAAATACACATTTGGGAGCCATCTTGATTGATAGGCACAAAAGGATTGGATGAAGAGGTGTGTTGTATTAGAAGAAGCAATGGCAAAGGCAATCAATAATGTCTCCAAAGTAAGGCCACAATACAAAAGTGTACCCTAATTGACATAGTGAGCGATGTTTGGAGGCAAAAATTACCAATTTCATCTCCCATCTGACACCCAACGTCATAAGAGATTAGCAGATCAGCAATAAGGCCATTGCAAATTACAAGGCATCTGAGATGCTTATACTCAACAAGGAGAACGTCGAGTGGAGGAACAAGATAAAAGCACAAGTGGGTGAAATAAGGTCAGCTCTAGGCGACATAGTTTTTGAAAGAGTGATACTGTCATCCCATATACCCAACTGGATAAGTCAAGCGAAGGATACATTTTCGTTCCCTAATTGACATAGTGAACGATGTTTGGAGGCAAAAATTACCAATTTCATCTCCCATCTGACACCCAACGTCATAAGAGATTAGCAGATCAGCAATAAGGCCATTGCAAATTACAAGGCATCTGAGATGCTTATACTCAACAAGGAGAACGTCGAGTGGAGGAACAAGATAAAAGCACAAGTGGGTGAAATAAGGTCAGCTCTAGGCGACATAGTTTTTGAAAGAGTGATACTGTCATCCCATATACCCAACTGGATAAGTCAAGCGAAGGATACATTTTCGTTCCATATACCTAGCTGGACAAGTCAAGTGAAGGATACACTCTATTTCCTCACACCAGATGCTTAAGTTTCTGGTTGGTTAATGGTATGTCATTCCCTTGGATTGGTTGAGCAAAGTGAAGTGAAGACCAAGAGCAATTCTTTTTCCAAATCTCTGGTGGGTTCTTCATCAAGGTTATCTGGAGGACGATACAAGGTATTAAGTCTGGGGTCGATGTTGGTAAGGTTCTTCATCGGGTTTTAAGCAGAATATGTTGTCTGCGGAATCTTTAGACTATACCGTGGCTATGGGCTATGTTGTAAACTATTAAGCGGTCTATGGTATCAGATGGTGCTTCGCAGGCTGGAATGAAGATTGTGTATTGTAGATGTGAGTAACAGATGTGTCCTTTTGTAATAGAGCTAGTTTGTACAAATACAAGATTCAAATAGATAGATAGGAATAAGGAGAAAAGGGAGAAGAGTATGTATGTGTAGAGGGTGTAAGTAGATGTATTTGTAGAATGAGATAATTGAGGTGTAAGAGTGTATGTGTACGTGTATTGTAGACGTGAGTAACAGACGCGTCCTTTTGTATCAGAGCTAGTTTGTGCAAATACAAGAGTAAAGTAGATAGATAGGAAATAGGAGATAAAGGAGAAGAGTATGTATGTGTGAGGGTGTAAGTATATGTATGTATACAATGAAATAGTTGAGGTGTAAGAGAATATATGAATAAGTATTTGGTGGCACTCTATAATCGAACATTGTATTGATTGAGTTATTTATATAGAATTAAAGTGGAGATAGTTTAGGGAAATCTGTGTCTTTGAGTTATTTTTATGCGGTATGATGTTATGTTGTGGATGTTGAATTCATAGGCCTACTTCAAACTTAGTTTTTGAATGTGTTATCTTTTTGCTTAATTTAATAATCTTTCTTCTTTTGTGCAACATCAGTTCTGATCAAAACTTTACAAACTTATCCATCTAGCAGCACTGCATAGGTTATGTCAACATTTGGGCTTCGTGGCTTGGAATGAAGACTCTGTGTGTAGTATGTACTATAGATGCGAATAACAGACATGTCCTTTTGCAATGGAGCTAGTTTGTAAAAATTCTAGAGTAAAATAAGTAGATAGGAATGAGGAGATAAGGGAGAAGAGTATGTATGTGTAGAGGGTGTAAGTGTGTGTATGTGTGGAATGAGGTAGCTGAGGTGTGAGTAAGAGAGTACGTATGAATATGTTTGTATTCAACAGTACTCTGCAACCGAACATTGTATTGATTGAGTTATTTATATATGAATAAAGCAGAGATAGTTTGGGGAAATATGTGTCTCTGAGTTATTCTTATGTGATATGATGTTGTGTTGCGGATGCTACATTCATAGGTGTACTTTCAAACTCAATTTGTGAATGTGCTATCTTTTTGCTTAATTTAATAATCTATCTTCCTCTGTGCAACATTAGTTCTAATTAGAACTTGGCCATGTTCTTCATCGTGTTTCAGCAAAATATGTTTTCCGCAGAAGCTCAGACTAAACCGTGGTTATGGGCTATGCTGTAAACTATAAGGTGGTTGCATGTGGTGTCGGATGGTGCTTCGCAGCTTGGAATGAAGATTTTGTGTGTATTGTAGATGTTAGTAACAGACATGTCCTTTTGTAACAGAGCTAGTTCGTACAAATACAAGAGTAAAATAGATGGATAGGAATCAGGAGATGAGGTGGAAGAGTATGTATGTGTAGAGGGTGTAAGTATATGTATGTGTAGAGTGAGATAGTTGAGGTGTAAGAGCGTATATGTATATGTATTTTAGACTTGAGTAATAGATGTGTCCTCTTGTAACGGAGATAGATAAATAGAGAGGCTGGATTATGATTATACCCAGGGTTTGAGCTTTAGTTCTTCAAATATATTGCAGTCTATATGCTGGCAAATAATAGCATTCGTAGTTTTTTTACTTGAGTTGTAGTAGATGGTGGTATCAGTAGACATAAAGTTTCATATTTCAATCTTGATGGGCTATGAAATGTGAAGATACACCTGCAGTCATGTCAGTGCCCCTTAGTCTAGTCAAGACCAGGGCATGGAAATTGTACATACTTTCTATTTCTAACATTATTATAGTTTAATATATATCAAAAGAAAAGTGGAAGATTCTCCGAACGGTGGTCATGAAACCAAAAAGAAACATTAACTTACAATAATAACAAGGAATTATATGGTAAGCCATACAATAGCTGCTTATGTTATCTAAGTAAAAATTATCACAAACATAAATTCAATGTCTATATAAATTGAATTGGTTTACAGAAACCATTACTTAGATCTACTTGCGACGCTTTACATTATTCACATAAGATAACTTACATAACATTCTGTTTCTATTGTTCTCCAAACAGAGTTAATAAATAAGAGTGCTATTGTTTGATAGTTGCCCCTGATTATAGAATTTGTTGAAAAAACTCTGACAGTTTTAATAGGTCTCATGGCCAAATCTGGAATGTGTCAAGATCTAGACTGTTTCGATGCACGGTACAGTTATGCTACGCTGATACAGATTTTTTTAAAAAAACTTTGGGTACGGTGCGCTGTTGGAGTACGTTCGTACAATATATTTTTAAAAAGTAAAAAATATAAATATATATAAAAAATTAAAGAAAACAAGCTTATAGTCTCAATAGCCTATAAAATATTAGAAGCCAACAACAAGACTCTTATGAATTAGAAGCCATGTAAAGCAAGATTTCTTTGACTGAATACAAGAAGACCACAAAACATTAAATCTATGAGTCCGTCTACTAATGGGCTCACAAACATTCCACTTAATGTTAAGGCCCAGGGAAAGGTTTGGGGAGAAGGCAATTTGTTCATAGAGTTGTTTGGAGGTAGCCTCTTGGAGAAGGGGCCCTTTGAGCCACCTCATAGTTTTCCAAAAGTCATTCTCATCTTCCATAATTAGTCCAGTAGAGGAAGCTGAGAAAGCGTTTTTGAGCATTGTATACATTCTGAACAGAGATTGAAGAAGCTTATAGAAAGCTTTAAGGTCTGTCCATTCCATTCACTTCCCAAATCTGTACAAGTCATAAAATATTTTAATTCCTTTCTCAAACCAAAGGAGGGCAGAGCAGCCTCTTGTCAAGGTGAGGATCTTGTCATTATATTTCAGATTCGACAAAATTGATTTGTAGGCTTGGCACCTAGTGTCAAAGGAAGAGAAGATAGGCTGCCCAACCACCAAGTGCTTGACTTGTTCCCATGCCTTCCAAATTGACTGAAGAATAAAGGACCCATGAGGAGCAACAAGAAAGCACCTGAATAGTAAGTCAACCAAGTGAAGTCCTTTTCATCTCTCTTGACCCTTTGGAGCCTATTGGCAATATTGAATCTCACACAAACTTTCCAAGGTTCAATTCCAGTCAAAGCCCTCAAGTTTTATTTAGTTTTTGCACTTAAAAACAACCATGTGGGTACGCTGTGGGTACGTACCCACAGGCCCTGGGATGCGGGTTTGCTGTCCTTCCGTGCCGGGGCGTACCCAGGGCCTGTGGGTGCGTGCCCACAGCAAACCCGCATTGCACGGGGGTATTTGGTGTTTCCGGGCAGTGTAGGTCAAGATGCTTGATTCTAGCATATGATGAGATTATTGGAGTACAGTTACACCATATGATGAGATTATTGGAAGACAATGAGTAGAAGTGTTGTATTTTAATTGTTCTCTTGCATTCTGCAAATATTCGTTCCTTCCCTCATTATAGTGAATTACTGTACTGATAGTGTATTTTTCTTATGCTGATCAGGGCTATATTGAAACAGTTTATGCCTGACCAAATGGAGAGATATGAATCTTTTCGAAGGTCTGGGTTTCAGAAGGCAAATATGAGAAGGGTATGCTAATTTTTTAATCAGATGGACAAAGGAAGATTGCCACTAAAACTGCAGCTTAGTTTTTTGTCTTTGCATTCCTTACATTTTAGTTTATGCGGTTGACTGTTAAGTGATGTTTTTGAAGAAAATGTTCGGAAATATTAAACAGGATAGCCATTGCTTTGTTCTTGAGAGCAACTATAGGAGAATATGATGCACAGAAACAAAAGTTTTTTTGTTGTAAGTAGTGAACTTTCCTGTTAGCACTTCCACATTTAGATAAACTAGGCTACATTTTGCACAATTTGCTTAGTAGATTTGCTCAAATGCTTGGTATCCTTTGGAGACAGACAATTTTTTTCTTTTTGTCAATAAGTCATGGCAGGCTTAAAGAAGTCCTACCAGGATGCGCTCATGTAAGGTTTGGTCAGAGCGTAATTCATGAATGTTTTCAGCGATGGTTATATCTTCCATAGGTTCACATACGCAGTTCAAATTCCCTCAATTATTATTCACTCCATTCTTACTACAGCTTTACATGTTGGGACACGTGTTAGATTTGCTGCAAGATTTGATGGAGATGTAATTTTGTTAGACAACACACCGATAACCTTTGAGAAATGAGATAAAAACAATAACCTATAAATGGGTTTCCCAAGTTCCTAGATCAAGCCCTCCCCAAAAAATGGGTTCTCTAGGTTAGACAATTAGTTACCTAGTAACTCTGTGTTATTGCTCTGTTTGTTATGGGCTGATTTATTGATAAGCTGGGTAATCGAATGTTCCTTGATCCAAGTGATTTTGGATTCAAGATGTCAACACGTTTGTTGTTAAGTGGTCATCTTGAACATGGTATTGGAGCTGTCTCAACAGGAGCTTGATTCCTTCCTTTTGCTGGAAAATATCTGATTTTAAATTTGAAGTTTTCAATGAACCAGCTGAAGCTTCCCCTTAAACCTTTTCATAGCTGAAGTTTTCAATGTGATTGCATCAGAGTCATCCACCTGACCCATCATTAGTGTTACGAGGAATGGAGTCCCTTTCATCCCAACAGTCATGATCTGTGAGAAGAGGATGCAAGAGCCATATTATCAAGTTTTAAAGAGATTTCATTGAACCAACTGAAGCTTCCCCTTAAACCTTTCCTTAGTGAAAGACATTTCTGGATGTGACTGCATCCTAGTTTTTATATTTGATGTTTGGAGTCGTCCACCTGACCCATCATTAGTGTTACGAGGAATGGAGTCCCTTTCATCCCAACAGCCATGATCTGTGAGAAGAGGATGCAAGAGCCACATTATCGACTTTTTAAGAGATTTAATGAATTTGTCTTGATCCCATTGTGCCTAACTGAAGTAGCCAATGGTTGGACAGTGGCATTGCAAATAATTGTCGAGCAAATGGAACAAATAACAATCCAATTATTAGGTCTCAAAATGATTCATATTTTCAGTGGTGTGTGCATCAAGAACCTTCTCTATGGTTGCACAATGTGAAATTCCTTAGAGAAAATTCAACAAATCGAAGGTTGATCACCGACGGAGGAGTCAAACTAGAAAGTAAGTTGAGGGGAATACCACGCTTTTTCTCTTCTGGGGATCTGATGAGATTAAATTCAGCTCCAATGATTGGGAATTGGTGTGCAATGTTTTCCAATCTGCTTGAGAACTGATTAAAGAAATTTCCTCTTTAATTTGCTACGGAGGGGTATGTAAACAGAGACAACCACAAAAGTCTGATTTAGTTCCAGAGAATGTAAAGTATGTAGACAGAGACAACCATAAAAGCCTGGTTTAGTTCCAGAAAATGTAGAGTAGCGGAGATGCCACAGATATGAGTTTGGGAGCTCTTAAGAGTGTAACTTTGGGGAGAAGTGACACAAAGAGCTGCTACATCCCCAGATTTGTTAGTGGTATTCGTACTGAGGAAACCATTTATTCTCCAAATAGGAGTCACATTGTACTTATCTCAATTCTGTAATCTTGTTTCTTGAAGAAAAACTATTTACTCTTTGGAAATTTTGGTTAGATCCTTAAGTAACCTGCATTTGTTAGCTGTCCCTATTCCCCTTCCATTTCAGTCAAGAACCTTCAGTGGTCTAGGGTGAATTTTGTGTGATCTGGGACCTTTTCTAGTGTGGGTTTAAGCAAAGTTACTCTTTATTAGCAACGTTTACAATGCCCCTAAGTTATCATTGCAAGTTGGAACCATAGAGGTAGAAATCTTCAATAATTCGTGATTACTTGCCTAGAATGCCATGCTAAACTAACTTGCTCTGCCGAGTGATTATCATAACCGGGAAATTACTTGCATAGAATTCCATGCTGAACTAATTCTATGTGCTGAGTAATTGTCGTAACTGGGGTTGATGGTCAATAACATGCAATTTTTGAAAACTCTTCAATAAGTTATTCCCAAGTTTTAAAAAAATGGTTCTGATTTTTTCTTTACTTTTAATTTTACAATTATGCACTTAGTTTGCCTAGCTCTTTCTGTTTTAATCCCAAGTAATTGAACTCAATTTACACTTTTAGTTTACCATGTCAATGCTGCATAATTGCTACTATGGTTACAACAAAGGAGGAATTCAATCAAGGAGATAGAGATCCCTTTCTTTTGGGCATATTTACCAAATCCGGCCAGATCTGCACAAAATCTGGTCGGATCTGGATTTTTCAGCCGACCGGATAAATTCGGTCCGGGTCGGCCCTAATTTAGAGTTTTTTTTTTTAATTTTTAAAATTTTTATGTAGTTTTCTGGAAAAAACAGTCAACTATAAACCTTATATATTAAAAATATAACATTTTACATTACATTATTAAAGTTTTTCATTGTATTTGTCAAATTTTCATATTTGTAAAATTCAACATATATATTTCAGACCGGATTTTTCCAACCTTTTCAAGAATTCCGTATTTTCAGATTTTTTTGCCCTGCCAAATGGATCTGGATTTCCGGACCTGGTAGCTATACTTTTGGGGTTCTTTTGTGCATTATCTGAAAATCAAATTCACTTTTTCCTTGGACTTGCCATCAGCAGATTTTAATACTGTTTTACTCTGAAGCACTGAAAACATGCCCATTGTCAACCATTCCGAGAATTGTTGGTCCAGACAAATAGTGACGGACATTACAGAGATGAACACTGTTGAAGGGGACTGGAATTGCTGCATTTACTTCACATTGGGATCTTTTGTCGCTGTTATGGGCACATTTATAGAGTTTTCCCTGAATTGACTTCTTCTGAGATCACAATATCAAATGGATTTGTGACTGGGAGACTAACATGGAAGTCTTGATTAGATCTGTCCTTTCTTGCATAAGCTTTTCAAGCAGGGGCTGTCACCGACTCACCAGTTAATCTTTCGTTGCATGCTCCGCATGCCTTGAAGTAGAGGGATGGTTTTGTATGTTTTCCTTGACTTGTAGGTGTCTGGTTTTGAGCAGGGTTGAGAAACATACCTATGATTTTTGAGGGTTTTGTTCTCAGCTTGGATTCACCAGGCAGACTTAAGCCAGGTTGCCATGGGCACAACAAAGGTGACATTTAAGTGGGATGTTTCCATAGTCTGCTGTTTGCAGACTTAAGCCAGGTTGCCATGGGCACAACAAAGGTGACAGTTTGCTCCCATTTAATCATGCCAAGATCTTAGTGGGCATATTTGGCAGAGGCGCTAGTACATATGCGAGCATAATTTAATATCCCTGGTTTTATTGTTATTTTAGATGCTGCAAAGAATTTTCCATTCGCAACCCCAATTTTCGGAAGAGAGTTATCAATGTAGAACTTGCTGGGTAGCAAGGGACAAACAAACTCAATCAGGGACCATGCTTGAGAGGTCATCTGTGAGGTAAAAGCTAGTATCTGAGGTCTCATAGATAATCCTAATTTATCTTATAACCAAGGGCTTTCTGGATAAATGATTTTTTCCCAGATCTAGAAGCAAATATGGCAATGAAATAATTGACCTTTGGGCATTGTGAGAGCATCAACTTACATGGTGAGTTTTCGACTTTATTGGTTTGATGTCTTTTCTGGATAGGGATCCATGAAATGGTGAATAAATCCCTTGTCTGAGAAACCAATGCCTCTGCTCCATTGTTTCTAAAGGAGAAGCACTTTGTTAGGGTTTTTCTATTTTTTTGAAGCAGCCGGTCCTCATTCTGACTGGAAACTTGGGTTCAATTACTGTTTTCTGAGCATGTTGATGTAATAATTTAAACAGCTCATCCCTGGACACATTGTCACGCTCATGGGTCATGGTGTTTTAAAAAGAGATGGGGTTGTGTATGAAGGCGGCCATTGCCTCCCCACAGAGGGGAGGGATGACCCTATTCCCTATCCCAATAGCCTGGTTGGGGGTTGGTGGGGGAAGGAGGGGCGGTGCAGGGTGGTGAGGGATGGGGATGGGGGCAGCCATTACTAGATCTAGCTGATGATTTGAGAGAACATGTGAGTGATGGGATGCGATGGGATGATGAAGGATGTGAGTGCTGTGAGCCTTCTATCCATAGAGGGTGTAAGAGCATAGTTGAACTTCAAGCCTCTTGGAAGAAACAAAATTAAGTAATAAAGTTGCACAAAATAGTCGCATTAAACCTTATTCATTTGGTTGACTTGTAGATCAACTATTGTTGGGATCAATTTCTACCTTCTTAGTGCAGGGCAATAGATAATAGATTGCACATTGCTTTGGAATGTAGAATCTTTTGACAATTTTCTATTAATCTTTACATTTTCCCAGAGTGAAATACAGGATTGATTTATAAATATGGAAGGTTTATTATATCTTATTTCTTGAGCTTTATACTGAACATTATCAGAAAAGGGAAAAGGATGCCAATGCAGAGGCTCATGGAACTGTTTGTTTTGTTAATTTTTTTTTTCATTATTTCTAAATGCTTTTGCACAATTAAGTATTGTTGCTGACTGAATGGTTTTAACTTAAAATCTGTAGCTGTTGCAGAATATAGCCGGTTGCCCAGTGTCAATGCCAATGACTATTGTTATGTCTGGAGTAGCCAAGATGTTTGTCGGAGAGCTGATAGAAACAGGTACTATTCTTTTGTAAAGTTTTTTTCCTTAGGTACTTTATTTCATTGAGGAGAAAAGTAGAAGCAACAAAATGTACATTTAATGTTTTTCACCCGCTGTTTAGTTTGTGTTTTTACTTGATATATTACACTTAACTATCTTTAGAAATGCGGTTCTGATTACTTTGTTGTTACTGTATAACAGGGAGGATGGTAATGACAGAAAGAAATGAATCTGGTCCAATTAGGCCTTGTCACCTCCAAGAAGCCTATCGGAGACTAAAACTGGAAGGCAAAGTACCTAAGCGATCAAGGTCAAGGCTCTTTTTGTAGGAGGGGATGATGGTAGCGAGGCAAAGGAAAAAATCATTTCCCTTGTTTCTGCCTATTATTAATGGTCTTTCCATGGCAACTTGTGTGAAGCTGTCGAAGTGATATATCCATCTGTAAAGGGATCGGATTCTATATGGCTGCAGGTAAACAACTTGTGATTCATACAAAAATTGGATCTGTACGGTATGAATGATAGTCACAAAGTTCATCTGCACCATAACTTCAATCAAGATTCAATGGTTTATGATATGCATTGTGGCTCTCTTATAAGCGACAATGTGCAGAGTTTTAAAATCTCATTTCCATATTTCTGCACTCATGAATAGGTCACCATACCGTCTATTAAACATTGTAAAATCCCTTGTGTCTCTGTTTTATTGAATCTAACCTAATATATGCAGTAGTATTCTGACACTCTAGGTGGTGTTTATTTTTTGTCTTTTAACATGTTACTAATTGATTTTGTTTTCCTGGACACAAATGATTATGGATGTAGTTTGTTTGGACTCTTATTATGGGGATTCTACTTCAATAGTTGATTGATATAAGTGATGGGATACCTAATCCAATAATAGGCAATCTGTATGAATTGATGGGGCTCCCACTTCGATAGGTACTCGATAAAGTAATGGGATATCCACTCTAATGGGTTTATGGATTTTTCCGACAATAAGGTACTCACCGGCACTGATTATTGAACAAAAGAATAATGAGGCAGTCGAGTAATACCGAGGTTCCAAAACTAATGACTGATAAAGACAGTAATGAGGTTCCCACACTGATGAGTGACCAAAAGAGTAACGGTGTCCCCAATGACCTCCCCACTTTTATGAGTGTCAAAATAAATAAGAAGTTCCCAAAGCCTTGGGAAACCAAAGTGCATTACTTTTGGTAATGGAAAATAAGTAGTTGAACCTACCGTGATAGGTGCATGAAATGTAAAAATCGCGTTCTCTTCTGTGACTTACTGTGTATCAAAATAAAACGATCCATCTTCATAAGAAATCCTTGATGTGACAAAGTCTCGTGCCAGAGGCAATCCCATATTTAAAAGTGTACGTAATATTTTCAGTTCCTAGTTTGCTAACATGGATAATAGAACTCGATCATGATAGGCACAATTTTCAGCTTGCTGCTATTGTAATAAAAAGAATTTAAAATTCTGGAAGTGCACCATAGTGTAATTATGATGCAAGAATAGATTATTATGCCGATAGGGGTTTCCTACTAGTGGAAGGATTGGAGTTGCTGATGCATGTCAGAAATTGAATGGCCACGATCTGTCTACCATGCATGCGTTGAGATCCAATGTTCATAGATGGTCCATGTGGACGCATGTCTGGGTAGTGGCAAGACACAGGATGCGGGATATCTGGGCCATCACCTCAGGGAGCAGTGAAACTGTTTCACTGAATGTTGCCAATAGGTATCAAATCTGATCAGTTCACGTTTTACAGCATGGTATGAGTCTACGCCATCACCAACCAGTAATTGAATTTGCTGGAAAGGGATAATCATGGACATGACCTGTTTGCGTAATATAGGGACTGCAATTGTAATTCTTACTTTTTGTGTTTGAATGCGAAACAAAAGGCATAACAAAACAAGAATGGGAAAATCGTTGCAATCTGCATTGAACTGAAATTTTCCCAATCCCGTCACAATTCACTGCCCTGAACAGGAAATCTGATCCCATGTGTTAGGCTTGCACGGATTTAGGCTCTAGCTGCAGAACAATAAAGTTGTTGTGTAGCTCGTAATAGTTATGAATGGATTTTCTTTACTCAATTAATACATTGCAGGAAAATGGACATTTCATCCACGCCATAGAGGGGTTCCATACCAAAGGATGGGCTGCCATTGTATGCATGTTGTTCTAAATGTTTTTAAAAAATATGAAAGCTACAGTATAAAAAATTTAGGCCATTCACTAAGCTAAACCTTGTTGCACTTCGAAAGTTTTGCGGCTTCATTCTATACCAGCAAATGCAGATATTATAAAATGGGGTAAGAACACAAAAGAGGCCCCAAAACTTTAAACAAACTTCTCAATGTCTATCGGATTGGAGATAAACAAGAGTTACCTATTTGTATGCATATATAAAGTTTGAAATGAACAATCAACTTCTAAACATGATTATATTAGTTTTCTATTCCATGAAAGTTATTAATAAATGAACTTATTAAAGTTCTAACAATCAGTTTTGTGATTACTTGATATTTCAAAAGTTTAAAAATGAAAGCTCACCATTAATGGCTTCTACCATTTACCAAAAACTTTGAAATGGATTAACAAATAACAAACAAATAATTCAAATAAACATGATTTTAGGAAGCTACTTGGCTATTTGGAAATGTAAGATATTTGTTTAGAAAGTCAAATCCTTCTCGAAAGTCAATAAGAGGGTTAATTAACCTAAACAAGGTTAATTAAAGGAAAACAAACTTATAGTAGTTGGTTAGAAAGAGATTATGGCTAATTAACCTAAACAGGTTAATTAAAGGGAAACAAATTATAGAAGTTGGTTTAGGGGGATTAACAAGGTTTAAAGGAGGAGAGGTTAGAAAGGTAATTTACTAGCATAGTGTAGTAAATTAACACGAGACTAGGATAGTTAGTATGATCTTAGTAATAAGATCATGTAGACCAAATTATAGGTGTCTACATTTTCCCCTCTTTGAGGTGACATATGCGACGTCACTTCAAAGAAAGTAGACAAATACAAACAACTAAAAAATTTTTTGAAGGGGTAGAAGAAAAATTAGTAGGATGAAGGATGCCCCCTCGAGTGTCGATGGGGATGGAGGAACTTGATTGACAATCGAAAAGTAAAGAAGAAAGAATAGTGTGAAGAGAAGAAAGGTGAGAATGAAGAGAAATAACAAGAAAAGGGATTTTGAGCTATCTCACAAACCAATATTATAGAACAATTCTATTCATCATATTGCTAGTAATCTTCATCATCGGTCCTTATTAAAATATGAGCATATGACAAAACGTAAAATGACATGAAAATCAAGATACAAACAACTATCCATTGCTAAAAATGGCCAACTCCATGCAACATACATGAATGCAATGCAATACGAGAAGCAAACAAACTCACTTAACAGGGAAATAAGTACAATCACACATACTCAAACCAACAACGTTTAAGATAATTGCACAAATATTTTGTTATCAAGCTACAATCCCAAATGTTTTGATAAATGAAAAGGGTTTAAAATGATGCCCCAAGCAATTTATATATGCAAGGGAAAGGATGGAGGACACTTAGGTCCGATGAAAAAGCAATGTGCACAACGAAACAATACCAGGCAACTCATGCCCCAGAGTATCGACGAAGTAAGCAATGTAGCTTTTGTAAATGATTTAGAGATCTAGAGGATCCATGAGTCATTGTCTCAATACGCGTGGAAATGCCAACAAGATATGAGATGAATGCCATGTGAGAGACAAAATTTCAGCTTGATTTGAGCTTGTACCAATTTTAGTCCATTTTAAAAAAAATTATGTTTTTTTTAGATTTTTGAATGATTTTATAATTTTTAAATTTTTTGATCGGTCAAAAGAATTTAAGAAATGGAAGATCTCCTAAGAAGAATGAAAATGCTCCAGAGTGAGGAGAACGGGCGTTGGGTAGCAATAACATGCCCCGCAAGAAGAAAAATGGGCCAAAAATAATTATTTAAAAATAATCATGGCGATAGATAAAAATAGAAGAAAAATAGAATGACAAATAGTGCTTGGAAATATTTAAAAATGCCCCAGGGTGAAGAGATAAGTGCTAGGTGGAAAATAGTGCCCCAACGTAGCGGAAAATTAATAAAAATATTATTTAATAAAAATAATCATTTTAGTGAAGAGAAGAAGTGTTAGAGTGATCACAACGGAGAAAACATGCCCCGGGGGCATCGCGATAACCTAATATACCCACCCGGGGGGTAAATCAATCATAACCAGTTCATTTGTAGGGAGCTCTTATAAAATTTTAGATGTTCTATGTTTTATACCTTAGATATATTTTGGAGATACTTTGGATGTTAGGGGGGATAGATTTGTGATTATGCGCAACCCCTCTTGCCCCCATTGATGATACGATATGTGATTATTAGCTTAGTATACATGCATGATGTAAAACTTAGCATTTTTTGTATATATGATGTATTTTGATGGTGTTAGATGTGATGAGAAATGATAGATGATAGATGTGATATATGTAATGATGACAACAAATTGTACAATCAATTTACAAGCACAACCTAATTACAAACTAACATACTATAAATAATCACAAGCATGCAAAGTGAATCTAATGTAACAATTAAGTAAACACTCAACTAAAGTAAGCATTTGAACTCAATCTTGTAAACATATCACACAATGCAATGGAAACAAAACAAATGAAAACAATACAATTATAAACAAGTATATATGATAGAATGAAACTAAATGCAATAGCTAAGTAAGACTTAACCTAAGCAAATGAATCCAATGTAACATATACAACATGGAAATAAAATGTAATCAACATTCTACAAACCGACAAACTAAAGCAAAAGCAAACTAAGACTCTGTTTTTGCGGGACAATTTTGATATTCTTTTCTATTGTTTTTTTTGGTGTCATCGTAAAAGACAACTTTTCAAGGCTACTGTTCACATTGTTTTTAGGGTTTCCTAGAGACAATGTTATTCTAATTGATGTAGTGTCATCCCTAGAAGGGGGTATTTCAATGTTTTAGATTTTTTTATATCTTTTTTGAATGTTTTTGTGTTTTCTAAGGTTTGTTTTGAAAGTGATGTACAATGACAAAGAAGCGTGGATGCCCCCAACGTGATGTGGGAATATACAAAAGGTAGAATGCCATGCGTGTATGTTCAAGAAGGTGAAATGTGAAGGTGCCCCCAATGTTAGATGGGAATATACAAAGGCAACTCCTTCACGCAGATATAAGAACAAACAAGCCAGATCACGGCTTGGCGAAGTAGATGTAGGGAAGATTCCTAGACCTGACAAGGGAAACCAATCCTACACAGAAGTAATAGTTATTTGTCCAAATGCAAGAAGTAAATTGTGAACAATGAACCCTCCTTGAGTGCTATAAACCATTTTTCACCCAAGGACCAATCCAATGTGCCACAATTGCATGGTTTTCACACTTGGACAACCTATTTTTTTTTTTTATTGTTTTCTTGATTTTTCTTTTTTTTTTTTTTGCTTTTTTTTCTTTCTTTTTCTACTTTTTAGGTATTTTCTGATATCTACACCATGCTTAAGTGTAGAACCACTTGAGATGCATGGCATTCATAGGTTCTGGAATCTTCACCATTTGAATATGCAAGTTTATAAGCTCTTGATCCATATTTAGCAACCACCACATAAGGCCCTAACCAGTTAGCCTCAAATTTTCCTTTCTTTTCTCTGTCCTTGATAATGTTTTTCTGATTTTCTTTTAGAACAAGATCACCTATATCAAATTCATGATGAATGATCCATTTTTTATATCCTCTTGACACTCTGTTCTGGTAAACCTTTAGGTGATTAAGCACTCTCATACGCTTCTCATCCAACAGCTCTAGCTCTTTGTTAGCCAAGAAACTCTATAGTCTTCATCCTTATCAAGATAGTCCCAGAGTGATATTCTCAGGGAGGAAGCTCCACTTCCAAGGGTATGATGGCTTCAATGCCATAGACTAGTGAATATGGGGTCACACTAGTAGGAGTGCGGATGGAAGTTCGATAGGCCCAGAGGGCAGGATGTATCTATAAGTAAGTGCCAATTACGACAGTCTTACTTACCATTTTCTCCATGATCCGTATAAGAGTTTTATTGGTGGCCTCAGCTTGTCCATTACCTTGAGGGTAATAGGGGTGGACCACTTGAGTTGAATCTGAAAGCATTGACATAACATGCTTTGACCATTTTATTTTTGAAGGACTTACCATTATCGGTGACAATGGTGGAAGGGATGTCGTAGCGGCAAATGAGGTGATTCATAATGAACTTGGAAATTTGTGCACTAGTGACATAAGTGAGAGGTACAACCTCTACCCATTTAGTAAAATACTTGGTGGTGGTAATAATGTGGGTATGACCATCTGATGAGGTAGGATGGAGCTTCCCTATGAGATCTAGTCCCCACCTAGAAAATGGCCAAGGTGTTGCGATAGGCTGCAAAGCCTTTGTGTGGTGCATGTATTAAGTTTCCATATTTTTGACATAGCTCACATTTCTTTACAAAATTACAACAATCTGCTTCCATGGTGGGCCAATAATAGCCCACTCTTAAGAGTTTCTTAGCCAAGACCATGCTGCTAGTGTGCGCTCCACAAATACCTCCGTGCACTTCTTTAATAGCATGGACCGATTCAATAACATCCAAACAATGAAGTAGATTCCCATCATAGCCATGATGATAGAGGGTGCCTCCTAGGAGGGTGTAATGGGCTATACGGATGGATAAGAGCTTTCTTCTCAGAATGGGTAATGTTTGGGGAAACATGCCATCTTGTAGGTATCTAAATATAGGGTCATACCAAGGGGAGAAGGGACCAACAACTTCACATGCCAAACATGACTCGACATGTCATATGCGGGCACTCGTAAATGTCTCTACAAAGAATGACATTTTACTTGCCTGAGGTGGAATGCATAACAATGATCCGATGGTAGCCATGGCATCCATTGATCTATTGTGTGACCTTGGTTTTTTTGTTCAAAGATAACTTGTACAAAATATTCTTTCAAGGTTTCAACCAATTTCTTGTATGGAATAAGCTTTTCATCTTTAACCTTATACTCATCATTAACTTGTTTAATAATAAGTTGGGAGTCACCAATGACTCGTAATATCTGATATTCCAAGTGATAGCCAACTTAAGGCTAAAATGAGTGCTTCATATTCTATAATGTTATTAGTGCAAGGGAATCCCAAATGAAATGCCCTTGGAATGACCTCCCCTGTGGGAGTGATGAGCATGACTCTGCTCTCCGATCCATGGAAGGTGAATGATCCATCAAAATGAACTTTCCATTCAACATAACTCTTCAACATACATCATGGATGCATCTGGAAGATCCAGACACAAAGGTTCCATTCCTGGTAGAGGAGCTTCTGCCAATTGATTGGCCAATACCTGTCCTTTCAATGACTTCTGGTTAACAAACTCAATATCAAATTCACTCAGGAGAATGATCCAATTAGCCATTCATCCCGTAAGGGTGGGTTTGGATAAAAGGTACTTGAGAGGGTCAACTTTAGATATTAGCTTGGTTTTATTGTTAAGGAGATAATGACGTAGTTTTTGAAAGGAAAAGACAACTTCCAGGAAGGCCTTTTCAATCTGCATAAATTCAATTCATAGGCAATCAAGGTGTGACTAAGGTAATAAACTGCTCTTTCTCTATGGTCTAGGTCATATTGGGAAAGTAATGCACCAATAACAAATTGGGTAGCTGAAATATACAATAGGAGAGGTTCTCTTGGGGTAGGTGGCATGAGTACAGGTGGGTTGACAAGGTATTGTTTAAGCAGTTCAAATGCCTTTTGACAATCTAGTCCCCAATTGAATGTAACATCCTTCTTGAGGAGATGTGTAAATGGATGGCACTTATCCACAAGTTGTGAAATGAAATGATGGATTGCCTAATATTTCCTTGTAAACTTCTTAGTTGTTTGAGATTTGTAGGTGGAGGCATTTCTGTGATAGTTGTAACTTTTGCAGGATCCACCTCTATTCCTCTCTGTGAAATGATGAAACCTAGGAGCTTCCCTAAAAAATGCCAAAGACACACTTCCTAGGATTCAAACACACTTTGTAATCTCAAAGATGCTTTGAAAAATACGTCTCAACACTTCAGGGTGCTCTCCTCTAGTTTTAGATTTTGCTAAAATATCATCAACGTAATCCTCCATGATGTCATTCATCATGTCATGAAGATGATCATCATTGCATGTTGATAGGTGGCCCCGACATTCTTGAGTCCCAAAAGGCATGACCTTGTAACAAAATGTCCCCCAAGGGGTGATGAAAGTTGTCTTATGTTGATCCTCCTCTGCAATTCGGATCTGGTTATAACCTAAAAACCATCCATTAAGGATAACATTTCATAACCAGTGGTAGAATCGACGATCATATCAATATTAGGCAAGGGAAGTCATCTTTGGGACATGCTTTATTGATGTCATGGAAAGTTGGTGTAGATTCTTATACCAACCGACTTCTTCTAAACTGGGACTATGTTGGATATCCAATCCGAATAGTCAATGGGTTTAATAAAATCAACAGCTAATAACTTTTCAAGTTCCTTCTTTGACAAGTAGTGCAACCTTGGGGTGCATCTTTCTCAATTTTTGCTTGATAGGTTTGGCATCTGGGTGCACAACAAGGTTGTGCACATGACTAAGTCTGGGTCCAAACCAGGCATATCTATGTATGACCATGCAAATATATCTGCATATTCTCATAATAGTTCCACAAAAACCTTTTGTTCTTGTGTTGAGAGTGAAGCTCCCAACTTTATCATTCTAGGATCCTCTTCTGAGCCAATATTGACACTTGATCGTTTCTTCTACAAGCATTTTGGAAGCATCCTCCATCCATGTAGGATCAGGGGAAGAGTAAGATCAACCTCAATAGGAGGTGTGAGATCATCTTTATAAGGATATTCTACTTTTCTATGATTTCTTCATTTTTCTTATCTATTAGGGTCCTCAAAAAAAATTGTCACTATGAGACTTGCATTTGTTCTTCCCATAAGGCTTCTCTTGATGTATTCTTATTCTTTTCTTACAACCTTCTTACTCAAGTGTCCACACATCTCTTCTTCTTCTCCAAAGTATGCACATGCATCTAGTTTGATGGAAAATCCTTTCTTGTGATCCCCAGTGGAATAGAATCCTTGAGTCCCATGAATTTGAATGCCTCATCATTTTCAAAGAAATCAGTGGCACATGAAATTGTTGATCCCAATCTACAAGTTCTGGATATATAAGGGTTACTTGATAATTGGTTTGGGAATTTGATCTAGATAAGGTAAAAATAATTGAATCGGGAATAGGTTCATGGAGGCAAGATCCTCGTAGAGGCTACATTGGGAATCCATCATTGCTATCTGAATGAGATGAGCCATCCTCACGTTCGAAGAGGTGGCATCGATCTCAAAGGGTGGATCATCATGAGGTCTAATTCCAAGGCCATGTTTGTTAGATTTGAAATGAGGGATAGGAATGGGTTCTAACCATCCTTGTGCATTGATACCACATCCAAACCCATTGTAACCCATGACATACATCATGTGGTGGCCTTTGATATATACTTGGGGGCTTGATGGCATGATGCCATGGTACCCTCAGGTACTCTCTGGTGGGATCTTCTAACATATTTTCCTCAAATAAGAGACCACTAGGGATGAATCTCTCAAAGGGTTCAGGCATCTATCTCCAGTGCTTTTGAATTGAAAGTAAGGTTTTCCCCATGTCTTGGGTGATACTGAAAGATCTGATATCAGTAAGGCTTGTTGAAGAGTAAACTACTCACCCGGGCCATACTTTGTAGATGTTTCCTCCCATGATGAGAAAGGGTTGACCAATGAAGGAAAGTTATGATTATAAGGAGTGAGTGTATCTAGATCCACATGTTCCTTTATAGCCTCTGTTTATAAGGGAACAACAATATCTCATGAAAGGACATTCATAGGCCACACGAGAAAAAAATGCAATGCCCTACAATGTGTGAATGGTTTTGGATCACCTTGAATGGTGATTATCTATCCTCCATAGCACATCTTGATACACTAATGGAAGGTGGAGGGAATAGCCTGCATGGCATGAATCCATGGGCATCCCAAGAGCATGTTATAGGGAAGATCTAGGTCAAGGACATGGAAATTCATATCGTGACATGTCGGCCCCACTTCCATAGGAACTACTATAGTACCTGTTGACTCACATTCCTCATTATCATAAGCTGTGATTGTAATAGTTTTAGCCCCTAGATCTATTTCTGAATGGCCCAACTACTTAACCAACTTCAAAGTGCAAATATTTAAACCAGATCCACCATCCACAAGTACTCTCTTGATCTTACGATGAGTAACAACTACTTCTAGGTATAGGGGTAAGTTGTGCTCTGGGTCATTACATGGGATTGCAGTGTGATCAAAAGTGATATGATCATTGGAATCAAGGTGTGCAATCATCACTTGAAGGTGTGCAGATCTACATCTATGGAGACTCCTGAACTCTGCAGTGTTTTATATAATATGTTTTTATGAGCAGTAGAGATTTTGAGGAGATCTAAAATCGATATCCTAGTGGTGTCTTCTCCAACTATTCTATTAAATTGTAATGACCTTCTTGAGGAATAGGTAGGGGATCTGGTATGATCAAATGAGCACATCATGTGTACCTACCACAAACTTTTTTAAAATCCTAATAGTATTAACTTGTTCATCAGATGAATGGATACAACCTATAAGGGAATCAAAGGGACTATCATTAGTTGGATAAACATAAGCAAACAATCCTATAGTCATTGGAAGTTTGTCCATGATCTGGATTCTTGTTTTCTTATCTACATGGTTAGGAAAGGGCTCTTTGAATATACCCATTTTCTCGTTGGGACCTTGTCCTAAGTCAGGGGGTGAATCTACGATGATTTTTCCCTCTTCGATGAGGTCTTGTATATAATGTCACAGTCTCAAACACCTATCAGTTTTGTGTCCTTTGACATGATGGAAATCACAATACTCATGTTCTTTGAACCAACCCAGGTTTTGGAGCATCTTCTAGATATGGTACTTGTCATGGTTGGGTACTACACCATGTTCACCACATCTAACTATTTAAGTATGGTAGATAGTGATTCAGTTAGTGGTGTAAATGTACATTTTGTAGGTGCCTTTGGGTGAGGTCCTTGTGAAATATTTAGAAGTGGACCAATCTATACAATTTGGAATCTTTTGGAGTCTGTAATGTCATCACCAATGACATGTTTTTTTTTTTGTTGAAGAATTTTGGTTTATCTGAGGGTTTTGTTTCATGTTTTCCTTTATGACCGGTTTAAGTGTACCCTTCACAATGAGAGCCTTTTCGATTTGACTACCTTTCTCTATAACTTCTTCAAAGTTAGAGCCATAGTGCATTTGTAAATGAAAGGCTATTTCCAGGTTTAAGTTAGGGATGAATATGCTTACTAGTTGTTTTTTTTTCTAGTAGGGCACAAGGGAAATGACTTGCCAATCCACGCCATCATTGTAAGAAGCCCACAAAGGTCTCATTAGGTTTCTATTTTTGCATTGCAAAGGTCGTTCATGGTGATATCATTCTCCATATTGAAGGAGTAATGTCACACAAATTTTTTTAGCTAGTGTGGGCCATGTCATAATGGATCCCTTGGGTATACTAAAAAACCATTCTAATGCCAGTGCTCCTAGGCTGCGAGGAAATAATCATATTAGAAAATTATCATTGTATGTGACCTCTTGACAAGCCATGTAGAAGTATTTGATGTGATCACGAGGATCACCTTTGCTTTTATACTTGTCAAACTTAGGGATGGTGAAATGTTTTGGAAATGGTTGTCATGCAACATATCCTTATCAAAGGGGTAAGGACATAGCTCTTCATATAGGTATTTCCTACCATGTGTCCTACATTGCTTTCTTGTAGCGTAGTAAGTGTATTTTTCATCGATTGTAACTCTTGTTGAATGAGTTGTTCCTTTGTAGGTGATACTGGTCTATTTACCTTAGCAACTTTGAAAGTTGCGTCATCATATGGATCAAAGTGAAACTCACCGATTTTGTCTTGAGTTTATCTTTATGCACATTCTTACTCGAAGAGCCTAAGTTTGCTAACTTTTGACTAAGTTTCAATATCTATTTTTGGAGGATCTCTTCTTTAACTAAGGGATCATCTTCTTCATCAAACCTAGGAGGTGGTGAGCCTTTGCGCTCATGTTCAACTTTTACTTTGTGTGAAGCCTTAGAATAAGGTCTTCGTGAATCACCTATTGGTTTTGATGGGTCTTCTTCAACATTTTTGTTATGTTGTCCAGTGGAAGCATACCCTACATCAAAGGGGTTATCCATGTCTAAGAGGATGGTCACTCTTTTATTTTATGGTTAATGGTCTTAGTCTCCACTTCGCGCTTCTTGTGGAAGCTTGGCTCCTAACTCAAGAACTCTTGAGTACTTGATCTTTGTTATAATAAAGGAGCTCATCAAATCGAAACTAGGTCTAACTTATGTTGTTCCTTGAAGAATCAAATTCTTCTCCGCTATGATCGACCAAAGGTTATGTGTCTTTGACTTGTGAAAAGAGAGGTGCTAAGTTATTACCATTGAATGGGAATGATGCAAAAGGATTTTCTTCTAAGTCACGCTCATTTGGTTTAGATGCCATTTTTGTGATTCTTGGCATTACTAGTCAAAGTTGTACTAGGTTTTGTCTAAATGTATTCAAAGTTGTATGAAACCTAGGTGTATGTCATGTAAGTCATCTAAAGTCTAAATATCCTAGTGTGTCCTAAATGTAATGTTATGTAACCATTATTGTTCTAGGAACAATCACACAAACACTCTAACAAACCAAACAATCACTCAAACTATTTTTTAGAAAGACTATACCCTAAGCTATGATCTCAATGATGGGTGCAAGATAGATAGTGACAATACCCTATCAACATATAGGTCGAGTTAGAATTCCAACAAGACCTAAGTACCAAAGTGATATTGACACAATCTCTCCACAAGATATACTATGACAAGTTCAAATGCCGACAAAACCTAAGTTTTTGATAATGGAAGTTGCGAATGTGGATATCATAACAACACTATTTTGATACATTAACCAAGCAAGAAAGGTGTTAGTATCAAGATGATGTCATCATGATATAAAAAAAGTAGTATCAACACTCTCAAAAGACTTAGATGATGTTGGAATCAAAACTAAGTACAAGTATAGCCAAAAGTTATTATCCATGCGAGCAGCGTAACGATACAATAAAGAAACTTATACCAAGTTCTCAAAAATGAAAACAAGATGTAAGTACCATAATTGTATAGCTAAAATGTGAGAAAAAATAACAACTCAAGGGGAAACAATGATGAAACAAAATCCTAGCTATGAAGATGATCTTGAAATCAAGATCAAAGGACTATCAAAGACATGAAAATGTACTCACACACTTTAGACATTTAACAACCCAACCACAAACATGGATGGGCATAAATGGAAAAAAAAGTGGTGAATACTTATCTATGATAACACTCTGAGGTATGCCTCCTTCTTGTCCCAAATGGGCAACAAGAATGCAAGGGTATAGACCAAATGAGGTGGAAATAAACTAAGTCACTTGGGTAGAGTTTCACCTCATCCTAAGGTGAGAAAGAAACTAAGCTAAGTGATACATCATAAATCTCGTGATGAATGACACTTAGATCTAACTTAAGTGGACTCTTTTCCTTGTTTGAAAAACAAGGTTTAGACTCCAAGTAAGTCATCACTTTGTGATGGTTTGACAAGATGCATATAATGACTAGTAAAGTGGGCTCCAAGACAAAATGGCTTTCCTAAGTAGATCACTCAACTAGGTGTCAACAATTTTCTAAATGTGAGCTCGATTTACCAAGGTTTCCCAAGGAGTATCTCAGATTTACTTTACCCCCTTCAAATACGATGAGCAATAAATGTGTTCATGCGTATTCTCACTTGGGGTCGTGATATAGACAACTTTGACTCTAACTCACAATGTAAAAACTAGTCAAGTGGGTAAGCGGAGCGCTTCCTATTTCATCCACGAGGTTACTCAGTGGTGGATTACTTTAGGGTTCCTAGAACCACCCCCATTTTTGTAGCTTAAGGCGTTATGCCAAAGGGGTTATGTTCTAGTTGAGTGGATAGGGACGTACCCTTTTCCAAACCTATAATACAGTGTGATGTATGTGGTGTGTTTTTTTATCTTTCTTAGCTTAATGTGGTTTTAAGTAGCACACCATTTGAAACCTACAATCAAACATGTATTAGTAGGTTTGTGTTTCAAACCTCCTTCTTTGACAAATGAGTTTTGGTTCTACATGCAAAGAGTTAGTAATTTTCCAAAAGATAAAAAAAAAGAGAGTTCACGTGTTGCTTTTGATTCCCAAGATCACCAAAAGAGGTGCGAGGGAAGAGCATACACAACATGAAAACTCAACTATAAAATAATGGAAAATACTTGAAGTTTTTTGTGAAAAAGAATTCATTTTTAACCAACTTTGAACTTTAATCCATTATGAAGCATAAAGAAAGTGTTTTGAAAGCAATAAGAAGGTTTTGGAAGTGTTTTTGGTTCCCAAGATCACCTAGAAGGTGCGAGGGAAGAGCATACACACTTCAAAAACCTTTATCAACTAAAAAAATGAAACACTTAACTAAGCTAGTCAAAAAAAATTAAAAAAAACCCTACAATCACTGTTAGAACCTGCAAACAACCAACAAAACCAGAAATTTTGATCTTACACTCGGAAAAAAATTTTCAATTTTTAACACAGAACACTGCGCATGCCCAACCGACGCCTGCATGCATCCCAACCAATGGATACACACCCAACCAATGATGAGTACACGTGGCAAAAAATATGATAATGAGGTCCAACACCTACGTGGGTAGAACAACAAATACACTAGGGTTTTGATGGATACACTTCCTTTTCAACATGGATACGCCTACAAGCTAAAAAAATAATCAACACAATATGTAAAAATACACCTACATCTAGAGATGCGGATACACATGCCAGTCAATACGATATGCCAAAAGTTCAAAAATATATGTGACCCTTTGTAAATGGACTGACAATGTAAAATATAACCAGATGGGTGCAAACCAACTCGATGGGTGCGCATCATTTTTCATGGAGATGCTCGATCCAGTACACCTACCTACGCATACCCCTGTAAAAACTTGAAAACTCATGGAAATGAAAATTTTTAAAGAAGCAAACAGGTTAGTTGTTGATCATGGAAACCTATTTCTAGCTTGACCCATTAAATGCTTAGGCAAAAGGGAGATTTAGCTTGTTTAAAACATGAAATCTATTAAAAGACAAGCCTTTTAACCCTAGAAAGCTTTAAAATGATTAAAAATGGACATGTAAAGCCTAGAAAAGATTTAAAAAAGGACTATGGAGTAAGTCCCACTAGGCGTGCCAAATGTGTGCAATGAAAAGTTTGCAAAAGCTTATAAAATGGGGTAAGAACACAAAAGAGGCCCCAAAAGCTTTAAACAAACAACTCAATGACCATCAGATTAGAGATAAGCAAGAGCTACCTATTTACATGCATATATAAAGCTTGAAACAAACAATCAACCTCTAAACATGACTATATTAGTTCTCTACTCCATGAAAGCTATCAATAAATGAACCTATTAAAGCTCTAGCAATCAATTTTGTGATTGTTGATGTTTCAAAAGCTTAAGAATGGAAGCTCACCATTAATGGCTTCTCCCATTTACCTAAAGCTTTGAAATGGATTAGCAAATAACAAGCAAATAGCTCAAATAAACTATGAAATAACTCTAAGAGACCTAAAATGGCTTAAATCAGAAATAAGAGAGAGAGAGTGTTCTTAGGAAAAGTGGGAGGGGTATCCCTCTATTTATAGTTTTTGGATTTGAGAAAATGATGTTTTGGATGCATGTGGGACTAAAAGGGTTCAAAAAGTTGATTTTTAGAAAAACATATTTAGAGGTGTGAACAAGATTTTAGGAAGCTAAGTGGCTATTTGGAAAGGTAAGATATTTGTTTAGAAAGTCAAATCCTTCTTAGAAAGTCAATAAGAGGGTTAATTAACCTAAAAAGGTTAATTAAAGGGAAACAAACTTATAGAAGCTTGGTTAGAGAGGGATTAACAGTGGTTTAGGTTAGAGAGGGATTATCACAAAGAGTTTAGTATGGGATCATGTAGTTAGAGAGAGAGGTTAGAAAGGGTAATTTACTGTCATGGTTTTTTTACATGTATCGGATCCAATTTAAAAATCCAAACTCAAAACAAATTTTACTAGAAATGGTTTTGATCGTGATCTATCCGAGAAAGGATTTTAAAAAAAGCTTTTAGGACTTGATGCTTATCGACATTAGAATATATTCCAAGTTTGATTACTCGAGAGTGAACATAAACAAGGCATTCACTATAATCGGGATGTATTGCCTTTGGTTGTACTTGTCATTTGCATAGGTGTCTTCACCCTTACGCTCCATGTGCTTGTACTTCATTCTCCTCTAAGCCTTCAACATGGATCTCATACGGAATGTAGACTTATTTAGATCTCGATTAAAGATGGGATCATATTAATTACAAATTCCTTCATTCCACTCAAGACTATGCAAAGGGAGCCGTGCCAATGTAGTGGAAATGTACCCGCCCAAATACAACGACAATCGACATTAGACATGACACACCACATGTTCATTTGTTCCTTCCTAAATTTATCTAGATTTTTCTATATGCCCTTATGTTGTATTCCAATACACGATATGGATTCCGTCACTTCATTTCTCACATTTTACAACTTTATAAAAAGGGCACTATTGTCTCTCCATGACAACCCTTCTCAATGAAGATGGGATTTTTCAGGTGCTTGAGGACAAATGACGAGGTGTAACCCTCAGTACAACTTTTAGAACTCCACCCAATATGCTCAAGCTTAACTTAAAAGTTCAAGATCGTGTAAATCTTTCGTAAAGCCAACACTTGTAGAAAAAATTCTTTCCTTTTAAATTCCACATGTTTGTGTTTTCAAGAAAGATGTAAGAAGGTTCTATTGTTCGAATATGCAAATCCATAATCAAACAAGTGAAAGAAGAAATGTGAGATTCTTTCCTTTGTATCCATTTCCTATTTTTCCCGCTTAATATTTCCCCCTCTTTATCTTTAACTAATTTCCATGCCTTTGTTTGTAGGACTATTCTTGTTCTAGATATTGACATAGTACCTTCCCACATCACAATTGGAAGTCAGGATTTTCTCATTCTTTTAATATTACCTATATGAGAATGAGCATATGCCCATTCCAAATATTCTCTTACAAGTATCTTTCTCATTCTTTTCTATGTGTTTCTTTAGACACGAGAATATTTACCGATCTTTCTAGATATGAACATTCTTCTATAGTAAAAGAAACATATAGAAATAATGAGGAAGAAACTTATACGAGATTTTTTAGAATGGGTGTGTTGGTACCTAGATTTACTCTTCTTCACAAACCGAACAACATCATGGATTTGATAGGACACTCAAAAGCAGATAAATGATTATGTATGTCGTTTTGTAGTGGGGAAGTAATTTATCTGACTTTTTAGCACTCAAGCTTTTAAGAAGTGGGTAGCACCTTAAAAGGATTTGATCTTATCCTAACTATTTTAGGTTGTGCCTTTCAACCAAGGTAAGAGAACCTATTTTGTAACCTCTGATTATTGAAGGAGACACATATACCTTTCTTTTGCACAAATTTTATAAAGAAAACCTTGGGAAAATATGATCAACACACCAAATTTGACTCTCACGAGTTGTCACTTCCAGAAGATGGAGATATTTTCAACACAAGGCTAAGGTTACTAAAGACATTATGGAATCCTGATTGTTCTGCATATTTTTGCAAGTAGATTTTGTTCCTTTGTTGATACACAGGGCAAACAGGGGTAGTTCAGGGTGGATCAATGGTTTTTAAATGATTTTGGTGGGAGATGAAGCAGGATAAAGTTGATTATACCGGATCTTTGGAGGGACTTCACAATAATGAACAACTTCACAATAGAAAGCTTCAGAACAATCAAGATGTTCCTTCAACTAGAAGGTGTGCTTCAATGGAGGCCCAGATCAACACATTTTCACATAATCTTTGAGACTCCAACACGAAGGCTCGAATTGGAAGACTCAATTAAACACTAAAGTTTCTGATTAATCATGCCTAAGGTACACCCGAAGACTTACAGACAATCTTTATCAACAAATGACAATGAATTGATTTTAAATTTGTTTATCTCATCCAAGATGAAGGCTCTTCTTGAAATGAAATTACAAATACCATTAGACTATCATAGGGACGAGATCCTGTGTGATTTCATAAAGATTTCAAAGTAAGATGGCAATAGAACGAAAGAAACTATTTGCGAGACATTCTAAAAATAAAGCAGACACAAAATTGCTAGAGATTAGACATAAATTAATTCCAAAATTGCTTAGATTCATCAATGTGCGAAAGCTTCCAGATCAATCTCGGTGCTTGTCAATGGCTATACATCTACGCAACCAACATGACACACGGCTGTAAATTCTAACACGTAAGAAAATAACAGGTAATCTCGGCTTTGGTCTCTCGGGAAGACAACTTTCTCAAATTTTTTCTCAAGAATTCAAACTCTGACCATTTGCAAGAGTATTCTCATTGCATTTATACATTTTCCTACTCAATTTTCCCCCCAAAAGAGAAGAATATTCAAGGGACATTTTCTTGTTTCCAATTTGTTTCAAACAACGACGCTTAACAAATTCAGATCCGAAATCTGCCAGTGGACCAATTGTGAACTGATCACATTTCTTGGGCCCTCGACTAATGACTAGGATGCCATGCCACAAATTTTCGGGAGTCCCTTTAATCATTCTGATTTTGTCATGCGAGAAATCCCCTTTTTAATCATTTTTCGAGCCTCTGCATAGCTGGACTTGACAGGTCATCCCTTTTTTCTCTCGAGGAAACGCCTTTTTTACCTTTTACGCCTACACTTTCATCATTTCATCCTTTTTCCTCCTTTTCCTCTGAAATTTTACTTTGTAACTTCTAGATCTAGAATTTTGCATTTTTACACGAGCCCGAGAAAAAATCCACTTCAAAAGTACTTTAGATTTACAAATTGAGCTCCCAAATTGATTCAATTGAACTTTGCAGACCAAAACGACACAAATTTGCCAAAAAATTGATGAAGAATGATGCAAAAAATGCATCTCCAAACATCCTGGAGCTTCAATGGCGGAAAAAACAAATGAAATGCATAGCTACCATTGATCTTGCCTTTCAACTTTTAATCTGAGCCCTCCACATGGCAAAATGTGATTGGAATGGGCATGAGAGCACCTTTTGACATTTTATAACTTTTGGAAAAAAGTAAAATTTTGACATTTTTCTCCACCCCTCCGCCCTTAGAAAATGGGCTTGACACATGTCCCAATGTGGGTCCTAGAGGAACCGTGGCTCGATTATGCTATTTTACCTCATTTTTGGAAAAAGAAAAATTTCCAAATTTTCCCCAGCTCTGCTTCTCCATCTCCCCGTCTGCCACATGTCTCGATGGCACATTTTGAGATGGTCCCCAAAAGTAGAGACCCCAAACATGCGCGGTCCCTCCACGTGTCCCAGGCCCTTTAGGAAGTTTCTTGAAAATTTAAGTACAAAGCGGAGCCGGTGGAAACCTCCACCTGTCCCCCTGTCGCAATTGTTAAGGTGGGACCTTGAGGTTGATCCTTAAATGAGCACCAGCCCACCATGTGTCCATGGCCCACCAAAAACTATACCGGCTACATGAAAAATTTGTCTAAGTCTGGGAAAAGCAACGAAATCCTCCACGTGTTCCCCGGCGTAACTCCAAGGCCAAACCAAAAGGTGAATTTTCAAATGAGTGCCGTTCCTCCACGTGGACAAGTTTTGGGTTGAAGCGAGCCTTAGAGTTTTTAGAGTGCCCCGCCGAGCCACATCCAACCAAAAAGGGCCACATTTCCACTGATGCAAAGATGTAAATTTGACGGGGAAAAATACCCTGTCAAACCGTAAAAATGTAGGAAAACCACCATTTGAGCCCGGAGATGAATTTTTCTTCAAGGACAGAGAATTTGGAAATGTTATAAGGCTCAAACATGATCCTTTGAGCTACATCCAATCACGTTTCCATAGGTATTTGGGACAAAAATGACAGGGACAACAATACGTGATCATGGGAAAATGGAAGGAAAGGAACAACCCAAGTTTTACGCCTAATTTATAGACTCCTTCAGATGGACAGAGAAACGAAAAACAAATTCTGGACCTTTAAGTGATCTTCGACCAAGGAAGGGACTGATCATGGCAACCAAATGGAGGATAGAGTCTTCAAGCACCAACTCGGGAGATAGAAAACATGACAAAGGCTGCAAACTGAGGAATTTCAATGACAAATGGGGCGAGACTAATTTGAGCACGAATAGGCGGATACCCATTCTCATTCGTAATATATAATGAATGAGAAAGAATATTGTATGAGAAATTATGATTATAATGGGAAGATGCATTCTCATATAATTAACAATAATGAATGAATGAGGAAGATTTTTGTAATAAGAACATATAGAAATAAACAAGAAGATACTTGTAATATGAGAGTCTTTAGAATGGGAATATACCCATTCTTATAAAGGCAATATATTAGAGGGAGGAAGATACTTGTATGTGAATGTTTAGATTAGTCGATGCCCATTCTCATTATTACATGAAATATAGAAATAGTGACGAAGATTCTCGTAAAAGCAACATGATATAGAAATAATGAGACAAATACTATATATAAAGAAATAATGAGAAGAAGGAATGTTTGTATGGAAAGTTTTTGATTATATATGTTTGTATTTACGAGAATTTTTGAATGGGAAGATGTTTATTCTCATTGTCTATATTAGATTTGGAATTTTCCCATTCTACCAAACTTAAATATATGAAAATATTTATGTTTTCTATACATTTACTTTTATAAGAATGGTTAGAATTGATAGTTTTTAAATACATGTTTTTACTAACAAATTTTATAACAAGAAAATGGCTCTTATTACTACTACCCCATACAAAGATATTTCATTTATAGATGGTGCCAAAGATCTGGAAAGGAGGGATGAGGAATGGTTTGTGGAAGTTCATAGTCCATAAAATTACCACAATGATTTGTGGTTGTTTCATTCTTTATCTGGAAAACATCAACAAATTGGAATTCTGTTGAGCATAAAATGTATATACTATTGTATGTGTTCAAGTTGAACATATAAACAACAATGAAAGAATATTCTTAATACTAAAAATGGAGTCACATGTTGCATTATATAAAAAAGTCACATTGAATGATCTACAAAACATCACAAAGATTTTTGCTACATTTATGGTTGGAAAATGGAGCCATATATTGAGGGGGACATGACTAGTGTACAAGATAGTCAAAATAATTGTGCTAGAATTGTAAGTACATTTAAATTTTTTATTAGTATGCATTTACTTCATCTCATTGCCCACAACCCGAATATGGATAAAAATCGGAAAAAAACTTACATTCCAAAATATTTACTATGTTGAGAAGACAAAAATTGTCTATGCTAGAAAGAGATACTTCAGAATCAAACTTCCAAGAGCTCAAGGATCTCGCAAAGTAGAAATTTCTATTAAAGATAACATAAACTAAATTTAAAAAAGTGGATCTACAACATATCAAGAGATTCACCTTTTTTATTTAATGAAAAATCATTCAAGATTGATGTTGGGAAATGCCATCAAAATCCTTCAATATACCAATATGAGACACTTGACTCAACAAGTATTATTATTCTTGTTAACTCTATTTTATGTAACCTTGTACCTCTTCAACGGGATGCAATATTCCTCCCCTTCAACAAAGTAACTACATATATTTTTGAGTTTGAGTTAGAGGATGAAATACATGATATTGAAACTCAATTTTACATTATTGATGGGAAACATGTGATTGTAGATCAAAAATTATGTTGGGAAATCCTGATTTTGAATATGTTCATGATAGAATAAAGAAAATGTCAGCTCATATTCTATCTTCTAGAGCAACAATAGAGAAAATAATCAACATTTACAAAAGCATAATATGTCTAATAAAACATGGGTTCGCATAATGTTTATTAATAGTTTTACAAAAACAATTCAAGGTGGATCCTAGGAAAGAGACCGCAACATGCTAGTTTTGGCCATGAAAAGTTAGAGAATTGGAAGGAATTTATATTTTGTACTTCATTTTATTGCATTTAGAAATGAACTAAATATAAGTTTAGATCTTCTTGTATAACAAATGAATATTTAAATTTATTTTTTATGTTAATATACATGCTTATTCGAGAGGCAATGTCTATTTATTTTTGAGATGAAAAAGGTAGACATCTTTTCTAATAAGATTACATTAATTGTTCTTCCGAGATGAAATTTGGGATGAATGGATATTATTTTTGATTTTTATGCTAATGGTGGGTTGCCATGTTGTTCAAAGAAAGTTATTGACCCTGATTTCAAGATAAATTCATTAGACCAACTTATAACAGGTATTTTCAAAGGCACAAAAGTGTTGACAGATGAAGGATTAGACTTTCTTGCAGATAAATGTATCAGTGGTGAAGTTTGGTTCAAAATATAACTTGGTGTGAATGCAATAGCTTTAGAGGACTATTGCAAAAGGGTAAAAGAGAATAGATCCACAAGAGAAAAAATAATATCATATATGCAAACAAGAGTTCCAAAACAAATTGCTCTTATGGGATGTAGTGTAACCAATGTGATTGAGAAGTTTGAAATGCATGACACTCATTTCTCTCAACTCTATCAAGAGTTTGGAGATGAAAGAAAAGAAGAAAAGGAAAGCTACTCAATCAGGGAAAGGGAGTCAAGGAGATGAGACAAATTATTCAAAGAATTGCTATTGATATCCTCGAATTATATGTATCTTCCATTAATAGTAATTCACAACCAAGAGAACCAGATACATATGAGTTTATATGTCAATGTTATTATCCTTTTTTCTAAGCAGAACATTGGGAGGTTTAGAAAACCATCTATCTCTACTTATTGTAGAAGTGGTTAATGCCAATTTTTATAAACTTGTGAGTAAAATATCACACAAAGGTGTAATAGACGTTCTCACATGCATCAGGTCAAGTACCATGAATTGTGTATGCATATTTCTTCTACACGTATTTGCAAAACATATTGTTTCACACTTCGTATGAATCTATATGAAAAAAACTAAAAAAATAAATTCAACCATATTAGAAGGGTGCTATAGAGTTTTGAATGAAGAACTTGGGTTAAGAGGGATGTCGTTAATTTTTATCATTTACGATGTCCATGCTAAAATGAAATGCTCAATGAAGATGTGGAAGTAGATCTTGATTGGTCACATGATGAACCCTTGAATATTATCGACCCGATGATATTGGGGTTTTCATTCCTGAACATCCGTTCAAAAATGAGAGATCTCTACATTTTTGGGAGCACATGATTAATAACTACAATACTGATTCAACCCCCATTTAATATTATATGGTGGTACAAATTTAAAGTAGGAAACATAAAATGTACATAAGACTTCTCTTATATCTATAGTGGAGAATCCAAAGCAAGAAACCATGATGAAATAATATTATAAATATCTAACTATGCCTCCAGGTGATTATCCTTTAAGAATTTGTTATTCTTTTGATATTAACATCTTTTACGTAATTTAAAATGGATTGTATCTATTCTTAACAATGTTTACTTTATATATAGTTTTACTATTCGAATCATTTCCTTGATATAGTATATTCATGTATATTACTTTTTTGAGAATGATATGAAAGGGCATGTGACCATTTTATACTATAGACAAATAGAAAAAAGAATACAAAAATCATTTATTTATATAAAATGGGAAGATGATTTGGAGAATACATACTTCCAAATCTAAACCATTTGTAATCCGAACTCCCGACCATTCACCCTTTTAGCTCCAGACCATCATACTTCCCGCTCTAGACAATTCGTACTTCCAACAATGAAAAATTCACACTTCTAGATCTGGACCATTCATACTTCTAGATCAAAACAACTCAAACTTCAAACTCTGACCATTCATATATCCATCTCCTAAACATTCACACTTTTAGTTCCAATCCATTTATACTTCTAGTTCCACACCATTTATACTTCCAACTTTGGATCATTCATAGTTCCACTCTAGACCATTTGCTTCCATTAGCTCCAAACTTTTGAACATATAATTGTAAATATTATACATTTTATAATAAGAGAATGAGCATATGCCCATTCTATCAATATTGTTTGTACCAGAATGGGAATATTCCCATTCTAAGAATATTTAGAATGAGTAGATGAATACATTATATGTAAATTTTAATATGACCTCTATTTTCCTAAATAATATATGAGTTCAATGGACATATTCCCATTCTAACCTTTCTCATATTAAAAGGAAAACATAGAAAAGACATATATGTACTTTCGAAAAATAAAATGGACAGATGCCCATTATACGGAAAGTAAAATTGTAACATCTATATGTTCTTTACATTTTTCTAATGGGACTGGTTAGAATGGACATGCTTGTTCTCATGTAGTAGATATAGAGGAATAATAGAGGTTACATTTTGAATTTTCATACAATGTGCATCTAGCCATTCCAAAGTTTCTTTGAATGGAGAGATACCCATTATAAACAATTTCAAAACTTCCTTTAATATGCATTTGAGAATGGGCACCTATCTATTCTTAAAATTTTTTTATTTTCAATCTTGAAGCTTCCTTATATATATTGTGGTAGATAATATTGAACTCTTCAAAACATATGTGAGCAGTTCTTCAACAAGTGTAAACAATGAAGTAAATCAATCTGAGGAAAATGTTATTCATGAGAGGCACATTCACAAATCTAGCCAACACGATGTTCCCAACAAGACATGGATCCGATGGTGGTGAATACAAAAGCTACATCAAACCCTACACCTCTAGTTATGAAAAGTGATTCATAGATAGGTATTAAATACTTTTTTATTAATTTTAAAAAAATTCAATACTTTTCAATGTTAGTTGGAATCAATTTGTTAAACATTTATTAATTACAATTCTTACATTGTGTAGATACAACTAGAGACAATATTCAAACAATGGAAATATGTAAGGATATAGGTAAAAATATATACTTAGTGAAATACTCTTATTTTATTCTAAATAAATATAATGTAATAATGTATCTCAATATTATTTTTTGTAGTGCCTCCAAAGAAACATTTTTGTTGTTCTTGAATTAGAAGAATTGATAGTTGAAAAGTAAACTTCTAAAAAGAAAAATACTTTCTAATTGAACAATGAGCACATTCAACCAAGAGGCTTTGTTGGTCAATTTCTATTAGTTGCATCTACACAATTTCAAATAGCATTTTGGTTTGCATTTGATACAAATGTCAATGTAGAAAAAATTGCAATGAAACTACTACAAACATATAAAGTGGAGGCTCATCCATTGTTTTGTTGGGGTTTGGAGCATAGAAAAATAAGAAGAAATATTTATTAAAAATTTGGATACAATTTGGAGAGAACCAAATATTCATTACAATTGTGAAACAACCTCAGTTGTAGCCAATGCAATCAACAAACAAGTTCCTAAGGAGTTTTTTTACGTTTTCCAAATTTGTTTTCAGATAGAGAATTTAAGAGTGGTAAATGGCTTACGGAAATTTTTTTTACACAAATAACATTAAATTTAGGAGATACAAATGATGTAAGACAAGCCTTAAAGGAATGTAGTCTGTTTTAGAAAACAATTGAACAAATCAATATATAAAATGGTGTTTGTAATAATTATATAGTTCCTTTGACAATTTTCTATATGATTTGATTACTATCTAATGCTTAAAATGTTATTGATAGTTAGATGTTATCATTTATATTGGATTAAAATTTGTATTTAAATACATACAATTTTGACATTCATGCCCTAAAATATGTGAATATGTTGCGAAGGAAACTACATACAAAATGGACTTTATACTACTACTATAAAATAGAAGTGTGCAAATATCTTAGAAATTAAATATTTTTTTATTAAAAGTTTATTGCTAGAGTTTATTCAAAAAATATCACAACCATGACAAATAAATTTATGTAAAAACACATGTATACTATAAACAATTATTTATTAATTGAAAAAGAATTGTTGTGGATTGGTTTATTTTTTAGATCTCATTCCACATGGAAGGAAGTTATTGGTTTTGGGGGTAGAAGGAATGCTATTTGGAGTTCCAAGGATTACTGAATTTAGATTACCAAACATCCAACCAGATTTTATATATTCATGCTACATATAATTTTGTTAAACATTTAGCCCTACATTTTTAAGGATAGCACACCAACATTTTGATATTGGATTTCAATTTACATACATGCACTCAAAATAACAACACGTCTTCATTCAAAAATTTGATTGGATATGAAATATATAATTCATTTTTTGTTGGGGCATAATGCAATGTGAAATCAACAATAATTTTTTAAGATCAAAGAAGGGGACCATTGTACTAGTTTACATAAAAACATGCATAAGGTTCTAGAAAAGTACATTTAAACAAATGGAGCATATAACATATTGTTAATAGGTGAAAAAGAAAGTTTTGTTCATTGCGAGAAAGAAGTCCTTTTCATCGGATTTCATGTCATCTAGATATTTGATGACACAATGTATTTCGACATAAAATTATTCACACACTTATGTACATGGGTAAATCACGTGGGGCCACACCAAAATATGCGTTGTTCTTTAGAAACATACAAAATATTAGTGAGCTTGATTGAGTTTATTCGATACCATTACATTGTTTAATAAATACAATTAAATTGGTTAATTTTTATACTCAATTGAAATTCAATTGAAATTTCTATTTTTAGTTAGAAGTTGATCATATGAATAGTCAATTTGTTAGTTTACTATATTCATTTTTCTTGTATTTTTTATTTACTTAGAACTTTCTTACACTCTGGGATATACTTACTTAGGAGTATCGCTTAGTGAGAGTTATTCACCACTATCGGTGTCGCTTAGTGAGAGTTATTCACCATTGTTAGTATCAGTTAGTGAGAGTTATTCACCACTGATCTAGGTGGTAGTTGCACTTTCCTCCTCTTATATATGTACATAACTTGTGTCATTTTATGTAATGGAGCATTTGAGTTGATTTGGAGCCATTATTTTCTTGTGAATTATTGATCATATTGCATCTTATTGTTAGTTATTTTGATTTTTGCAATTGCTTGTGCATTATTTTTCATCAGAGATCTAGTCCAAACTCTAATATGTTATCGAGTGATTATGGTGAACCATTTTCCATTACTGATTTATTTGTAGTTTTTGAATACTTCATTTGCGAAACTAACAATTCATGTGTAAATAGATTTGACTTCGTCTTGGTTTTTATGGTTGTGATTTTTGGTGTTTTCTTATTGACAAGTTGAGGGTTGTTAAAAATTTCAGGGGTTTACAAAAATACTCCAAAAAACCTCGAGATATTTAGGAGTTTTTTCAATAATTTGTGTGGTTCCTTAGTTTAGTGTATTGCAGGTTTCACCATAGACTCAGCTCAACTCTTGGTTCTTGGAGTAGATCGTCAAGGTTCATATTGGAGGTGGCTCTCTTTTAGCCTACATTGCATGTGACACATCTATGGAATCAAACCAAGCTCAAAGGTTCTGACTTTGTGCTTTACCATTCAATTCAACCAATGCGTCTCTATCTCAAAATGGATCCACCATGTCTAAACTCGTCCTTTTAATAATGCACCACCGCTCCTACATCACAACTCATTCAATTTGACCCTATGCATTACCTCTTAGACATGCCCTCTACCTAGTTTGTTATTGTGACTCGACCAAATATTATCGAACTATGCTCATGGTATGTTTTAGATTAACCTTGATATCTTCTCGCTTTGAACCATATGTTACCTAACTTAGTTCGTGTTTGTTTTGGCTTCTCCTATTCGACATACTTGTTTGGGTTTCTTGGTGAGTAACTCGACCCTAGGAAAAACCATGTCACCTCGACTTCGAGCATGAAGTTATCTTCATTCACTCCACCCTTTCTTGAAAAACACAATGGGCACACCAAACTCGGATCTCACTATCTCGCATGGCAACCTCAACGACATTCTCGAGCTCTATTCTTGTCTCAAAGTCCTCTTGATGACACAATCAATGACCCAACAAATGCACTGATGTATCTCTTCCTCCATGCCATGTGGTGTTTTTTCCCCTCACATTTTAGTCAATATTGACCTTGGTTGAACTACATTCCCACCCATTTCGGTCAATCTTGAGCATGGTATTTCTTCCGGTTTATACATATATTTGAAATTTAAACAAGGAAATCAAGTTATAATTCTAAGCACATGTGAGTTAGAAAATCAAGTTGTTTAGGATTGTGTTTGAATGGTGGAGGTTATGTGCTCAAATCCATTGTCTCAACTTTATTGCTTTTTGGTATAAAACAATATCATTGGCATTTTAAAGGAGGGGACAATTATTGTGTTGCTTGTGTTTTTAAAAACCTTGTATCTTCGCCGATGAAGACAAAGGTGAGGCATGGGTTGACAGGAGGTAAATTCCCCCTCACAAGATAAACCATTACATTATCCATTATTTTTGGATTCCAACTAGTATATGCATGACACCCTTTCCTCTCGCTTCGTGTGCTTTTTCAATTAGTTTGCAAAATTTTAATTAAACAAGACATTAGTTGCGGGAAATGTTTTTACAATTTTTTAAATCAATAGCTTGGATTTGAGCATTGTCTTTGTCAAAAGAGCATATTTTTTCATGCTCTACATGGTGGATTAATTTATTTTTGCAAATGCACTATTTTATAAAGTGTCGCATTTTGGGGGATCTTGCAAAACTCTATGGGGACTTTTACTTTTTGCACTAAGTTATAAAGTGTCATTTGGGATAATTTTGGGGTTTATCTGCATTATAGAGTTTCACCATTATGTTGTTATGCTTGAATTTGGGAAATTTATGTCTTGGAAGGAAAACATTATCAATCATTGCACTATGCATCGTTTGTTGCCCTACCTCCATGGTCTCATTCCTAATCCTAATGAGCCTCTACATAAGAATGAGTGGTTTAACCAAAATGATGAGGTCTATGGCCTTCTCGGTCTTACTGTTTCTAGGGATACATTGCATTTGTTTGAGCACACTGAGTGCCATTTCATTTCCTAGACCATTGTCTGTCAACCGCATGACGACCTTGTTTCACCATCTACGAATGACGCTTCCCTAGACCACTCTAGTCCACCATAGATTCTTCCCCTTCTCACATCCCTTTCATTGGTGAGATTTCTTATACACCTGTTGCTACTCATGAGTCCCATGTTGACCATTCACCATAGGATATTTCTATTGAGCACACTCTCCTTGTTCATGCTACCACCAAGCTCATTATCGCCCATGTTCATGCCTCCATTCACTCTCTATAATAATGTTTTATTGGAGAACCTTCCTCTGAGACAGATGTGACCATTTAATTTCATGATTTGTTGCATCTTGATTGCTTAGTTGATGACACTCAACATAGACCAATTGCTACCTTTGAGTGCAATGTTGCTTCATCTTGGAATTCTAGCAGCTCTTCGTAGCAATCTTCTTCTACTTTATCTTGTGATGTTTATACATTCTTGTCGACATTTCTCTCACTGAGAAATCCCATTGGGATGAGTATCTTCCCAACCTGAGTTTTCTATTTGCAGATTCCACTTGTGTTTCATTACAAGAATATGCTTTGATTGAGCCATCACACATTCTGGAGGACCCATTCATCTCTCTTGTTGGGAGTGCCCGCCTTGGGACATTTGTCACTTCCACTATTTCAGAGATGTTTCATGATCCACCTCTTCTTGTGGATCCCTTTGTGAGGCTTATTGGGTTCACACCATTTTATTTCTCTGACACGTATACTTGTAGTGACATTCCCATTGTATTTTGTGCACACTTTTTCCAAACCTATGCCACCTTTCAGTTGTAAACTAGATGCAAAGATTAGAGTACTGCAGGCTTCTTCTTCCTTTGTGAAGTGGGCTAAATTTCAGTGCTCCTTTTTGTCCTTCCCAAGGGTAGGAACATTTTTCGGTGCGGGAGAATTATCTTCGATCTTTGCACTGAGAGGACCATATCACCGACACTCTTCTTAGGGGACATTCTTGTCCTCACTTCTTTCTCTCTCTACTCTGGAGGATGATCATTGTACATGGGTACCTCATTAGGATGAGTTACTGGGACCCACTACTTATTCTTCTTCTCCAGTTTTCTTGAGTGAGTTTCTTGTCTCTTTTGGGGGAGTTTTTTCCCACTGGGTTTTCCTTTTACTCTATCTTATGAGAGATTGCATTATATGTGGGTACCGATAAGGCCTTGTTGCTTAGGACCCACTTTCCTTTTGCACTACTTATCTAAGTTGTGCTTATGGTGGGTGTTAGTGTAGGATATTCATTTTCCTTGTATTTTTTATTTACTTGGAGATTTCTTACACTCATAGGATATGCTTGCTTAGGTATACCAAATTGTGTTGAGTTATCTTACTAGTTTTGTGCATTCAACTCTACTTGATGATCAATTAGTGATATTTATCCACCATTGATCTAGGTGGTAATTAAACTTTCCTCCTTTTATATATGTACATCACTTGTGTCATTCTATGTAATGGATCATATGAATAATTTGACTTGATTTGGAGTCATTCTTGCCTTGTGAGTTCTTGACATATTGCATCTTATTATTAGTTATTTTTATTTCTGCAATTTCTCTTGCATTCATTTTTCATTAGAGATCCATAAACTTTGTAGTCACAAAATTATGTATTTTAGACATTTATTTATCTCGGTCTCATACTACTATTTAGAAGGTTCTTGAGTGAAGAAAGTACTAATTAACCCCCATCCTTTTGGCCATCTTGTTTATTTTATTTCATAATTTGTAACCTATTGCACCCATATGCCCAGCCATTTTTGACATTCCACATTATTTTAGCCTCATATGGGGTGCCTTGATTAGTATTGGGGCACCCAGATTAGTACTGGGGCACACTATGGGCACCCCGGTCCCTTTTGTACTTTCACGTCACTTTTTAGGCCTCTTCTAGCCATTTTACATCTTTATCTTTCTTGTGGTCGGCATTTTCGGGGTTAATTACGAAATTAGAGAAAGAGAACCCTATAAATATAAAGTTATGAGACCATAATGAGGGACCTAACATCATCTACTACTATCACTCCATCTAGAGTTGCATCCATCTATTACATTGGCATCCACATAGCTCCATCATCAAGGCACAAACTAGGACATCTACATCACACTTCATAAGGGGGATTCTATTCTATTTCATGCACACATTCTATTACATTTTATACATTTAGCGATTGCTTGCTATTTCAAAAGTGTGACTGATACAAGAGCACCTAGGGTACAACATGAACACACACACCAAAATGATATCCGGGTCTGAAATGTAGTGCAATGCTCAGTTAGTAAGCCCACTATTGTGGCAGCTAAGGTTAGTCCGACCCATTCATTTACATCTTTCCTTTTTTTAGGGTTTTGATACTTCCTTTGGTATTTTACAGGTTATTTTTCCTCTTGGAATATTTGGAGCATTCGGTGTAGTACAAGAAAATTAATGTGACAAGCATCGAAGGTTATCAATCATCTTCAGACCTGTGAAGACCAGTTCAGGGCCTTTTTCCAAACTAGGGAGCCTGTTTTTCTTACCAGAGCACCCATGGGCTCCCTAGTCCTCTCCCAGGTGCTCTAGTCTAGCTATTTCACCTAGATATGTTCTTTTTGTAGTCCCAACATAATCGTTCATGCTTTCTGATTTTCTGTTCATCAACTCATTGTGACACTCTCCGAAAGGCATCAATTATCAGCTAAGTTCTTTCCTCACTCTTTTGAACACATTATGGTTCACATGCCATTTTAAATATTTGTTTAGATCATTATTATACTCCTTTGCTACATTTACTTACTTAGTATAGCTATTCATAGCTTAGATTAACTATCCCTGGACTATTTAGTCCATTTTTAGTTAATCATTTTAGTGAACCCGACTTTTAGAATACCTTGCCTTAGGACCCACTACCTTTTGATAATGTCATCTCCCTCTCACATTATGGATCAATCCTCTTATCCCACCTTTGCACCAACTAAAGTCACGGGTATAGTTACTACTACTGATTTCATGCGTGTGCGTACTCAACATCCTCATCGCTTCATCACACCTAGGGTTGACCCCTCCATTAATACCATTACATCTCATTTTACTTATCCTAATCAACCTATGGCTCCACTTGTGTCTATTCATCCACCCATTACTTCAGTACCTTCTCCTACTACTTCTAAGGGTTATGATATCATTGAGCAACTTAAAAAATGCTCACTAAGATATCTCTTTATGACTTATTACATAATGCACTAGATTGTCACAACACACTAGAAGCTTCCCTTCATGCCATTCATATTGAAACTAATAATTCCATGGTAGCCTTTGCACATCTCATACAATCCCTTTGTAATCTACCACATGCCATATCTTTCACCGATGAGGATATCTCACCTTTTGTTGAAAACAATCCATGTGCTCCTTTTCTCATTATCGCATTATTAGCACTACTTGCATTAAACAAGTCCTCATTGATAATGGATCAACCATTAATCTATGTGCACATTCCCTTTTAAAGCAATTAGGCATTAGTGATAATTTCATTTCTAAAAATTCTACCCTCATTCGTGGTTATGACTCTACCACTCGCACCTGCTTAGGAACTATCTCTTTACATATCCAGGTTGGACCTAAGACTATTCTCACCGAGTTCTATGTTATTGATGGATCCTTCTAGTTTAATATCTTGTTAGGTAGGCCTTGGATTCACACAATGCATGTAGTACCATCTACTATCCACCAATGTGTCAAGTTCTTGCATGATGGCTACGAACACACTATCACTGCTGACCCAGAACCCTTCAAATATTGTCACATAGACCCCACTACCTCTATGCCCATACCACCTTCACAATGCATTCCATATAACAACCTTGATACATATGACATTGGTCAATCTAGTGCTTCGTCATCTTCCTCTACCGCTCTTAGTACCCCAACTATTTTAACTCACACAACAAATATTATTTCACCTACAATATCAGCTCCTATTATTGTCCCTTCTTCACCCATCGCGACACCTTCTATTATTCCACCTATAGTGTCAGTTCCTCCTAGTGTTCCTCCTCCACTAGTTGTGGCACCCTCTACTACTCCACCTATGGTGCCCCTACCAACATTCTTGATAATGCCATACCACATGATGATGTTCACATTGATGACTTTGAAGATTATGATGATGAAGTTGACACTATTGAACTCGCGGATGAAGCATTAAAACAACTTGACTTTACCCTCTAGGAATAGATGATTCTTATTTCAAGAAACCTTTGTGGCCAATGGCCCTAAATAATATAGGTTTAAGACCCCTCCATCTACTAATGCTATGATATTGTATAAGGGATATGTTCACAGTGTCGATGTTATCTCCTCTTCTCCTCCATGAATTGTCATTCCATTACCTCCTTTTACATGCACATTGTTCATCAATAGGACCTTTTGGCAACATATCCCTATTGACTCTACGTGCTTAGAAACTATTTTTACACATGATAGTTTGGCTAGGTTCGACATAACACTCAATGAAATTTTACCACCTCTTCATTCACCACATCTCTATCATGGCTATTTTCACACTACGACATCTTATGGATTACATGTTTTTCATTTGACAATTTTTGTTGCATGCTCCCCTCATGACTCTCCCCTCACACTTGGATAGTCTTGGCTTGATTATATTGGTGGTACAATAAATGCTCATCACTCCTTGCTCACATTTCCCATGCCTTTTGGCAATGTCTCTATCCTTAGTGATTCTTCTCCTACTTACGTTCCAAATATCTCTCATTGGCATACTCATGGTTTCCCACCAATCACATTTACTAATGAAGAATATGCAATGAATGTCTACACACTCCGCTGTAATGGGTCCCTCTATGACCCTCCCCACTCTATAGCTTATTAGGTTTCTGATGCTACCCTGATAGGTTTTAATCATGATAATGATGATCTTCTTGATAGTGGTTCATAGTCATATTTTCTATAACGCACTTGGGGGCATGACACTACACTCCCCCACCTCATCTTATCATAGTCACAATAATCACCTTTTACATTCTTATATATTCATATCCTCACATTTGGCTTATTCATTACATGATACATCATTACCTTCGATGACACACTCTTTGCTTAGGTTCACACTTGACTTTTGAGGGATTACTACTACATTGAACCCACACACTAACTATAAGAATTAGACATTTCACCTAATCATACATTTACGCATCATACACCCTAAATTATACATGTAGTCTACAAAATTTTGACACTTGTGCATTATATCTACACCTTTGTCTACGCATCTTACATCTTACACTACTTATCCTACATATCGCATTATCCATTTTTCCACATACCATACATATTACATTGTGCATATTCATACATATTCTACACATTATTATACTAATGTTCATCATATAGGAGTCTATAACTACATTAATATTCTATCTACATACATTACATGCCATCTATACATTACATTTTACACATTTCTACACACCTTGCATTGCATTCTACACACACGCGTATTTACATATTCTACTTATCACATACTCATTTATTCTCACCATTTCCTTGTCTTCTATGCACTTGCACTCACTACCCGATGATGCACTTTAGTTCATCGTCCATACTCAACTACTAAGGGTTTACAAATCAAATGGACCTTACACATTTACTACTCGACCTTTCACCATGTGACATTTCTAGGCTAGTGACATACACTTTAGGCTAAATCATCACCCATTCCATCATTTTGTAGTGGTATACACCTTAGGTTACATCACCACTCCCTACTATTCATCTTGTAGTGACATACGCTTTAGGCTACATCGTCACCTATTCTATCATTTTCTAGTGGTCTACACCTTAGGTTATATCACCACACCCTCCTTACATTTTGTAGTGATATACGCTTAGTGCTAAATCATCACTCATCCATTCATCTTATAGTGATATACGCTTAGGCTAAATCATCACTTATACATTCATCTAGTTATGATATACACTTCGCTATAAGGTTCACACACATCGTCACTAGGTCACATCTCATCACTACGCATACACATTCCTCACAATGCATTAGATACAACACACACTACTCGACCATTTCCCGATGACGCACTCTCGTTTACGGTTCATTCTTGACTCTGAGAGGGGAAAACCAAATGAACCTCATTGCATACATTTCCATCCACTCGAGGGGCACATGAATCCTATCATTCCATTTTGCATTCCATTACATCCATCCACAATATACTGCATATTATGGTTGCTTATATTCTTTCTTGCTTTTTGTGTTCATGATCACTTTATTACACATGCTAGTTTGATTACTTATATGTCATTTATCTATACCATCCACACATACACGTTCATGCCTTCTTTAGTTGTGATCATAGATACAAGTCTCTTACATGCAACATGGATGCTCACCTTCTACCCTTCCTACACTAGTCACTGGGGGCATCCACATTCATCTCTTCTAGGTGCTATTGTTTCATTTTGTACTTAGCACTTTACATTACTTTCTTATACATGATTTTGACATACTAGCTATCTTTCTAACATGCTAATAGGTGCTTCATGTGCAACATTTTTATGTAAGGATATTTTCTTCTATACTTTGCTTATTCCATTATTTTTATGGCATTTTTTTTTATTTGGGGACTTGCCCTATGTTTGGTGTGCACACTTGTTTGTTTTTTGCGGCCATGATGGCCTTGCGTGTCTTGTGACATCGTGAGTGATGTCCCATGTTTTCATCCCATTTGAGTGGTTTACTTGTTTTCTTGCATGTTTACACTACTTTGCTTGGTAGCTTTTACATTGTTTGCGTAGCTTACACATTGTTTTCTACATGTATGTGTGTTTACATTTATCTTTGGCTAGCCTTCTTGTTTGTGCGTGCCTTGGTTTCTACCAAGAACTTTTCAGGGTTCCAACATACATGTGGTTGGTCCTCTTTTGGGTCACATGTCTCCTATCAATGACGTCGCATGTGCCCCCAAAGAGGGGGGCATCATTTGGGGTTTATACTAACACAACACATTTACACCGGTTCAATTCAGTGCACTTTCCGCCCTTGACATTGTGGGTTACATACAACGAGTGGGTTCAGACCAGTCTACGAACCCCATACACAACGAATTTTACAAGACATGGTGTCCTTAGCATTTCGGGAAGTAATTACAGGCTTGGAGGTTACAATGGGTGTGCCTCTCTACACTACTTTGCCAATGGCATCGGATCACCCAAAAAACTAGGACAATACAAATATCTCTACACACAATTTAGGAAGTAGTTAGATCTTGGAGGACACAAAGCATTTCCTCCCTACACTTCTTCGACTATGGCGTGAGATCACCCCAAAAACTTGCAAGTACATGATATCCTTCTACACTTTCTCTCTCGACATGGATCAGGTGCACATGTTCCATTTACCTTTACATTTACATTTTCCATTTACATTAGCATATTTTACATACACATGCGTATTTTACATAGCATTTTTACACTTACATACATACATATTTGACTACTTGATCTTTCTCCTTGTAGGTCTGACCGTATGAGAAATAAGTAGTTAAATGGGGGTAAAAACAACAACAATGTTCTCGACAAGACAACACACATGCTTTACTAACCATGCAGGTACACTACACACTGTGGTAGCTACACACACACGTTCCACCCTAGGTTCACTCTCATCACTTTTTATTTGCACATTTTTCATCTATAGTTTCCATGCTCCTCCATATTTTTTTATTCCACGCTTTGTCTAGTCCTTTGACACGTTTCTACTACATTCTTCATGGAAATCAGGTACACATCTCTATCTACTTTATGTTACTAGATTTCCACTCACTAACATAAAGTGGGGGAAAATACAGTCACAAAATCATGCACTTTAGACATTTATTTATCCCGGTCTCATACTACTATTTAGAAGGTTCTTGAGTGAAGGAAAGTACTAACCCCGTCATTTTATCATATTGTTTATTTTATTTCATGATTTACGACCTATTGTGCCATATATATGCCCAGCCATTTTCTAACATTCTACATTATTTTAGCCTTGGTTGGGGCACCCAGATTAGTAATGGGGTGCCCATGGGATCCTTGGTCCCACCTAGGGGTGCCCTGGTCCTTTTTGCACTTTCTCGCCACTTTTTGGGCCTCTTCTAGTCGTTTTACATCTTTATCTTTCTTTTGGTCAACCTTTTCGGGGTTAGTTACGAAATTAACCCTATAAATATAAATTTATGAGACCATAACGAGGGACCTAACATCATCTACTATTATCACTCCATCTAGAGTTGCATCCATCTATTACATTGACATCCACATAGCTCCATCATCAAGGCACAAACTAGGACATATTTATCACACTTCACGGGGGAGGGATTCTATTCTATTCCATGCACACATTCTATTACATGTTCTACATTTAGCTATTGCTTTCTATTTCAAAAAGTTCAACTGACACAATAACACCTAGGGCATGACATGCACACACACACACAAACTAGAACTACATCCGGTCCGAAATATAGTGCAACGCTTTTCAGTTCGTAAGCTCACTATTGTGGCATCCGAGCTCGGTGTGACCCATTCATTTTCATCTTTTTTTAGGGTTTTGATACTTACTTTTGGTATTTTATAGATCATTTCTTCCTCTTAGAATATTTGGAGCATTCAATGTAGTACATGAAAATTAATGCGATAAGCAATGAAGGTTATTAGTCATCTTCAGGACCTGTGAAGACCAGTTCTAGGCTTATTCTCGACTAGGGCACGTGTTTTACTTACTAGAGCACCAGTAGGTGTCCCGCCCTCTCCCGGGAGCTTTGGTCTAGCTATTTCACCTAGATCTATCCTTTTGAGTCCCGATACTGATCGTTATCACTTTTTGATTTTCTATTTATCATTTGTGACACTCTCTCGATAGGCATCGATTATCGCTTGAGTTCTTTCCTCACTCTCTTTTGCACATTAGGGTTAGCATGTCATTTTACATATTTTTTAGATCATTATTATACTCCTTTGCTACATTTACTTACTTTAGTACAACTGTTCATAACTTAGATTAACTATCCCCGCACTACTTAGTCCATTTTTAGTTAATCAAACTCTAATACAATTGAATTATTTGAAGGTAATTGGAATTGCATCTCGTAAAAAATCACATTCTATGATGATGATTCATTTTTTTCTAACTGAAAAGATGATTATGTTATTTTAGCACTATTCTTAGCTTGATTGAGAATAATATGAAAGCCTTATAGGTAGCTAGACTAATCTATGGATTGATCCCTAAATGTGTATATTTTTTCTGCCGGTTAGCTCCAGGACTTAGAAAACCATCTATATTCCTAGCTCCAAACCATTCACCCTTTTTATCTCCAGACCATTAATATTTATAGCTTTGGACCATTCATACTTCTAACTATAGACAATTCACACTTCCAATTCAAACCATTTATATTTCCATCTCTCAACAAGTCATACTTCTAGCTCTGGAAGATTCACACTTTTAGCTCTAAACCATTTATACTTCCATATCGAGACCATTAATACATCTAGCTCCAATCCATTCATACTTCCAACTCCATACCATTAATACTTCCAACTCTTGACCATAAAAAAATCCACCTCCGGACCATTTAAACTTCCAACTCGGACCATTTACACTTCCAGTTCCACACCATTCAAACTTCTAGTTCTAGACCATTCATACTTTCATCTCGAATGATTTGATTTCGTTAGCTACAAACTTGTCGAACAACTAATTGTAAATATTATACATTTTATATGAGAATGAGCATTTTTCCATTCTAAGAATATTTTTATACTATAATATGCATCTTATGATTCTAAGAATATTTGAAATAAGTAGATGAATATTATATGCAAAGTATTAATGTAACCTCTATTTTTCCTTTATATTAACTTTTTCAATGCATAAAAATGTCACGGATGTAGGACAACTAGAAAATTAATAACATTTGATAAATGTTCTAATATAAAAAATATAAATATTTACAATTTTTTTCAAACTAAAAACCGTAAACCTTAAAATTGAAATCTAAAAAAGATGATATATAATTCAAAAAATCTCAAATTTGGACTCCAATAATAGTATATTCTAATTCCCATATTTGATACAAATAAAACCAATACAGACAATTCTAGTTTTTAATTTGGACTGGAATATGTCCAAATTTAATGAAATTATGGTTAATATAAAAATTAGTGAAAATAGGGGATAAATGGATGAAATTCTAAATGGAAGATGTGAGTTTTAAAATATTAGAAATTACTAGACTTTATTAAACCCTTACAAATATAGTAAAAAAGCAATATAAAATGCACAAACTCATCTCTTTTACATACCAATGGGTAGAGAGAGTTTTAAGTAAGAAACTATACTTCTAAAAAGAGTAGTGAGCTTTCAAAGTAGATCATTAATATCCAATTATTCCTAGGTCAAATTCAACTAGCTCACCGAGAATGACTGCGTCTATACGATGGTTTACATATGATATATAAACATTATATAATATATTGTTCTACTTTCATATTGAAAATATCATCATAATAGCACAAAGGTGCTAACATTTGTACCCTATCCATGTTTTTGTATTTTAAAAAATAGGTTTTCCTTCCTTTTATTGATGTTTACTTACTCTTTTTATGACATTAACATAAATGATGAGATATGTAATTCCTCCACACATATCTCCCTAAATAAATATTAAAAGAGAGTTACAAAAAGAAACCCAACCACTTCCTAGTATCCAATGCAAGTCAATTCAAAATTAAAGTAAAAGAACATTAATCCCTCATAATAATAACTCATTATAAAATAACCCTAATAATTAGGGATGCACGATTAGGTTGTAATTTAGCCGGCAAGTTAAATTTAATGTAAAAGTAGAGGCACTAGAGGCACCATTCCAAGTATAATAATAGATATGCCATCTCAACATATTCCTTCTAATGTAAAATTTAGGGTAAGGTAACAATAGGATTTCATCCCATCAAGTGGAGTTATAACTTATGCCTACATCAAGAGTCTCGTATGTGTTATAAGAGTCATAATTTACACTAATAAAAGTAGTGCTCGAGTTTCCTTGCAAAGTGTTATAAGAAGGGTCCAGGATGTGCATTACTAGCAATATTTTGAGTGGATATCACCACATACAAAGTATCTAAAGAAGTAAATGCCATTAATTTATATTTGAGGTTAAAGTGAATCATAAGATGCATCAACTAAGACAATATTATGAAAATTAACATGCGCCAAATCAAGCATAACAAATAACACACTACTAAATAATCATAATAAGTGATGACAAATGTATCAAAACAAATGGGTAACAAATTAAGCCATATGTGTGTGAAATTATTGTAAAATATTATCTTACAAAGTTTTTACCTCAATATTCCTTAGTCTTTCCTATGAGTCCCTCCTATGAGTGTCATATTTGTGAGGGGGAGTCCTACCATGCATTTACCTCAATCCAAAAGGTGAAGTTTGTTATAATCATGATATGATATTTGAATTAATAAAACTAATAAGAAAGATACTACACATGATTACTAAACATAAAATAAAATCCATACCACAACATTATTAATTAAATTTTGATAGCATGTCAAATTATGTAGAAAATTGATATTGCCAAAATGCCAAAAACCAAATTTAGGCATCTACAAAGGAAGGAAACAAATTGTGAATAATTTATAAAATGAATTGAAGGAGTGAGTGAAGGAATAATAAGATGAAAGTCAACACAAATATGTGTTGAATCAAGGGAAACATGTGTATGAGAAGAATAATGAAGTGGAATGCTATTAGATCTTGAAATATGTGAGATAATCACATGAGAAGGGATGTGATGTGTCTCAATAGGTGTTTGGTAATTGATATCATTGAGGTTCAATGATTCATTCTACACGTTTGATCATGAATAATAATATCTTTATAATAATATTCTTTACCTTGAGGTGGAGACTGAATTCAACTTATTACACTCAACAAATAATCCATTTCACTGGAATGTTTCATGAAAATTTATTTAAAAGTGATGAATTCCTTATTTCGAGTCAGTTTTTAAAGATAATTTTCTTTCCTTTTACTAATTTTTGACTTTTGATAGATATATGAGGACCATTCAAGGTATTTTCATCCTAGGATATCTTAAAATAGGTTATTATAGACCTATATATTTGTTGGTGTGTGGGATCCTATGTGTCCTCCACTCACATATGGAGGGTCATCTCACATGGGTTAGGTTTAGGGGTAGGTTTAGGGTTTGCTTGTGTGTCATGCACTAGGGTTACTCAACACCCTATATGTACCCTTTCATTTCGATTTATGAGTATGCTAAGACACTCCGCTATCTTTCCTCTATGTGCAAGCTTTATTTTTGTTGAGCAAGTTCTTCCATTGTTGATCGATCCTTGTGATTATGCTGGAGCTATTATGATTCCGTTTGAGTGCAACTACTTCGTGGTGCATCGTTTCTGATTTGATTCTCACAAACGCTTTAATTGTATCGAGCTGAGATTGGGTAAACGTGCATTCATCATCTAAGTTGCGATTACTCTTGGTTTCATTATTTTTACTCCTCGTGCAAGTTTTTTTGATTACTTGATTTTGGAATCTTGCTAACATTTTTAACAAGTTATTCTTGGAAATTTGTTTCGGTTTGTTGTGTTCTTCATGCATGTGTAGGTATTCCTGAAGTTTTTAGGGGTTTTGTAGCTACATTTAACTAGTCATTTGTAACTAAATCGCGAGATAAGTTAAAAATGGAGGTTATTTTTTTCTGGTTTTTAAATCAAATTTATTAAACTGGAAGTAAATTTTTTTAGATCTATGGTTTTTTTCTGGTTTCTCTGTGTTTTTGCATGTCTTTTTATAGAATACAGGTTTTTGATTTGTAGCTTGGAGGTTCAAATTTCAATGTTTGGTGGTTTTGTGCTCGTTTTGTGCTCACCATCGAGCTCCTTCTACACCTCCTTTGAGCTATCTCGAATGAGATACAACCTCTCGGCGAGTTGTTTTTTCTTTGTCTATGAGATCCTTCATAGCCCCCTTAGCTTGAGTTACCTCGTGTATGTGAAAGCCTTGTGTTATTAGCTCATTTTTTTGGTGTGTTGTTTTTCTTGAGTTGTTTTCTGCACGGGTGAGTATATTCTCCTTCACATAGCTTCCTTGCCTCGCTCTGCACCAAGCTCGTGCTCCTCTATCCTACTTCGAGTCGACTTCCCTACATTTCCCACATGTGAAGTCTCCTCGCCGTGTCTTTCCTCACCCGACTCGCCTCCTGGCTTCCCCTGTCTCACTCGCTCCCACAAGCCTACACTCCTACCTCGGGCTTCATCCCCGACGACATCTTTGGTCACCCGCTCCCTACGCGTGTCCCGAGCCCCGAGCCCATCTACACCTCAGCCCACTCTCCAACGGCTTCAAACCGTGATCCACGCTGGGATCCTCACTTTTCCCTCAACTGTCGAGCCCAACTCGGGATCCTCCCATAGTCTCCCTCCAACTCGGGTTTTCAAACAACCGTAAGTTTGTTAACATTTATTTATGGTAAGTTTTTAAAATCTTTTTGGTGGATTTTTTAAAGTGGGCATTTAGAATTATTTAAGGCAAGTCTCCAAACGTGCTTTTTGGTAAGTTTGGTAAGTTTTTAAAATTTCATTTTGGTGGGATTTTTATAAAGTGGGTATTTATTTAAAAAAGGGAAAATATATTTAAATAGTTAATTAGGATTTAATTTTAATTAGATCTTAATTAGTATTTCTTTATTAATCGTAATTAATTAGATTTAATTATATTAAATCTAGTTTTATTAATTACGAATCTAATTTATTTATCTTTTCGATTAGTAATAATTTAAATCATCTTTTAAATTAACGTTAATTATCATTTTTTTACTCCCATAGCTTTAAAATTAGCTAAATTGGATGTTTCAAAATGGTAATTTTTAGGTGTTATTGTCATTTTTTTACTCATTGTGCGCTCAAGTGTGCAGTGACACTTTGAGCACCTATTTTCCTTCCAAGCACTTTTTCGCGTTCTGAAGATCATCGGGACTCATCTTGAGTTCATCTAAAACTTGTATTTACCCTTATTATTGCTTACGACTAGTGAGCGCATCTACCATAGTTTGCAGCAAGGGGGTATCCATTGCGACGTGAGACGCTCTTTCTCACAACTAGGATTTGATTTCACCTCCTTCCTAGTTTTTGCAAGTTGTGCTTGTATACGGTGTCACTTTGCTTTACACTCCACGAACACAATTGTGGTCTCCTCTCTTACGCGTTATTATGCTAATTGCAAGGTGAGTTACCAACTGTTTCAAGACGCACGCTGCACTCGGACCCATTGTATTCAACGCACTAAACTATGTAGTGCCAAAAGTAGGGGTTATTATCTTGTCATGGGTGGTTGTGATTATTATATTTATTTTTGCATTCCTTCTTTCTCTCTTCACTATGGATGCACTTTCAATTCATTTTCTTACACCGTTCAAATTCTTCAAATGGAGATAAAAAAAGATTATGAAACTAAGGGGTAAAGGGTTACTCCACATCACCATGGGAATTGAGACTGAACCAGATGATGACTCTAAAAAATCTAAGTGGTTAAACCGTAGTGATGAAGCTTTAGGACTTATTTGCATGTTTGTTTCTCTGAATTTCTCTTCCACGTCCCGAAACACCTAATTCTACATGGAAAAATTTAGATGGAATGTTTGGACAAGAAGTTGACATGAGAGTGCATGAGTTGGAAAATGAACTACTAGGGTTAAATCCTAATGATTTTGAAAACCTACAAGCATTCTTCTCTAAGTTTTTCCATACTAGATTGTTGTTAAAGGAATGTCAAGTAGAGAAGAAAGATTATCAACTGATCTTGTTGATTCTCTCTAAGTTAGGTCCTGAATATTCTGTCTTTGTGTCAACTTTTTACGCTACAAAAGCTGCCTTGGGCAAGGATTGGAACATGCCATCCTTTGACTGTTTTTTGTCCCAACTCATTCGAGAATAGGAAAAACTCTTTCAAATGGGGTCTCTCAAGTCCAAGTCACATGCCCTTGTAGCAAGTCCTCGTAAGGAAAAGAAGACTAAAAAGAAGAAAGAAAGAAAGGATCAACCTAAGAAGGAAACCAAGATCAAAACTAAATTTAACATGAATACTTTGACTTTTGAGCCTAGAGCATAGAAAGACAAGTTTTTGTGCTCTATTCTAAGAAGCCAGTCACAAAGAGCATATGTGTATGAGAAAAAAATTGATCACCTTACTCATTTACTTGAGAAAAATCAAATAGGTGTTCCTGAGTCTATCAAACAAAATGCTCCAAAGGCCGAGTCTTCTACTACAAAAGGGTCTAAATATGATAAGAAGAAAGGAAAGGCCCTTGTAGCCAAAGTTGCTCCTTCATCGATGTGGATTATAGATTCCGGTGCCTCGCACCACATGGATTCTTCACATGTTGAGTTCTCCAACATCAAGCCTTGTGGTATGTCCCAAATCATGATGGGTAATGACACGATAGTGTCGGTTTTTAGGTAGTGGATCGGTAGAGATGGATGGGGGAACATTTAACCAAGTGTTGAGTGTTCTGATCTCTCTACCAATATCCTATCGGTTTACCAAATTACTCACCTTGGTAAAGGAATGTGAGTGGAATTTGGTCCTAACTCGGTGATTATTTGTGAGCTTAACAATGACAATACAGTGGCTAAGGGAAAGGTAGATCATTGTTCACGATTGTATACCTTTTCCCACTTTACTTCTAATTCTACGCCCATTTCCTTGCTCAATCATGCAAATGAGGTTAGTAAGCTATGGCATGAGCATTTCAGACATCTAAATCATCACTACCTTGAATAATTGATCCAGAATGAAATGGTCAACGAGTTACCCCGCGCCAAGTTTTCTAATGGTGTTTGTGAGGGTGTACCCTTGGAAAGCATCCTAAAAGAACTTTGACAAAGGAAAATCCTAGAGAGCTACTCATCCCTTGGATCTTGTTCACAACAATATTTTTGGTCCATTTCCGTCTCCTTCATTTACTAGAGCTCTTTATGTGCTCACCTTCATTGATGACTATTTGTGATATACTTAGGTATATTTTCTTAAGCTTAAGTCTGAAGTCTTTGAACATTTTCAAGACTTTAAGGATCTTGTGAGAAATAGGTAGAATGCATCTATTAAGGTTCTTCGAACTAACAATGGAGGCAAATATGTAAACAATAGGTTCATGGATTTCTATACTTCAAGGATCTTGTAGCATATAGTTGCTTATAGCCCTTCACAAAATGGAGTAGCAGAAAGAAAGAACCGTACTCTTAAGGAGATGGCCACTTGTATGATTCACTCAAAGTCTCTTCCTCCGCAGTATTGGGTTGAAGCAGTGAATTATGATAATTACATTTAGAATCGTGTTCCACACAAGGCAGTAAGAGGGATGACACCCTTTGAAGCCTGGTTTGGACGCAAGCCTAATGTTGAGCACTTTTGAGTCTTTGGATCCAAGGCTATGGCTTGGATTCCCAAGAAGAAATGCAAGGCATTGGAACCACAATCCAAGCCTTTTATCTTTGTAGGGTATCCTGATGGTGTGAAGGGATATTGATTGTTGAATCCTACTTCTCATGAGATTTATATTAAGAGAAGTGTTAAGTTTGATGAGTCTTCTTTGACTTCTACTTCTCTACCTATTGAGGTTCTTCAGCTTGCTGATTTGGATTTTGACTCATTAGATGATGATGTTGTTGAGCATGCTCCTCTTCTTGATCCTCCTGACCATCAGACCTTTGAGTCTTCCAATTCTGACAATAGTGATGACGAGGACTATGTCCCTTCTCACTCGAGTGATGAATCTTCCAACTTAGAGCCTGATCCTCCTGGTCCTCTTTGGGCTAGGAAAACTTTGCAAAGTGCTAAAGATTTAGTTGGAGATACTTCATATATGAGACGTACTCACTCAAATTTTTTTGACCCCACTCTTTCTTCACCTCTACTTCTGATCCACAGTATTTTTGGGAGGCTTATGGTATTCATGAGTGGGATTCTGCCATGGATGAGGAGTATTCCTCTCTTATGAAGAACAATACTTGGGATCTCACCCCTCTTCCGAAAGGAAGAAAATTCGTTTGGTGTGTAAGTGGGTGTTCCAAACAAAGTATGGAGTAAATGGAGACGTAAAAATTTTAAAGCGTGATTAGCAGTAAGGGTTTCTCCCAAATAGTTGGGGTTGATTATACTAAAACCTTTGCTCAAGGTTGTAAAGATGACTTATATTCGACTAACCCTTGCCATTTCCGTAGTAAACAGATGGAAAGTATATCAAATAGATGTTAAGTGTGCCTTCCTTCATGGTGACCTAGAGGTAGAGATCTACATGGAACAATCTCCGGTTATGTCCATGATCCCTCCCTCATTTGTAAGTTAAAGAAGTCTCTTTATGGCCTTAAAAAGTCCCTTGGGCTTGGTATGCGAAGATGGACTCCTTTTTACTTACATCGGGTTTACTAGGTGTCACTCGATCCAAATGTTAATATTCTATAGAAAGATGACTCCATACTCATACTTGTTCTCTATGTTGATGACTTGTTGATCATAGGCGGCTCTTCCTCTATCATTGATTTTGTGAAGATTTCCTTGGCCAACAGGTTTTCAATGTCTCGACTTAGGTCTCCTTCATTTTTTCTTGGGATCCAGTTTCACAACCTAACTAGGGAATTTTGATTTCGCAACCAAAGTATGCTCTTGACTTGCTTTCTCATTTTTAGATGTCCGATTGTAAGTCTTCTCCTACTCCTTTTCTTTCTAAGGGGTTAAGTTAGTTTTTATTGCTCTACTCCGTTGGTTGATGGTACCCTTTAGGGTTTAGGGCTTAAGGCTCATGGTTTGGGGCTCATGGGTAAGGGTTTGAATGTTTAAGGTTTAGGGTTTAGGGTTTAGGTTTTAGGGTCTAGGGATCATGGTTAAAGGTTTACGGTTTAGGGTTTAAGGCTCAAGGTTTATAGTTTAGTGTTTAGGTTTATGGCCTAAGGTTTAGGGTTTCGATTGTAGAATTTAAATGCTAAAAGATTTAGGCTGAATGTTGAAATCCTGAAAAATTATCTATGTGCTGACTAGATTATAAATTTAAAAACTATCTCCTAAACCATGAATCATGGAGTTGTGAGACTAATTCCACAAGTTGCAGAGTGACCCTAATTTCTTATATTTACATAAATAAATTTAAAGTATAAGAATGAAAAACTTATACTTAAACATTTATTTATGTAAATAGAAGCATGTCAAAAGCATACATCTACATGAACGTGTACGCATTATAACGAGTACACGTTTTGCATTTTCTCTTTTCCCAAGCCATGCCACAAGCCTTGGGATCCAGTTTGATCCCCAAGCCCGAGGCATAGACTCCGCACAAACACAACAAACAATGTGTTTTTACAAGAAAATGTAAAAATGTCACTTCCTCTATGATTAATCAAAATAAAACAATTGATCCATTTTTAAAAAATTATATCACGATGTAGAGCAGAGTCTCTTCTTTCTAAAAATATAATTTTTCAATTTTTTTTGACGGATATAAGGTTTCGATATTATTTATTTTCTAACTATGCCTTTTTATAGCTATTTTTTGAAGTGTAAATATGTCTATCTTTCATGGTGTATCTTTTTTTGGGTGATCGAATTTAAAAATACATAAAAATTTTGTACTAGAAAAATCATTAAAAAAAAACATTAGCTAAAAAATCTAAAAAAAATGGAGCCCAAACTAGATGCCCCTAGCTATCTTTCTACCAAAGGGTTTTCAAAAATACTAAATGGTGGGGGCATGAAAGTCACTCTATTATGTTTTTTAACAAAATAGGATCATCTGTTGGTATTTTAGTTGTTTGACCCACTTAAGCTTATCCATTTTCAATAAAATTTAGTATCTTAGAAACTAGACTCAAAATTCTACGATTCATATTTCTACAACATCTTCCAATTTTGAGTGTAACTATTTCAAAAAACTCGTACAAGTTAAAGTTTTTTTAGAAAAATGCATCCACTTAAGACCCCCTTTTGGCCCCCCAACTTGGTGCACTTACCCTATAGCTTTGAAGAAGATGAGCAGGTTGCATAAGACCTCACCCCAAGAAGAGACCACAAGTGAAGAAACTTCACTTTAGTGAAGGGTTTGGTGAAAATATCTACAATCTGATCGAGTTATTTGAACGCATCTTGAATGTCGATGATACCATCATGAATAAGCTCTCGTATGAAGTGCATATAGAACTCAATGTGCTTCATCCGGCGATGATGAATTGGATTTCTACAAATTGAAATAGTGCTCGTGTTATCACAATAGATAATGGTAGGCCTCTCAAAGTGGATACCAAACTTTGTCGATTTTAACATTCAGCCTAAATCTTTTAGCATTTAAATTCTACAATCGAAACCCTAAACCTTAGGCCATAAACCTAAACACTAAACCGTAAACCTTGAGCCCTAAACCATAAACCCTAAACCCTAAACCTTTAACCATGATCCCTAGACCCTAAAACCTAAACCCTAAACCCTAAACCTTAAACATTCAACCCTTACCCATGAGCCCTAAACCATGAGCCTTAAGCCCTAAACCCTAAGCCATAAGCCCTAAACCCTAAACCCTAAACCATGAACCATGAGCCCTAAATGCTAAACCCTGAACCATAAAAACTAAATCCTAAACCCTAAACCAACCCTAAACCTTAAACACCGAATCCTAAACCCTAACCCCGAGCCTTGAACCCTACACCCTTTTCCCTGAGCCCTAAAATCTAAACCCTAAACCCTAGACCATATGCCCTAATCCCTTAGCCATAAACCCTAAACCCTAAACCCCGAACCCTAAACCCTAAACCCTAAACCTTAATCCCTAAACATTAAATCCTAAACCTTAAACCCTAAACCCTGAACCATAAACCCTAAAACCTGAACCGTAAACCATAAACCCTTATCCCTAAACACTAAATCCTTAACCCTAAACCCTAAACCCTAAACCTTAAACCCTAAATCCTTAACCTCGATTCGTAAACCCTAACCATAAACACTAAACCCTAAACCCTAAACCTAAAACCTAAATCCTAAACCATAACCATGAACCTTGAACCCTAAACCCTAAACCCTAAACCTTAAACCCTAAACCATGAGCCCTAAACCCTAAACCCCAAACCATATTTCATCAATATTTCCTAGTCTCGTGCCTAGAACCATCATTGAGTCTGCTTATAGAACTACCTTGTTTATGAGAGGTGGGACAAGTAACTAAATGGATATGACATCTACCTTGTGCCTTGTAATGCATATATTACACATCTCTTCCAAACTTGTTTCTCCCCACATATACTTGCGTTGTTGAATGTAAATTTATTCACACTTTGAAAAAATTTCACATTTCTCATATTTCCATGTATGGTATTATGCAAGCCAGGATGACCCATTGGAAGTTGGAAAGAATCACCATCACAAAAAAATAATATTAAAGGAAATAAAAGAAACATAAAGAATATATCAATGCAGAGGTGTAGGATCATAATTGAATTTCTGTAGTATCCTCTCCTCTGGAGAAAGATAAAGTTCAAGTGTTCTACTCTTTGGAATGGACAGCAAATTTGATAGAACTTCTAAAGTGTTCAAAATAAGCATAGAAACAGGGGAATGACTAAGAACACTAAGGGGTTATCAATCGCCTAGTAAATATTTCTTGTTTAGTTCTAAATGGGAGTTACCTGGCCTATGACTTAGTGACCTTCCATTCATTGATAATTCCTTATATGATAAACCCATGGATGTTTTCAAAATCCCTGAACAAAAATATAGGGGTAGTCATCAATCCTAGTGAAGGGTGTGATGTGATTTCCAAGCAACTTGAAATTCATATAGATTTAGAGGTCATAACACGAATTTACAAATATCTCTATCATTATAAATGGAAGCCAAGTAATAGTGTCTCCTTGTACATCCAAGGATTGAGGACTACTGGGGTCTTTGGAAGGATTGGATAGTCAGGAATATGACATTTCCCTCCTTTAAAATATCAACAGATGAAAACATCAAATTTTGATGACTCTCTTTGAATGTTCTACCTACAAATTCAATGAACCTTGAAATCTGTGACCTAAACCCTTAACCCTCAACCATGAGACCTAAACCCTAAAATATAAACCCTAAACCCTAAAACCAAAATAATAAATCCTAAACCCTAAACACTAAATACTAAACCCTAAAACCTAAACCCTAAACCCATAACCCTAAACCCTTGACCCTAGACCCTAAACCCTGAGCCCTAAGCCCTAAACCCTAAATACTAAATCTAGAGCCCCGAGATCTAACCCCCAAACCTTAAACCAATAACTCTGAACCTTGAACCTTAAGCCATAAACCATAAACCATGAACCATGACCTTTAAACCTTAAACCCTAACTCCTAAACCCTAAACCTAAACCCTAAATCCTCAACCCTAAACCTTAAACCCTGAGCCCTAAACCCTAAACCCTATACCATAAACCCTAAGCCCTAAACCCTAAACCCTAAGCCCTAAATCCTAAACCCTAAAACCTAAAACCTAAACCCTGACCCATAAACCCTAAACCTTGAACCCTAAGCCCTAAACCCTAATCCCTGAACCCTAGGCCCTAAGCCATAAGCCCTAAGCCAAAACCCTAAAACTTAAACCCTAAAACATAAACCCTCAACCCTAAACCCTAAAAACTAAACCCTGAACCCTAAACCCTGAACCCTAAACCCTAAACCCTCAACCTTGATCCCTAAACCCTAAACCTTAAACCTTGAGCCATAAAACCTAAACCCTCAACCTTGACCCCTAAACCCTAAACCTTGAACCTTGAGCCCTAAACCCTAAACCCTTAACCTTGAACCATAAACCCTAAACTCTAAACCCTAAACCCTAAACCCTAAACCATGAACCCTAAGCCCTGAACCCTAAACCCTAAAATCTAAACTATGAGCTTTAAAACCAAACCTTAAACCCTTAACTCTAAACCTGGAGTCCTTAACCCTTAGCCCTAAACCCTAAACCCTGAGCCCTAAACCCTAAATCACAAACCCTCACCCAAAGTAAAGTCCTAAAAAGATCATTCAATATGTTTCAGTGTGTAGGAATAGTGTTTAAGGTGATCGATCGACTCATTTATTTTTTATGAGAGACTACTTCCTTTGAAGGCCTAAAAAGGCATTTTTGGCCATTTTGTAGTTAATTGAACACCCTTCAGAACAAGCTAAAATGAGCTAGTCATGTCATCGAGTTATCAAGGACCATTATTTGTGAAGTATTAAGGCATCGTTTGTCTCCATAAGAGACATATGAGAAAAAGCATGTATGAGAATCATGAATTTGATTCCATGAAAGGATGCTTTTAGAGCTAGGAAAGGTGAGGGGATGATCTTTATATGGAGCACCATGTTTCTAAGAATGAGCAATCATCTGAGTTCACTTAATGCAATTCACTTGGTACTATTTGTAATAAATCATTCAACACCTAGTAGTGTTATCACACCTTAAGGAGGAGGAACATTAAAATTACCTCATTTTGGCCATATGACAGAATCCCATTCAGGGAACAATCCTCTATCTACAAAGTGAGGATCTCTTTTTAGTAAGAAGTAGACAAACATCATAGAGTTAATTCATGGTCACTAAAGTGAATTATGGACCAAATTTAAAAATTAGTACCAATTCAAGTAGTGGTAGGGCCAAAATCCATTTTAGAAGGTCAAAAAACCTAAAAATGACTATATGCTTTCCTAAAACAAAGACCGACTACAATATATATGCCCTGAAAGTTTTAGGTCATTTGCTTTGAAATCCTGAAAATGAGTAAGTACTAACTAGATTAGATTTTGAAAAACTATCTTCTAGATTATAACTGCTGAGTGTGAGACCACTTCCATAATGTGTAGAGTGACCCTATTTTCTTTTATTTACTAAAATAAATTTAAAGTATAAGATTTCTTTTATTATTTCTTATACTAAAAGTATAAGAAATAATAAAAGAAATCTTATACTTAAACATTTATTTTTGTAAGTATAAACCACCAAAACACATATGCATGGTCCATACTACACAAAACACATACACGTTATAACGCGTATGTGTTTTGACTTCTTTGAAATGCACACACATTATAGGTTCGGTGATTACCGAGCCAAAAAATTAAAACGTGAGCACATTTTAGCAAAATGTGTACGTGTTTCATCTGTTTTTGGGTTTTTGTCCACTTTTTGGCCCCCCAAATTCGTGCACTTACCCTATATAGTCCTTATCTTCTTATTCTTCTTCTTCTAGGAAGATGTTATTTGTATATGGGCACATTGTCGGCCTTTATTTGTTGGCCCCATTGACACATCTTTCTTAGTTGTTTAGGAGTGTCTTCTTGTTCTGTTTGACTCATCATAGCCACTACCCCAGCTTCGATGAAGGGGGTGTTGGTGTGTGGGATCCTATGTGTCCTCCACTCACATATGGAGGGTCATCTCACATGGGTTAGGTTTAGGGTTTTCTTGTGTGTCATGCACTAGGGTTACTTAGCACCCTATATGTACCCTTTCATTTCGATTTATGAGTATGCCAAGACACTCTGCTATCTTTCCTCTATGTGCAAGATTTATTTATATTGAGCAAGTTATTCCATTTTTGATCGATCCTTGTGATTATGCTAGAGCTATCACGATTCCGTTTGAGTGTAACTACTTCATGGTGTATCATTTCTGATTTGATTCTCGCAAACTCATTCAATATTTAGAACCTTAAAAATTGTTAGATACATCAACTCAAATCATATAAAATCACACTTATTTAATAAAATCGGCTTAAGATGTTTCCATTAAACAAGAGAGGGACACCATAGGGTTCTTTCAATGAATAAATTGGGTTGACTATCTAAAATATAAATCTAAATCTTATAAATCACAACACTATAATAAAATGTTTGTTTATTTTTATGGATAGGGGACCTACCTCAATCATATCCCTATCATTTTCAAGGTTGATAAAAGGAATATGTAAAACATGAAATGATAAATAAAATGGTATGATTTTTCAGGAAAGAAGGGACCAAACCAAAGTGAAAGGTTTATTAGTGGTAGATTGTTGATTATTGATAGAGTGTTGAATGATTGGATGTTATCTCTAGTTGTAGTTAGGATTGTAGAGTATTCAAAAGCTAGTCACAAAGTGATGATAGATAAAAATGTTAAAAATATGAAATCTAATCGTGTAGTGAGCTTCGACTATCCAAAATAGATTTATTTTTCCTTAAAAAACCTAATAAAAAACATATGTAAAACAAGAAAAAATGTATCCAAAAATCCAAGTGGGATGAAGGGAGTGGATGAGTGTTATTTTATAGTTTTTGGGTGCATGGAAGTCTGGGATGGATATGGGTGTAATGTGCATAGAGAAGTGAGTTTATATGGGACTAATGTGCATTCGATGTGAATATGGGGTAGGTGGAGTAATTAAATGTATACAACGATTGAAAATATTAAATTTGAGTGGATGAAGATAATTAATTAGATGAAACGTCCTAAATTAATGTTATTTTTTATATTTTAGTTGTTTAATCTGATTATTTGATTTTTTTGGATTATTTTTAATATTATTTTTATATTTTTGTCTTAAGAGACCTTATGCGCAAGGTGCACTTTCTAATTTTTACATTTACACCTTTTTTTTGATGCATGGTGTAATAAGCATGATGCGATGAAAAAACTAAATACAAGATATGGTTTTCCATCCCTACGATAATGGTCTCTCTACATGCGACCTTAGATGGTTTGATTGGATAGAAAATATCTTGAAAATGTGATCGATTAGACACTTTAGCTAGAGTTCGTGAAGAGATTGATAAGTTGATTTGTATGGTAGATACTACATGGTCAATTTACTAATATAGATGATGATTGAGTGATAAAAGACTCAAGATAAGGTTTTTGTGTAGTATCCCCCTTAAGTGGTATTTTTGAGCAACATGATGCCTTAACGTAGTGTGGGATGAATAGTGGAAATTGATAAATGATAGAAAATTAAACTTGATAAAGGAATGATTATTGAAGTTAGGAAAATGTTACCCTAACCATGTGTAGGAGAAAAAGTGATGAGTGAGGGATGAAAGAGTGAAAGTTAGAGAGCATGAGAGAAAGTTTCCACAACCCAATAGTGATGAGTGAACACGGTTGTAGGTTATTCTCAGTATGAGAAGTTGTGGTTATGGAAAACTTGTGTAGAAGGAAGCAAGTGCCCATGGATTTGTTGTCTAAGTGGAATGGAACACAAGTGATATGAACGAAATAATATAAGTAAAGTAGGTGTAGATGGGACATGGTTTGTAGGAGGCACTTAACTTGAGACAATAAGTGTACTAGAAAATGAGTTTGAAAAGGTTTGAAACATCACCGAGAAACATAGTAGTCTTGTGTCTCTTTGAGATCCAATTTGTAAGTTCGAAAGTTAATTGTTGGTTGAATTGAAGACTTGGATAATAGTAAGTGAATACAATAGAAAATGTGTAGGAGTGATGGGAATGATTCATTGATGAATGGTGGAATGTGGAAGGAACATGTAAGTTGTGCATTACTTTACTATCGCTATGTGTCTAACAACAATGGATATACATTTAATTTTAGTTATGGTACTTATTTACTACTAGTCGTGCATCCATATCCCTAGTAGAGATACTACAAAGACCCCATAGAGAGATATTTTTAATATTTCATTATTTTTTAATCTTGACATTACTTTTGATTTTTTGTTTTGTTTTTATTTTTTGAAAGGATTTCATCTCTACGTTTTTGTTAAGAGGTTAATAACCACTAGGGGCTTGATGGAGAGAGTGTAAGTGATATGGAGATGACATTGACTAGTGTCAATAGATAATGTTTGAGGTCCTTTATAAGAAGATGTTAAGTGTGGTATAGTGTTAGGATATCTAGGAGGACAAATGTTCTTATATTTAACAGAAATGAGAGACAAATATTAAACAAATGTAGAAGATACTATTAACTCACAAAATCTGATGATAAGATAACTAAGAGCTCATCAAAAGGTGTGAATCAAATCATAACATGGAATCTAAATGAATTACAAGTGAAGTATGTAGTAGGGAATGAATAATTAGATTGGAATATGAATTGATTGGATATAAGTCATGGAGGAAAAATATCCATGTGCAAGTGTTGTTTTATTGTATTTTTTTGAAATATATAGATTTTTTTGGATTTTCAAATGTATGCCTAGATATTGAGCCACCATGTAAAAGTGTTAGATATATCAAATAAAATCAACTAAAATAACTCTTATTAAATAAAACAGGCCTACATTATTACCATTGAATAAGAGGAATGCCATATGATTCTTTCAATAAATAAAGTGGGTTAAATCTCCAAACTTTGAATATAAATCTATAAATCCCTAGCCTTTTCAAGGTGATAAAAGAAACATGTAAGACATGAAATGATAAATAAAATGGTATACTCAAGCCATGGTGTAGGGTTTATTGGTGTTAGGATATTGATTGTTGATAGAGTGTTAAATGATTATATGTTGTCGTAAGTCACAACTTAGCTACAGATTGTGAATGTAGATAAATCACTTAGCATTCGTAAGAAATTCACAATTGCAACTAACAACAACATTGAAGATTTAAAATTTGATTATGTGACAAACTTTGGCCATCCACAATGGTGTTATTTATCCTTCAACAAAATCCTATAAACAAAGCATATGCTACCAAGAGCACAATTTTTCCAAAATGCCCAAGGGAAATGAAAGGAGGGGGTGGGTGATATTTTATACTTATTAGTGCTTACAAGATGGGGATGGATATGGGTGCAATGTGTATAGAGATATGAGATGATAAGGGTCCAATGTGCATTAGAGGTGTAAATGGGGTAGGTTAAGTGATTAAATGTATAAAGAGATGTGAAAAGTTTAAACATGAGTGGGTGAGGATATGTAAGTAGATGATATGTCTTAAATCAATGTTAATTTATATATTTTAATTGTTTTGTGGGATTATTTGATTTTTCATGATTATTATGTTTTATATTGTTTTTGTATTTTTAGCTTAAGAGATCTTATGCACATTGTGTATTCTTTGATGTCTACAATCTTAATCAATTTAGGTTGAGTTTGGGATTCATTAGATGTCACTATTTCTCTTTTTACACAAATCCTAGGAAGAATCAAGGAAATTTATATAAGATACTTTGGATTGGAGTTTACCCTAGCATTTCATTGAGTTGGAGTCTAAGAACTAATCAACTTAGAAGGTATAAAATATACATAATGTAAATAGACGGTGTATAGTCAAATCTAGAAACAAAAGAGTTAGGATTAAATTATTTGATAAAATAAAGTAAACTCCATAATAATCAACAAGAGACAAATCAATCCTTGAAATGTATCAAGAAATGTGCATTCATTTTAGGTGAAAACCCTAGGTTGAGTGTTAGTTGAGTGGGGTTTATCAATAAAGAAACCCTCGGTTCGGTGTTTAATCAATGCAAGTTCATTGGAATAGGAAAGCCTAAAGATTGAATATAAGCTCATTTGGGTTTTGAAAAAATGTAAAACCATTAATTATGTGTTTAATGCAACTAGAGTTCACTAAAAGGGAAAAGCCTTAGGGTGGGTATATGTTATGTTGGGGTTCGTAAAAATGAAATACCCTAATTTGTGAATTGTTAAGTGTAAGACATGCTCACCACAATGTAAGGTGTGAAACTAGTTTTACATATAAAAATATTTTCTAACCACAACACATTTATAATCGGAAAAATTTGGAATAAATCAATAAATTCATATCTAATTACATAAAAGATATCTTTCCGAGGAGATGGGTGATGGTGTTGACAGGGGTCTCCCCTATTCCGAATGGTGGGGGCTCAAAGTGCCACGAATAGTGGAGGGGTGGGATATTTCCTTGAGGCGACCAAGACCGTGTTGTTGAAACATCTTTCTTTGGGTCTACGTTGCACCAGGGGTCAAAATCATCTATGTAGCTAAGAAATCCCCAAAGGTTACGTTTGGATCACAAGTGATTGAGGCCGAACAATTATTCATCAAACGTGGGCTGATTTTTTCTTTTAATGATCTGTGGATGGGTCTTGCACAACTACATGCCCGGGTTTCTTCGCAATGGTAGCCCTTGTTGCAAGGTAGAGTAGATATTTACCCTTGTGCTCGAGGGTTTTTTATTGTGGTTTTTAAGGTTCTGGAAGATTGTGATACTATTTTTTCTAACTCCGTGGGAACTTCATTATCATCTTCTGCTTATGAAACCATGGTACCCTTCCTTCAACCCTACTATTGAAACATTTAATGTCAGGCATATTTGGGTGCACTTGCCTCACCTACCACTGCAATTTTGGGGGAGGAAAGTCTTTTTCCATTGGTAACGCTTTAGGGAAATGCCTTGCAATAGATTCTAAAACTGAATTGTACACACACACGACCTATGCATGCATTTTGGTTGACATTGATACTACTGTTGATCTACCAGCCTCTATGGAGATATGTGTTTTGGACAGAATTTGGTCTCAATAGCTGGACTATGAGGGCTTTCCCTTTAGGTGTAGGAAATGTTTAGCTTTGGGTCACTTAGCCTCGGATTGCACTAGTGTGAAACAAAGGAAAATTGATAAGGTATCTTGGTGGAAAGATTCCCAACCCAACATGCTGGTTGTGGAAGAGGCTCCAGAGGATTCTTAGGAGGTTTCAGGGTTAGAAGATGGTGATTTACAACATACAAATGTTTCCCTTGTTTCTCCTCCTGTGTTGGGGGGTGTGGCTACAAATTTTCCTCAACATAGCAATTTGAAGAAGGAATCTATTGGCAATAAAGAGACTATTGAAATAGTGTTACCAATCCACAATGATGAAAATGAGGATCCTAATAGGGAAGGGGATTGGATGGTTGTGAAAGGAAAAAAAAAGAAAATCTGTTTTAGGCCCACTTGAAATGAACTTAAGATCTCATGGTATGGGGTCTAATGGGTAAACTTTATTTTCTTGTTGTTGTTTGGGTTTGGCCGCTGGTAGAGGCCTCTTCATTTGAGCATCAATGCTATATCCTTTCTCCCTTTGTATTCGGGGTTTTTGGTCCCCTTAAAACCAAACTATATTTACCATATCTAAAAAAACATAAAAGAAGGTATCTAGACCATATGAAAATGTAAGATAATAAAAGCACTAGGGAAAATAAGGGTAGGGGCATGAATACATTGGAATTTGTGAATTACAAACATTGGTGGTAGTATGTGGAAAACATGTCCGTAAGGCAAGTCAAACAACTCCCTAAAAATAAGATTGTAAAACTATACAACCAGTTTCATCAAGATATGACTATAAACATGGAGATCAAAATCTTAACAAAATGGTGTGATCCAGTGGTAAATTTTAAGACCCTCCCTAAAATAAAATAAAATAAAATAATACATATTACTTGATGAATTTCTAAAAATGACTTTCAAAATCTTAGTGAATGCCACGAATTGATGTTGACCGGTAGTAACTATTGGCTGCCAACATAATGCTACCAGCTGAAAGAATAAAACGTAGGTCGGTAGCAAATTTCTCTTTTGTGCGTGTGGTAAAGGTGATTTGATGTTAAAATTTAGGTATTATTGTAAACGCTAAGCAAATGAACCCAAAACTTTAATCTGTACCCAGAAAATTTAGGTAAAATAACAAGCAACCTAACACCTCAAAATTAGGCAAATCCAATTATTCATGAATTAGCGAAGATTAACCACTAAAATTTACAATAGTGTGATCTCTATGAAAATGCCTCTATTTACGCCAAAATGAAAACAGATATTAACCACTTAGAATCAAGTTAAGCAGAATAGAGATTGAATCAAACTCCACATTTATTAGTTCGATTCGATAGCTGTAACAAAGTTCGAAAGAAGAATATTTTCTTAATTATTTTTTTTGTAAAGTTTCAGGAATACGAACAATAGTTTTGGAACCCTAAATTTGATGAATAGAGTCGTCAAATCAACATTTGTCTATGGAACAATTGTCAAAAAAGTGATCTAATGGCATCGGGAATGTGACTCGATAGTTTCACAAATGTTTACATGATAATATAAAATGAAATCCAAATGCAACCCCATGACCAAGTATTTGGCATATTTCGATTATAAATTTATAAGTTACCATAAAACTAATTCATCTTGACAATAAAGCTTTGTTCTTAAGGATTTCTTACCTCTAAACACGCCACTATTTGTGTGAATCCTACGGAAAAAAACGCTTTAAAAGCATGGCTTCTGAAGGGGAAAAGGCCATCAGACAGTTAGTCCTAAACGGCATCCATCTTCCATTCCCTGCTTTTTCTTTGGAATACACCTAACGGCCACCTAAGCTTTCCATCTCCGCAGTTTCCTTCCACACTTTTAGGGTTTATTTAAAAATCTTTGCTAGTAAGTTTTTTTATGCATGCCTATATTCACTGTTTTTCTTCCAAAACTGTTATTTCTATCACATTTGTGAATTGTTTACTGTTTTTCAATGGACCCAATTCTTTTCAAGTCAAATGTGAAGGCCGATAACCAACCACTTACAAATTTACAGAAGAACACAGAGATATCCACATCGCCCAGAAAGAAGAGGACCAAGAAAGTTGCAGAGACTTACACGGCCTACATATTCAAGGTATTAAAGCAAGTTCATCCAGATACAGGGATTTCTTCCAAGGCAATGGGTATCATGAATTCCTTTGTGAATGATATCTTTGACAAGCTTTCTGCAGAGGCATGCAGGCTTGCAACTTATAACAAGAAGCCTACGGTAACTTCAAGAGAGATTCAGACTGCTGCAAGGCTTATTTTTCCAGGGGAGCTTTCCAAACATGCAGTGTATGAGGGCACAAAGGCCGTTACCAAGTTTACATGCAATGCCAGCTAGTTGGTATGGAGCTCTTGGAAATTTGGATTTTGTGCATTGTTAATGATTAGATTTTTTAGGGCTGAATAGGATTTTTTTGAAAGTTTGGAGAATATATAGACAACATGGTTTAATAGGTTCTTCTGTGTGCTCTTTTTAAGCTTAAATCAAATGTTTTAACTAGCCAATGCTTGGAAAACGTTTTAAATTTTTCTTTTGTATGTCTGTTTTCTTCCTGTTTTTTCTGTTTTTGAAGCTGTTGGAGGCTCAAGACATCCAACTTCCAAGAAAACTCAATCAAGTTAGGTAAAATAAAATGAACCTCCTCTTTTTTCCTATTAATGGGAGACATAAAAGCAAGTACCTCTTAGAAATTTGTAATTACATTTCAATATACATTTGTTTATTTTATTTTAATTAAATTAAAATAATATATTTTTAAATATTTAGATTTTTTTGTTTGAAGTAAAAAACCAAGCATCTTTTACCATTGAATCAAATGCCATCTGATTAAATATTTAAACCTTAATTTCAAATATGTCAAATGAATCTATATATATCCTTTAAGTATCTCAAATTAAATTATGAACATATCCAATTCATTTCATTAATTATAATCCTATTAAAAAATAAATAACTATTTACATATATTCAGATTATATTTACATATGTCATAGATTTTAATTAACAATCTAACAAATAAAATACAAATAGTTTAATTTTGTAACAAGTTAAAAATACATTTTGCAATCTTTTTAAAAACATTTTTCAATATTGATTATTTGTTATTTAAATATATAATTTCCTAAAAAAATATCTCAATCACCTAAAATTTGAATGTGCAACACCAAAAATTATATAAATGTAAAATTAAACTATTACTTTTTGTTTGCAAAGTAAATAGAAGTATTGAGGATTAAATTTAAATAATTTTAATAAATATGGAACAATGTTACATCATATAATATTAATTTAATTAAATAGTTACTAAAATAAAATATTTGTATGACAAGTACTTTGATCTTTCTTGATTTTTTAAAGAATAATTGTTTTGGGAGGCCTTTGAAGAAAATTAAAGACTTCAAATTTGATTTTGAAGGATGACTTGCTAAAATAGGTAAAGTTAAAATTTTAGTGATTAATGTAGCATAAAATTAGGAAAATAATGACATATTGAAGAAATTGATATTAAATTAGGGGAAATTATAAAAAAATAGGAATATTTGGGAAAATTATCTGAAAGTTTAGGAAAATCTCAAACTTTCTTGAATTTTTTCGAAAATAATGTATTTGGATGCCTTTGAAGAATATTAAAGACTTCAAATTTGATTTTTGAAGGATGACTTGCTAAAATAGATAAAGTTAAAATTTTAGTGATTAATGTAGCATAAAATTATGAAAAAATGACATATTGAAGAAATTGATATTAAATTAGGGAAATTTTTAAAAAATAGGAATATTTGGGAAAATTATTTGAAAGTTTAGGAAAATCTCAAAATTTCTTGAAAAATTTCAGAAAATAATGTATTTGGTATGTCATTATAGAAAATTTATGGGGATTCATGTATAAAAATAACAGGTAAATTACATTTGGAAAAGTTAGAGAGCCTATTTTGTGTATGCAACACGTCCCTACTTTCTACATAAAAAAATAGGGACCCTCTTGAAATTTAAAAAATCATTGAAATATTTATTTTTGTGGAGAAATGGATGTTAAAAATAATAAAAATTTGTTTCACAAATGTTCTATAAACTCTTCTTACATGGTATTACATTTACATAATGTTCCCACCTTTTATATCCTCTAGTAGATACTCAAAAAAATTGAAACACATACACTCAACTTTCCACCAAAACTTTATATCATGTGGGTCATACAAGGGTTGGATTATATAAAGGTTAAGTTAAAAATACGATTAAAATTTGAGCCAATCACAAGATTTCACTACCCATGTCAATATTTGTTTTTGTGGTAAGACTAGATTCTCTTTGATTTATGTTTTAAAAAGGATATATTTTACTATAAATCACACTCGAGAAGTGCAATGTGAATGCCGAAAGGGGAAATGAGAGAAGTAATGGCATAAACACGGAGAAAACAATGTTGGAAAAAGAGCCACAAGTAAAAGGAAAGTTTAGGGAGTTGCAGGGAGAGGGGGTCTAGAAGGGAGGAAGGGAAGGGAAGGGATATATGAATGGGAGTAACGAGGGAAGAGAAGAAGATCATTAAGGTGGGATTCCTCATTTCTATGAGCCTGCAGTAGAAGGGTTATTGAAATCTTTGAGTAGCACACAAAAGAAAATGGTGGTGAAAATTGAATGGCCACCAAGCGGGGACTCTAGATATTTCAGTGAAAGTAAGTATTTGTCTTTTGGTTTTGCCAATGTCTATTGTGATTTTTTTACAGAGCAAGTCCTTGAGACTTTTGAATAGATGGAACATGGGATGGATTGTTGGGATCCCAAGAATTTGTTCAAAGAATAATGGAAAAAAATTATACATCAATAAGAAAACATGCTATTGAATGCAAGTAATAGATAAGAAATAAGATAGAAATATTGACAAATTGAAGAAGTTATTTGTGTAGCTTCATCAAAATGAAGCAATAATAGTAAAACAATATAACTCAAGTTATAAATATTTTTAAAATTTTTATATCCTAACACAAAATTCTTCACCAGCTTCCCATAGACTTCCATTTTTCTCTTCTTCCCTCTTTACCTAGATGCCCTAAAACACACAACGGTGAATAACTATAGTAATATAAAATTTAAAAAAATATCTTAAGCCTAATAATATGAATACTCTATTTTGCTATAACAATCGAGAACCGAAAACACCCAATAGATCCTACAAAAATGAGGGAGAATTATACTTATCAGAAAATGCATCCTCGGCTATGGCTATGATCTAGTTTCTCTTCTTTCTCGAGCATTCCTAAGAAAACCAACACAAAAAATATAGAAAACACTAAAATACTACAAACCGTTTAAAAATATTGAAAAATGATTCCCAACACATATACAATCCAAAATCAACAAGTGTCCAACCTAATCAAAGTAAAATAGAAATCACGACGTGCAACAAATCATGAAACAAAATAAAATTGTAGAGATAAAAAATAAAAAAGAGAAAAAATCATGAAAAAGGAGTCTCGCATGGGTTTTTCTATTTTTCTTCTTCAATGGTTTTCTTTCCACATTTTCCAAATTGCATCCCTACCATCAAAAATCATAAAAAATAATATGATTTATTGAACTCTAATATTATTAGATAAGAGAGAGAAAAAGGAAAACTAGTGAGTGGGTATAGAATTTGATCTCGAGAGAGGGTCAGCCTCGAAAATTATATCATGCATGTGCACGCTTTGTTGCCGTCGAGATCAAAATATATACCATTGAGTGGGTAAAGAATTTGATCTCGAGAGAGGGTTGGCCTTGAAAATTATATCATGCACGTGCACAGTTTCATCACCATATTACTTAAGATTAAATGTACAGAGTAAAATTTATGAAAATTTTAGTTAAACCTATAAAGTCCAAATAAACAACGAAAGCATTTTAGAAGAAATGTATTATAGAAGAAAACTAATGATATATTTTAAGTCTCTTTGTCTATCAAGTTGTATATCCACAAAAATTCACCTAGATCCATCTCTAGTGGTATTTTCTATGGGGTTACGGTAATTATGAAAGTAGCTAAGTTATTTATAGGTGGTATTTTGTCTCCTTATTTAAAAGGATAATATATCAATGTTATTGAGAATGTTGATACATTTTCTTCTTCCTTCGTGTGGTGTATAGTACCTCTCTTTACCTTCTATTCAGTATTGGGTTACATGCACCCAATGCTCTAATTTATCCCTAGGAACAAGTGGGGGATGATCATCCCTAATCCTTGTAAAAATTCAACAAAAAATCCAAAGCTTCAACTACAAGAAAGGAAAGGAGATCTTCCCACCACATGATGAATAGATGTATTATTTCATTACTTTACATCTCTTGATTTCAAAGTTCAATTTTTATATTTATAATTTTTAGGTTCCCAATTTTACACCCCTGGGACTTGGCATAAATTTTGAAGGGGAAATGGATTAGAAAATGATAAATTAGGGGTATGTCATTTGTATTTAAGGATTTATCTAACATTCTCTTTTTCACCAAGTCTTGGAAATGAATTGGAGGCATGTATAAAGGGGATGGACAAATCCTACTACTTTTGGTTCTTCCTAAACCAGGGTGAGAGGACCCAAGGGGTAACTTGAATGAGGAAAGGATTTTATAATTAAATTTTCCTCAAATTATTTCCAATTCAATCTCGCTTAACTATAGCCACGAATGCAATATCTACTCACAAGAGTTGTCATAAAGATATCACACATACTCAGTACATCAAACACATTTTACTAAATAAAGTAGAAGATGCTTCACATACATTGTTCATGAAAAAAGTTAAATGAAATATATCTTAATGATGTTGGAATACTAATCTTCAGATATTAGAGCTACTCATTGTACAAAGAAACCTCATTAGTAGTATAACTTCATATTCAAAACTTAAACACTTTTAGAAAATGAAAAACTATAGAAAAAGCAATTAATTCTCAATCCATGAACAAAATTACTAGAATAAGGAAAATTCCACATACTTGTACAAAATTTTCATGAAATAATATACCCAAATTCTCATAAAAACCAACTAGAGAATGCAAAGATGTGTAGCAAGGATCTTGGGCTTGCCAAAATGCAAGAGAATCCTTTTCTAATTGTAAATATTCCACCTTTAACCGCCCATATTGAAACAGTTTTTTCTTAAGGTTGAATATTTAGATGTGCACAGATATTCATTTTTGCACCAATGAATTCCTTTGTATTTTCTATTATGTCACTATCACACATGTTCCTAGTCATGAAAAGGTTCACCTTTTACACAATCATTTTGTTTGATTTGACTCTACCTTTTCAAATATATGTTTAACAAAGTAAATACTATGATAATCTCTCTTGACATGAATTCACATGGATGGGACTTAGGATTTGAACCAGAAATATAATTCTTACCTAAATTACGTAACTTCCCTCTACTTAGCTCATGCAAAGATCAAAATGAAAATTCACAATTCTGAATGAAACAATATCTCACACATGCTTTAGAGGAACTTCCTACTATTTAAATCTCACTTATCTCTACGTGGATCAAAATTTTTATCTAGTATTGGGTGTAGAGAATTTTTGAGCTTACTTGCATACTCTGCTTTTAATATATTGGAAACCTTAGGAACTCATTTTTTTAAGTATCTTTCAAGGAATTACAATCTTTCTTTAGTATCACTAGACCAAATGAATCCTTTGTCCAAATTTTTCTCAAGTTCCTAACCAACTAGAACCTTGTAGTGAAGCCTTAAATCCCAACATGGTATAACTATCTCTTATGAGAAAGCTTAGAAAAATGAATCCCTTCTTTTTTGTCTTCTAATTTATGTTTTATCATTTATTCTGCCCATAATACCATGTTTAAGTAGATAAGATAAAAATGTTTTGGCTCCACTACCGCCTAATTATCCAAGGCACAACACTTACTGTTTCAAATACCTTGTTTGTTCATCCCTGAAGTGATGGAACGTGAAAATCCTTGAGGTGAACCAATAATGCCCATGAATTATCCTTATAAATATGTGGTTTCAGTCACCCAATGTTTTGAAAAAGTGGAGGAAATGATTTCCATTCTATAAAAGGTTATTAAAATATCACCAACTGAGGAACACCCTATACAATTTCAACCTCTTCCCTTAAGAAATGTCAAGTAGTTCCAAGGAATCTTGCTGATAAACCCAAGTCATCTCCAACATCCAGAATTGGAATCCAGCATGGGACAAAAATATACCTCACCGGGGGAGAAAACCTTCTAGAGTAGGTTACCTCCCTTAAAAAGAATAATGAATTTATAAATATCATGGAGGGACCGAGGGCATGTATCTCATAACTTATGTCCAAAGGAATGTCCCATGGGTTTACATGTGACATTTATTATTTTTATGGCACCCTTGATAGCAATAAATTTGATTTTAGGAAGAAGAAGATTTTGGACCCTCTTCCCATCTTTGCAGGGGAATTTGTAGACCTTGATAATTCTAAGGGTTGGGGCCCCTATAGAATCACCATTTATTTTTTTACATGAATGTTATATGATCTGTGAAATATTATGAAGGATCCATGTTGATTGGTTCCCCCTTGTTCTGCTCTTCCAATTTTGGTGTGTAAGCATCTAATATTTATGAGGAATTCATCATCTGGACCAGAATGGAAAAGAAAAAAATATATCCTTATCTAACAAAACATCATTAAATTCATTAAATATGGCCTTCATTTTCTTCACCCTCTTAGACAATTTGTTCACACTTCCCTCTAGATGAATGAATTTTTGAATTGAGGAATAATTGAAAACCAAGGAAGAAGAATCCAATTCCCCATAACATGTTGCTAAATAATTTAATTCAGATTCTCTGGATCTTTAGCTTCTAGGGTGTGTGTATCTAGAATTGGAATTTTCTTTTAAATTTTATAATCTAAGTCACCAACATAATTTCTATCCTTATATCCTTAATTTCATGGAGTTTTTTATGCATCCTCACAAAATATTTGTCCTTAATTTGATGTCATTTGCATACATATATTGTTTTCCTCTACAATCTAGGGGCATAATTCCCTCATCCTCAACCAAATGGTCATCTATATATGTTATTTCCTCAACTTTGGGTAATAACCCATCCCAAAACTCTATTTCATCATGGCACTTTCAATTTTCTCACTAACCACCTCTATTTGCTTAGAAAATTGTTTATTACACTCCACAATGCTCAAGGTATGGTTTTGTTTCCCTTTATTATCAATTCTTTCTCCCATTTCTTGGTAGTATATACTCTAATTTTTGAATCATATAAAACTATTAATACTTCTAGAGTTATATTATTATTAATATCTTAACTCTCAAAAGGGAGTTGTAGCCACTTTTGCACATATGTTGATATGATATCAACCCTCTCCTTTATTTAAATAAAGATTACATCATAACATAAGTAAATAAAGAAATACTTACATGAAATAAATAACACAGTGACACAATATTTATAGTGGAAAACCCCAATAGGGTAAAAACCACTTTGAAAATAACCTTTTACTTTAGAGAACTTATTTTACATCCAGTAAGATCACCTCCTCCTTTGAAACCCTATTTACCAAGGGTAAAACCAAATCACTTGATTTGCACACCTTTGATATATTTCCCGAATATATCAAATGAGGACCTAAAGTCCTTTTTATATAAGGTGATCGGGTATGTCTCCCGACCCACCTTTTCAACCTAAAATGGTTGACACATACACCTAGGTTTATAATATTTAATATTAGAAATATAATCATTTCATGATATTAAATATTTAACCTAAAGTATATACCTAGGTTAGCATATTTAATAATAGAAATATAAATATTTCATATTATTAAATATTAACCTATATATTAGTGATGGACCCATATACATTAAGGGTTGGCTAGACCACTTAATCATTATGTTCCAACACTCCCCCTTAATGTTAAGTGGGATAACATAACATATGCCAATAGATTACCTACCCGTGGTACACTACAGATTTACAATCCTTAAACCATAAAGGTTTTAGGCTAGCATATCGGTTGAAGGAATTATAACACCTTCATCATACTCAATTTACCTTTTGGTACAAAAAGATTTGGAATCCCAAAGATCATCCCATGATCAATGGCTAAGTATGATTTGTGAGTTTTACATGTTCTCACAGGTTCTCATAAAAGGTTATTGAACCCAAGCATATAGAGCCTTTTACAACCAAGGACCTCCTTAACAATATGCTTGTATTGATGTTTACCAATAAACTCAATAACACTAAAGAGTTTACTGAAGACCACCTTTAAGATCTTTCTACACTTCTTTCTAAAAATAAGTCGAGGAGGTATACATGCCCAAAGGTCTTTTTACACTTTCCCAAGGTCTTTTTTTACACTTTCCCAAGGTCTTTTACAAATGCCCAAGGTATTTTTACAAAAACCAAGTTCCATTAGGAGGTGACATTGTCATGCACACTCCCCCTCAATGGAAACTCCGACAATCCAAGCTTTTCACGAAAGTGACAAAACTTTGCAGCACTCAGGGACTTTGTGAAGATGTCAACAACATGCTCTTCAGTCAACATGAACTTGAGATTTATCTCATCACTTTGCACCTTCTCACGGGTGAAGCGTATATGTATCTCAATGTTCTTTATCCTCTGATGTTGAACTAGATTCTTAATCAAGAGTAATACAACTCTTGACCACCACATAGAAGATAAATACTTCCTTTAGCTTCCATGTGTATCTCTACCAATAACCATTGCAGCCACATGGCTTCTTTACTTCTTCCATTGTACTTCTCTGCCTCAGTAGAAAATGGAGACTATTGATTGTATTTGTTGTTCCAAGTAATGGTTCCTACACCAAAAAACTTGAACACATATCCAATATATTTTATAACACAACATCAGTATGGTTAGAATCACAAAATCCATATAAGATAGCATTTTCATTCTTATTATAATGCAACCCATAATTGATTGTTCCTTTCAAATATCTAAAAATTCTTTTTGCAAGATTCCAATGATCTCTAAAAAGGTTCCTACATAAACCTTGAAGTAATTCCTTTTGTATAGGAAATATCTGATCTAGTTATAGTTAGATAAATCAAACTATCAACTAACAACGTATATAAAATAGGATCAACCTTTTTCATATGCAGATTTATGATCAATATTTATTCCAACTTCCATTGAAGTAGAAAATGGTTTACAATCAATCATAAGAAACTTTTTCAATACAATGGTTGCATATTGTGTTTTGAAAAATAACAATAGAATGAAATACAATCATACAAATAACATGATGTGAGAGACCTAACTCATTCATTTCAAAGTACTACTTCAATTTCTCTTTAATCCTATGAATTAAATCAGAATTGTCACTAGACATAAGAAAATCATCAACATATATACATATAATGATAATATGCGAGCCTTATTGCTTAATGAATATATCATTGTTAGAAGAACAATTAACAAAACCTAACAGTTTAAAGAAGGAAACAATTTTTACATACCAAGCTCTAAGAGCTTGTTTTAAACCATACAAGGATTTCTCAACTTACAAACATAGTTTTCTTTACCAGTTTCTTCAAATCCTTTAGGTTGAAACATGTAAAGTTCTTCTTTTAAATCACAATTCAAAAAAATATTTTTCTTATCCATTTGGTGGATTTCCCACCCAAATTGAGTGGAAATTGCAAATAAGGCCCTAACAATACTCATTTTAGCTACAAGAAATGTCTCAACATAATCAATACCAAGTTTTTGAGTGAAACCTCTAGCAATAAGTCTAGCTTTATGTTTGTTAATACTACCATCACCATTATATTTTACTTTGTATATCCACCTAGACCCTATAATACTTCACGGCTCAGTTCATACAAGGTAATTAATGCATGGTACATATGATGGCTTCTGGTCATTTTCCTAAGGTTAATAGGATTTGAACTTTCTAACATAGATTGAGCCCAATTTAATTTCTTATCTAGGAAGATAAGAGTTTCAGAAACATCTATAACATCAAAACATCATCATGACCATTTACTAAATCAGAATCAAAACCATCATTTAGAAGCATTTAATGAAGTAACTTCAAGAGAAGAAGACAACACATGTAAACCTTTCACTAGATTATATCTATACATTTCATATAAGCTTCGATAATTAACATGTCCTAACCTTTCATGCCATAGTTTTGAATTATTCAAACTCTGAGATATAAAACAAGATGCAAAAGAGAAATCATCAAAAATATATAGATCATTTCTTTGAATTCCTTCAGCTATTATACTCTCATTACTATCCTTGATATACCAAGTATCCTTCATGCATGGATTCTAGTTGTGTCCATACCTCTTTTGGATGTTCGATATTACCAATGTGTAGAAGGTACTCATCATTCACATTGCATAGAAAGAGCATCTTACATTCATTGCAAGAATGCATTCATGTTATCTACAGTTGCTTGACCGGTGGGAGAACCTCAGATCTAGAAACAATCATCTAGAGTTTCCTCACCATAAATTCTATTTTGACCCAAATGTTGTAGTTGGTTTCATTCAGATCTAGGTTTTGTCAAGACAGAAATAGTTGGACGTCATTATTTTCCTAAACTTGTAAAACACACCCCATTATAATATACAATGTACCACAGAGTTAGATACATATTTATCGATAAAAAAACAACACTTTTAATAGAATCATATCTAAATTTTATAGATCTAAAGAAACTATTTGATCATAACTAATTATGTCATTACAATGCATACTAATTAACCTCCCATGATCAAAATAATAACCCATATAAAGGGCTCTGCATTATACCCCAGATTTATATAAAAATATTTTCACCATATAGAAGTGAAGAAGAGACCCTAAGAATGCATAACAACTTCAAATTTTTGAAAAAAATTAATGTAGACAAAAATCCAGCCAACTTAAATTTGACGTCTAAATGACCGTCATAATGGCTTATTTTTTGGTCTATCGTGATGGTCATTTGACCATCAATTTTAACACAATTAAAGTTTCCTAGAACCTACGAGCTTAAATTTGACGTCTAAATGACCATCATATTGTCTTATGTTTGGTCTACCATGACGGTCATTTGACCATCAAATTTAATGAAGCCAAAACTTGTGTATTTCCAGAATGTGAAATTCTAGAATTTCTTCTTCTATATAATATTAGGGAGGTTATATTTTAACACATTATAATAACCTATTATAATTTATAATGTAAAAATATATACACTTTTTTAAAAAAAAATGTATATAATTTATAGAATGAAAATAAAAAACAACATATAGTTCATAAAAATTATAAACTATAGTATATTGTTTTTATATTAAAAAACACATAACCCTTATTAAAGGGGTTTAAAGGACATAGACTAGGTTAAAAGAATTTTACCAGTGCAAGTAGATTTATGAGAGTATAGATTAACCTACATATTTTACAGAGGGGACAAGTAATTTCACCCGACCAATGAAATAAATTGAAATCCCTATTTTCATGAACCTTGTCTCCTCCCTTCATTTACTCTTAATTTTACCCCACACACATTTAAAACTATGGAAATATTACAAAATATTTTATATAATTCTTGCAAGCTAAAAACTTTAAAACTTTTATGTGGCTATAACTACCAATATTTTAATAAATATTTACCACACTTCACGTGGGCCACCAATAAACTAGCCCCCTTTTTTTTAATTCTCCATTTATACTTGAGAGTTCCACATTTATACCTGAGATATTATCTCATTTTATTCTCCACTCCCACTCTTATATAAAAGAAAACCTTTAAATAGGTTTATTTATATAGTTTTTATAAACTATAAGATATAAATGAATGGGGCCGCCCCCTTACATGGATAATATAAATGGTTAGGGACACATGTTAGGTTTTATTTAATAAGTATTAAGATTTAAAAAGTAATCCCTTCATGGCCAAGAAATAAACACGGGCCCCCTTACTAAAAAAAGTAAGCACTTTAGGTTTTTTTTTTAAAAACATATATAAACCAAATCTAATAAAATTTATATTTTAAGCGGTTTAAAATAACCATATATATAAAATATGATTCAAACTTAGGTTTGTTTCTTTTTTTTTTTTAAAAAACTATATATGCCTAGATTTATAAGTTAAGTTTAAATATGATTTAAACTTAGGCTTAGAATATGGTCTGTTGACTCTTCCTCAATCCCATGTAATTTTAATATGGTTTAAGGCTTTTAATATATAGTTTTTTTTTTTCAAAACTATATAAATTTTAATATGATGTTTATATAAATTATTATATAAACCTTATTCTATATTATATATATTTTTATTTAAAAATAATAATATAGTTTTCAAATTATATAGGATATAGTTATAGATTAACTATAAACTATAGTTTTTCAAATCAAATCCTTTTAGAGGGGACCAAAGAACACGGGTATGAATTTACCTTCCAAAATATTTAACCTGCAAACATTTGAAATTATAGAAAACATGAAAATTATTTCATATAGTAATAAATCCTTTCTTTTTTTGTATGTGACTTTCACGCAGGTAAATATTTGAAGCCCCTTTCACCTGTGCACACATCAATCTCCAAACAAACATTAATTCCATATAATTTACAAAATGTAAATGAAATTAAGAATCATATCATATTACATCTCCCCCAAAAATTAGGGATTTAAAATTGAAAAACCTAAAAATTTTACCGAGAGTTTAATTGCACAAATGTAATGCCAAAATAAATTGGGAAAAAAAAGGGGACCAGATACTTTTAAATACCCTTTCGGTTGGTTGAAAAAACCTATACAAATTAAATAAATAAAATACAAAACATTTGATCTTAATTTATTTAATTTACCTCGCTCTGATACCATGTTAGAATTTGAGGATTCTAATAAATACGGATTTAATCAACTTACATATTACATAATGTTACAATAAATATTTAAATAAAGATTACATCATAACATAAGTAAATAAAGAAATACTTACAGAAATAAATAACAATACAGATGACACAATATTTATATATTTCCCAAAACCCCAATAGGGTAAAAACCACTTTGAAAATAACCTTTTACTTCAGAGAACTTATTTTACATCTAGTAAGATCACCTCCTCCTTTAAAACCCTATTTACCAAGGGTAAAACCAAATCACTTGATTTGCACACCTTTGATATATTTCCCAAATATATCAAATATTATAAATATAAAGATTTATAAATCCATTAAATTATCTTACGCTAAATAAGTAACTTCATTTACAGCAAATCTGCTTTAGAATTATTCTAGCACTAATTAGTTATTTAGAATCCAACTAGAAAATCTATGATAACCATGTGCAACTGCAAGGGTATTGATATCCTTCCCGGATCCCCTCAAACACTCATTATGAGCCAATATACCTAGTATATCATTTGGTTAAACCTTTTAAAGGTACAAAGAATTGTGTGTATCTTCTTAGTGTAGCCTCCCGAGAATAACACAATTTAAAAGAAGAAATGGTGGCGTATAATGAAATCAGTCATTTTCAATATTATGTCATTAGTTTATGGTATTGCATTAGCTAGCCTAATTTCTTGACTGCACACAAGCCACATGAAACTTGTCCCTACATTCACCGCACAATCGTCTCATTCATAGTATTAGGATTCCTTCCATTCTTAATTTATTAAGTTCATTTTTAAACATCTTAAGTAATCATTAATGTCCATTTAAAATATCTTGGATCTATTTAGCTTCTTAAGATAGGCATGTACATCAAGACTATTTTAAGTGAACACGAAGTACCTTGTACTTTTTCCATGCCATCATGATTTGGTCATGCATCGATGGTACTTAACCACGTAATTATATGTCGCTACTGTTAGAAGACAACAACCTTTATCAAATTGTTTCCATCATAGATATACTAATTCTTTCTTTAAAGTGTAGATTGGACTATACCCTGTCAACTTCCATAATTCCTTTGATTATGGGTATTGTTATGTTTTATGTCAATGGATCACGGTTCCAAGGTTGACCATACACATCATAATTTTCCTTATTATGAATAACATGTTATAATATAGGTAAGATCAACGGGTATGACTTATAGTTATAACCCCTTCATGACTCATGGTTATATTACAATTCCATTATACTTGATTACCTCAACCTTCTTAAATTTTATTTTTATAAGGGCAACAAAGATGATTTGCATTACTTCACACTTAAGAAGATATGTTAAATTTTTTTATTCATCCTTATCTTCCCTCTATGCCATACTACCTTACCACATTTTTTTTTGCAATTTATACGCACATGATTACCTTTTATACCAACCTATTTAATTTAATCATATATACTTAATCCTCTTAAGGAATTTGAGATCATACAAACATTGTAATGAGTCACATTCATTTCATACTCAATTAAAGAGTTGGATTGAATAGACGTGGTGGTCCTTATTTTCTACCATAATATATATATCATTACAATGTAATTAATTATTTATAAGGTATTCTAGGCAATAACATCATATCTTAAATATCAAATCCTATAAATCACTAGGCTACTAATAAGCAAAGCACCATACCAGTCTTAAACACAATCATTAAGATCCTTTCATCATTTGATATTTCAATATTTAATACTTGTTACAAAGATGAAAAGATTCAATCATAGATGGATAATTATATAATAGGCCCAAAGACCTTTTCATTCAATCACAAGGAAAACTTCACTTTTCATCAAATGTAATCACATTCTTCTCATTCATGATAATAGACAAAATGTAATCAATGTAAGTCAAGTTGTCCATCTCTAATCATCCTTAAATTCTTTTCAAACCTGCATTCTGAAAATCATAGTATATACATGGTCACTCTATAATAACCGGCATGGAATATCCATTCTAATCTTCTTGTTATAATAAAAAAATAATGAACAAAATAATGATTATATCATAACTTATTCATATAATCCAAAAGCTAATAATAAGTCACAATAATCGATACAAATGAAATGAACCTGGTATGTTATCAATGTTTCTTCTAAACACCTTAATAAATCATTCAAAAATTGTTCATGACTTTCTAAATATAATATTTATAAAAGTGTCATCATAGCATACACAGGGAAACTAGAACATGCCCATAAAGATTAAGTTCATCACTTACGCATAACTATTCCATTTATAGTATTACATATCACCAACAATATGTTTATTGAAAAATCCACGAAAGATTCCTCACTCATCATGTTATCCTTACTTGATACAATAAGAACCTCAATCCCAAACAAAATCCCAGTACAATATAAACTTAGGACTTATTATTTTAACCATCAATAATTTACGTAGATGATTTCATAAATCCACATTAACTCATGTCCATCTAATTCATAGTCTAGACATCCATCTCCGTATAAAATTCCATTAACTTATAAGGATATAGTTTATACCTCTTAAGCTGAAGGATTTAAAACACAATCCCTTATTTTAGTATTAATATGATAGTCCTTATACACCTAATATAGTCAAGGAGGAAATATCGTGATTAACATCTAACCTTAACTTCTTTCAAAAATCATATCAAGCTATCACACAATAGTCACAACAATAACATATCAAGGATGTATTTCTATTCTCTCTCCATGAGTTCTTCCTTATGACCTAATACGAAATGGTTTCCAATCTGCCCCATCAATGAAAGGATGAAAGGTTTACTCTATGTTTTTGTAAATGATATACACCCATAAATCATCTAAAAATTTTCGAGTGAAAGTGTATCCTGGGGATGAACTAAATCATTTTCTATGTGATCCTCTCGTGTTCAAATCCTATAGAGGTGACTCACGTCATAGGGAAGACTTGAATCGATTAAAATATATCATCCCCGCTACCTACGAAAGAGTTAGAAAAGATCACAAGGTAAGTAGGAATGAATGTAATATATCGATCATTTATAAATTGAATTCAAAGAACTGTTTCGCCTAATTTAGATCTAAAAATAAGGATTTCCAAGTCTTTTCAAGTTGACATAAATCAACTCGGATGAAAAAGAAACTTTAAAATAACCTTTATAAATATACTAAGCACCCAACTAAGAAACGAATTTAACACTAAATTTCTACAATTTTTCAATAAGTTGCAGAATTTTTCCCAAGAAAGATAGAGAGGTATTCCACACATTATTCATTATTTTTGAAATGCAACAACAAGAGGGGAAAATATATTCTTTACCTGTGAGGATATTTTTGCCAAATTATTTTATTTTTATTTACTTCATTAAATATCCCATCTATTTGTATTGTGTCCCCACGAACTTTGAGCACACAAACCTTCTAAACAATCCCAATTCACAAGTTCTCCCCTTCCTTTGCCAAACCTATAAAATCACATAAATAAGACCTAATTTTCTATTAGCTTTTCAAGAAATTTCTTTTCTCGAAAATATATCTCGAAAAATCTACATGTAGAGTTCAAGAAAGGGTATTCCAATCCACAGAGGATAAAAATAAAAGATAACTCAAAAATGCATGAGGTTTAGCTTCTTTGGGAAGCTTCCAACTCCTAAGAAATTATCCATAATTAATGTCATTAATTCATAATGTGCCACATTATGGTCTTTCTACCTTGCTGCCAACCTCCAATGTTTTAGCATAAGTCTCTAGTTTATCTAAAACAATAATAATAATAATCATTAAACCAATTACTTGCATGGATGATCGATGAAAGGAATGATCGAACCACCTTGAAATTCATTCAATATCAAATTAAATGAAAACCCCAAATGAATCACATGGGTCAGAAGACCAATCACTTCATAACCAATCCTTAGGTCCATCGTGAAGGTAATGATCAAATTACCCTTAACGCCATGGTCTCGAGACCATAAAATAATATGTTCAATTAAGCCAATAACAATGATGGTTTCAAATACCACATTGTTACCTTACAATTGAAACTTAAAATTGTATGGTCAACCTATAACCCAAATACAATAGTATTCCCAACTCTAATTACTATCCAAATTTTATTATATGCATAGGCCAATTAAGTTTGGTAATGACCATATTAACCATAGAAATTTATGGTGGTCGTAAAAAATTAAAGACAATATGTTGCAAAGAAAGGAACTTGGTAATGATGCTAACCATAGTGACTCACAATTGAGTATAATATGATCCTATGACTTTGTAAGTTTTAAACATAGTGCCAACCTTAATGATAATTAAGTGTGAGTGTGTTGTAAATGGAAAAACACAATATTAACCTCTTAATCCAAAATTCACAATTGATCCAATGCTTTAATTGAAGCTCATCCTACCACCGTGAATCAATGACCTTCAAATATCCAAAAGGAGTTAGGGCCTTTAAATATTCATAATTATTTCCAAATTCCAAGTTATACTCTTCAATCAAGTACAATTTTATCATAATTGCAATCATTATACCCAAAAGGGTAGATAACCTATTAAATAAATCCATTACAAGATTCAAAATATATAAAAGGCATTAAATTATAACTTTTAGCTAAGCAAGTAACTCATAACAAACAGGACAATAAGCACTTCACAAGCATTGAAATAAAGAAAGAATAAGTTATAAATGCCAAATTATTTACGAAACTAGGATAGAAAGCACTATTGATTGGTTGTGCATGCAACTATGTGTATGCATGTATATCCTTTTCAGGTTATACATGCGTACGTGTAGCTACATACACAGATATGCAACAGATTTGTTCCCCATGTCTTCATAAATTAGTAGCCATTTATGACTTATTATTTTTAGAAGCACGGATAGAAATTATAGGATGTGATAAGCTTCCCCTTAGTGAATCATCATCCCGATCATTTTTTACTCATTAATTGCAATTAAAAAAATCAATCACAAGAGTATATCTAATCGCTTAAGGAGAACAATTGGCATTTTCCACAACTTGCAATTTTCATATCTCGAAATTCAAATTTACTAATCAGTAATAGCCTTTTATTCATTTAACTAATGACAAACATCTTGAAATATGAAAAAATCCTTGTCATTTCAGCATTAAATAAATAAAATAGTATCAAGTATGTCAAAATAAGTAACAAAATACGAATGATTACTCAAAGATATTGTTTTCAACATTCAAATTTATCAAGAAAACTTGTTGTTTTCACTTCTTTAAGATATCTTTATCCTAGATTTATTGCCAATGATTACCCAATCATTAGGTTGTTCCATTCTTTTCCATTTATGTTTGTTTTTTCACATATTTTATAGGTATTTGTTTGTCCTTCGTATTTAAACATTGATGTGCATTGAAACAATATAAATTTAACAATAAATCATATTTCCAAAATGCATTTAAACATAATTCCAATTCCATGAAGATGTTAATCAATTTCAATGTTACGTTGATAGACATGGGTTTGATATTTAAAAAAATTCTTCCCATACTACAAATAAAATTAGATTTCTCAATTAGTTTTTAGCTAATCATTAGATACAAAAACTCCATCATACTAGCATTGTACTATATCAATCATCAGGGAGTCCTTCACACTTACCCGACATATTTTTAGGGATCAATTTTTCCTTTTTCTTGGTTAATATCCATTTCAAAGTACATCATCGATTGCTTCTCATTTTTTTCAAAGAATATTTTTGTCATAATGTTTACCTCTATATATGAAACATCCTCTTGTAGGTATTTTGTTAACGTGTCTAATCTCGCCACCTCTAGTGTTATTATACTTTTTCTTACTTGGTAATTACAACAGATTTTCGTAGCTTTGTTCTGGAAAAACACATTTTTTTGTTATGTTTCTTCCACCACATTTTCTTAGCATTCCATGGTGAAGAATATTTGATGCTCTTATGATTCTTCTCCTTTTTATGAGTTGGAATGTCTCATAGATTCAGTTTTAGCCTACTGGATTTTCCAAATATCACTTCCTCAATAGATAGTCTATATTCATCCAATGTTTCTCCCAATTTTGGGTTTAATTCCTCTTTGGATTTATAAATCCAAAACCTATCATCACTAGTCAGTTCAGCAATCAAACAACTCCCTTGTTGATTGTTATTAACAAGTTCAATTTTTTTCTTCTAACTTGTCATTTTCACCCATCACCACTACTCCAAGGAAGCTAACCGGCTCTAGGTATATTGAAGGATTGTTAGAATTTGTCTAAATTTTGAAACTTTGAACCTATAGCAAAATCTGGTATGGTTCTTTCCTCATGGTACATCCTTCCCATATCCATTTTTTCTATTAATAAATAAGATATTCAGTTAACGTAAAGACTTAATTAGTCCAAGAGCTGCAACCTTCAACTCTGATACCAAAATTTAACACCTCTATTTCTTCTTCCAAATTCTAAGGGAAAAAAATTTATACCACCAATATATATAATTAATTTATTCATAAAATTTAATACACAAAAATTAAATCCCAACATACAAGAGTTATAAATCCATTAAATTATCTTATGTTGAAGTGAGTAACTTCATTTACAAAAACCGTTGAATTATTCCAGCACTAATTAATTTTTAAGAATCCAACCAGACAAGAAATGACAACCGTGTGCAACCGCAAGGGTATACAAATCCTACCTAGATCCCCTCTTACACTCATTATGAGCCAATATACCCAGATATCATTTGATTAAATATTTTTAAATGTACAAAGAATAGTGTGTATCTTCTTAGTTAGCCTCCGAGTTTAACACAGCTTTAAAATAAGAAATGATGGTGTACAATGCAATCATTCATTTGCAATATTATGGCCATAGTTTAGGGTATCACGTTATCTAGCCTAGTTTCGTCACTGCACACAAGCCACATGACACTTTTCCCTACATTCACCACACAATCCTCTCATTCATAGTATCGAGATTCCTTTCGTTTTTAAGTTATTAAGTTCATTATTAAACATCTTAAGTAATCATTGATGTCCATTTAAAATATCTTGGATATGTTTATCTTTTGGACATATGTATATTCATTGGTACTATTTTAAGTGATCACGAAGTACCTTGTACTTCATTCCATACCATCGTGATTTGGTCATACATCGATGGTACTTAACCACATAATTATATGTCGTTGTTGTTAGAAGAAACCAACGTTATAAAATTATTTCCATCATAGATATACTAAGTATTTCTGTAAATTTTAGGTTGGATTATACTCTATCAACTTCCATAATTCCTTTTATTATGGGTATTTTCATGTTCTATGTTAATGGATCATGGTTCCATGGTTAACCATACACATCATAATTTTTCATTATTATGAATAACATGTTATAATTTAGCTAAGATCAACATGTATGACTTCTAATTATAACCCCTACATAACTCATGGTTATGTTGCAATTCCAATATACTTTATTACCTCAACCTTCTTAAATTTTATTTATATAAGGGAAGTATTATGATTTACATTACTTCATACTTAAAAAGATATGTTAAATTTTTTATTCATTCTTATCTTCCTTCTATGCCATACTACATTACCACATTGTTGTTTTCTATTTATACACACATAATTACCTTTTATACCAACCTATTTATTTCACTAGTATATACTTAATCATCTTAAGGAAGTTGAGATCATAAAAAATAGTGTAATGAGTCACATTCATTTCATACTCAAATAAAGTGTTGGATTGAATATATGTGGTGCTCTTTATTTTGTACCATAATATATATATCAACATACCATTACAACGTAATTAATTATTTGTAAAGGTATTCTAGGAAATAACATCATATCTTAAATAACAAATCCTACATATCACTAAAGTGCTAACAAGAGCACCATACCAATCTTAAACACAATCATTAAGATCCTTTCATCATTTGATATTTCAAGATTTAATACTTGTTACAAAGCTGAAAAGAGTCTATCACATATGGATAATTATAAATTAGGCCCAAAGACCTTTTCATTCAATCACAAGGAAACTTTCAATTTTCATCAATGTAATCACATTCTTCTCATTCATGATAATAGACAAAATGTAATCAATGTAAGTCAGGTTGTCCTCTAATCATCCTGAAATCCTTTTGAAACCTACATTCTTAAAATGATAGTATACACATGGTTAGGTCTACAATAATAGGCATGGAATATCCATTCTAATCTTTTTTTATATTCCAAAAATAATGAACAAAATAATGATTATATCATAACTCATGTATATAATGCAAAAGCTAATAGTAAGTCACAATAATCAAACGCATGAAGTGAACCTAAGTATGTTATCAATGTTTCTTCTAAACATCTTAACAAATCATTCAATAATTATTCATGACTTCCCACATTTAATCTTTATAAAATTGTCATCACATCATACACAGGGAAACTAGAACATGGCCATAAAGATTAAGCTCATCACTTTCTTATAACTATTCCATTTCTAGTATTACCTATCACCAAAAAGATGGTTATTGAAAACTCCACGAGAATATTCCTCACTCATCATGGTATCCGTACTTGGTAAAATAAGACCCTCGATCCCAAACAAATTCCCGGGCATTATAAACTTAGGACTTATTATTTGAACTAACAATAATTTACGTAGATGATTTCATAAAGCCACATTAACTCATGTCCATCTAATTCATAGTCTAGACAACCATATCTAGGTATAAAAGTCTTGTAACTTGTAAGGATGCGGGCTATACCTCTTAATCCTACAGATTTTAAAAATGTCCCTTATTTTAGTATTAATATGATAGTCCTTATATACCTAATATAGTCAATAAGAAAAGATTGTGATTAATATATAACCTTAACTTCTTTCGAAAATCATATCGAGCTATCACACAATAGTCGTAGTAAGAACAGAAATATGGACGTATTTATATTATTTCTCTCCATGAGTTCATCCTTGTGACGTGATAAGTAATGGTTTCCAATCCACCCCCATCGAAAAGGAATAAAGGGTTACTCTATGTTTTTGTCTATGATATAAACCCATAAATCCTCTAAATTATTTCATATTGAAAGTGTATCCTAAGATGAACTAAATCATTGTCTATGTGAGCCTCAGTGTTCAAATGATGCAGATGTTATTCACATCATATGGAAGCCTTGAATTGGTGGAAATTTTATCATCCCCACTTCCTACTAAATATTTAGGTCAAGATCATAAGGTAAGTGGGCATGAATGGAATACATCGATCATTGATGCACCTAATTCGAAGAACCCATTCCACATAATTTAAAATCTAAAAAATAAGGATTTCCCAATCGTGTCAGTAGACATAAATCAACTCAAATGAAAAATAAACTTATAAAATCCCCTTTATAAATTTACTAAGCATCCAACTAAGAAATGAATTTAACACTAAACTTTTACCCTTTTAAAATAAGTTGTATAATTTTTCCCAAACAAGACAGATAAGTATTCCACACATTATTCATTATTTTTGTAATGAAACAACAATAGGGTAAGATATATTCCCTTCTTGTGAATATATTTCTCCCAGTATTTTCTTTTTATTTACTTCATCAGATTTCCCAACTAGTCATATTGTGTCCCCATGAACTTTGAGCACAACAACCTTCTTAATAATCTTGATTCACAAGATCTCCCTTCCATTTCTAAAAACTAGACAATCACTTAATAATACCTAAGTTTCCATTAGTTTTTCCACAAATTTCTCTTGCCAAAAATATAGCTCAACAAATCTACATGAAAAGTTTGAGAAAGGGTATTCTAATCCATAGAAGATAAAAATAAAATATAACTCATATATGCATGAGGTTTAGCTTCTCTAAGAAGCTTCCAACTCTGAGAATCCATCCATACTTAATTAATTTCATTAATGCATACTATGCCACATCATGGTCTTTATACCTTTCCTCCGACCTCCATTTTTTATCGAAAGTCTCCAATTTATCTAAAACAATAATAATACTAATCATTAAACCAATTACTTGCATGGTTTATCGATGAAAGGAATGATCAAATCACCTTGCAATTCATTCAATAGTAAATTAAATGAAAACCTCAAATTAATTGTATGGGTTGGTTGACCAATCACTTCATAACTAAATCTTAGGACCATTTTGAAGGTAATGATCAAATTACCCTTAACTCCATGGTCCGAGACCATACAATCATATATTAAGCTTAAGACAATAACAATGATGGTGTCAAAGACCACATTGTTACCTAACAATTGAAACTTAAAAGTTTATGGTCAACCTATAACCCATATCTAATAGTAGTCCCAACACTAATTACTATCCAACCTTTAATATATACACAAGACAATGAAGTATGGTAATGACCATATTAACCATAGAAATTGATGGTGTAGTGCCCACACTTTTTATAGCTCAGTAGCTTGTTGTTTCTTTGCTCATAGACATGTTTTGACAGAGTTTTGTTATATCGTGGACATTATATTAGAGATTTGATCTTATTAGACATGTGTGGACATTCAGGCGTATAGCGCCAATTTAGCTTAATTTCTATGTTGTCACATTTTCTTATGATGTCATGAATACTAATGATATGATGTTGTGTTTGGAACCTAATTATATTGATGGATAGTTGTTGCATGGTGGGATTCTATGTCACTTTATCATCTTGTCTAACTTTGGAGAATTGAGTATAATTGTGCACGTTGTCACATTTTGATTTCAGTAGGATGTTAGGCTAGTTTAGAACTCATTGATATCTTGCTGAGTCATTGATTTATATTTATCAGACAGTGTGTGGTTAATGTGTGCAATGAGTGTGCGGTGTGACAGTTTTTATAGGAGGATGTGGGACTCGGGCCACTACACAATCTTGCACAAGCAGCCCACGGGCTGAGTCCTAGCCATGATCATTGTGTGAAGCCTTAGCATAGGAGATTATTATTTTGGGCACTATAAGTGACCCCAATTTTTGTAATGTATTGTGCTTTGAATTATTAATTTTGTTTAGGGTTTCTAGTGGAGTTGTAAACTTGTTTTGGGAATTAATAATCCCACTTTCATTAAAATTTTGATTTTGTTTAATGATTCACTTAATCACAAGGGTTTAGGGTCACATGTGAAACCCTTGGGTGGTCCCCACACCCTCTACCCTTGTGCCAAAAATGCAAAACTCGAAATTGGGTTATTTTGGGCATTTTTGGGGACCCCTTTTTAGCTTGGAGTTCCCTAACATAAAAATGAGCCCTTGGACCCTACCTAATGGGTAGGGGGCTTATTTTCAAGGCTAGAGGGATTTTTCCTTCCCTTTTTGCCTCTTGTTTGGTCACATCCATGTAAGGGGTGTGGATTGAAGTGCTTATTAAAAGTTTCACTAATTTTGTCTTGCTAACATTTAGGGGATTTTGGGAGAAGAGGGCAAAAAGACAATTTTACCCTTTCTCTCTTTTGTTTTGGCATCTTTGACCTTGAAGAAGGAGAGGGGTGACACATGTCACCCCCTCATTTGTGAGGATTCTTGCTTGCTCCTCTTCAAATTCCCCTTCATGGGAAAAGAGAGGGACTTTTTGTTTTTTTGAACTTCTTGCTTGGGATGCTTGTGGATTTTGGAGCTTGAGATTGGCTTGAGTCAAGGTGTGGAGAAATTTGAAGTTGGAGAGCTTTTTGGAGAGCTTTCCTTGAGGTAGGCTCTTATGTCTTTTGCTTGTGTTGCATTTATCTTAGTTGTTAGATGGGTTGCATGATTTTGTTATTTGGTTGTTGTTTGTTTTTTTTACTCCCTCCATCATATGGCATGATGGGGTTTTGGAGTTTGTGGGGGAAGAGAGAGGGAAATTTCCCTCTCAATCCTCAAGGCTTGATGGACAAGCCTTGTAGGGTCTTAGTGTTTTCCCTCAATGGTTGAGGTGGGGAAGTTGATTCATTTGGCTTGAATCTCCTTCCCCATTCTTGGTAAGGAAACCCCTTTGGGGTTTGAAAATCCTTCCAAGAAGGACTTGGAGAAAGGGTGGAGGAATAAGGAGGGTTTTGATTGAATTTAGGAGCAATAAGGAGGGTAGGGAGATTTTTGCTTTGTGCAAGCATTTTGGAATATAACTTTTGGAGAACTTTCTCCTCTCTTCCCCACTTTTGAGGAAGAACATGGGTTCTCCTCCTTGTAAATTTTGGAGTCTTGTTTGTATGTGTCCTATTTTTGTGTGCTTGTATCATTTTTAGTTCACCCTCCATCTTGTGCAAGTTTTGGTTAGTTGACCTCTTTCCCATGGGCTTGGGGGAGGCTAGCATGCATCCCAACCTTGGGAGGCATGTAATGATGCCTATGGTTGGGTGGCAAACAAGCTCTTTCTCCTTGTTGGTTTTTCTCGAAGGCATCAATTTTGAGCTCAAGGTTGTTAGTCGGTATTGTTGGATTCTTGTTGGCTTCTTCTCTCTCTTTGGGGACATTTCCTCCTATCTTTTGGTTAAGGCTTTGTGGAAACTTGCACTTCTTATAAAACCCTTATTTTGTAAATTACATTCTTATAAATTTGAGTCATTATTGATTTAGCAATCTCCTTAAACATCTTGTAAGAGACTTGTAACTCATTTAAGGAGTAGTTATGTATGTTGTGAAAGAATTTTAAACATTGAATTTGAGACTCTTGAAAGTGAAATTTTGGTAACCCTTACTAGAATAAAAGATGTTTTTGAAAGCATGTCCTTTCAAAAGAAAATATCAAAATTATTGGGTATCTTGTTTGTGTGTATAAAACTGAAATAATCTTTTGGTATTACATATGAAATGAAATTTTGTAAAACAGTTGATATTTTATGGATTAATGGAACCTTCTTCTTGAAGAAAAGTTGAGTTATTAGATGTGTAGTTATTCTTATTATAGATTTCTTTGTAAATATTTTGTAACATTATTGGATGGGAAATAAAATACCATTTGTGAAATACATCTCTCATGTAACAATGCAATTTAGTGATTTGAATAATACTAGCATTAATCTCTTCCTAGCTAACCTGACAAATGGTTTTAATAGTAAGTCAAATGTGATTGTACATCATCCTTCACTAAGTTTAAAAAAAAAAAAAAAAAAACTTGTTTCCAAGCATCTTTCCTTAATTGAAATGGATTTGCTACAATCGTTTGCTTTTATTACAAAAAAAAAAAAATAATATTAAAATTTTCTTAATGAGCATATGTTGGAAATGACTATTGGATGTCATATCAAATAGCATTGTCTAAATTTATCTATTGTTCTGCAACTTGGATGATTTAGTTTTCATGTGTTATATATATAAGATGTCATTATATATTGTGGTATAACCATGTTATACTTCTGAAATATATATATTATATATTATATATCGTAATATATTTATTATATATCATAATATATTATATATATTACATGTTTTGCATATCAACATATCATATTTGATATATAAGTTTTAATAAACAAAATATATAATTATTAACATCATATATATATATATATATATGTATGTATGTATGTATGTATATTATATATATTATATTGTAAGTTAAACAAAAATAAATTATTAAAAATAAATTTGTGGGGGCGCGAACTGCAAAAACAAAAAAACAAAGAAAATTGGTGGGGGTCGAACCCCCACACCAAGATTGTCCCCTGGGGGCCGTTGCCCCCCACAAACTCACCTACGCCGCCCTTGGGACACTTTGTCCCGCCACCCGCCCTCTCTCTCGCCTCCCCCTCTCTTGCTCTCTACCGTGTGCAGCACCCACACTGTCCCCGCCGTGTTTCCTCACACGCCTGCCCCGCTCTCCCTCCCTCCACGACTCCATGTGGCCTCTCCCTCTCAAAAAAACATAGTTCCCCGCTTTGAAAACCCTAGTCACCCCTATTCATACAAATGAATATATATAAATACAGATGTATTTGTTTTAGATTGATATAACTTAATAAACAAAAAAAAACAACATGGTAATTCCATTCTTGGAAATCTCCATGAATCTAAAAACTTGCACATTCAAGAGCCAAAACCAAAACAAGATGAGAAAAAGAATAAAGAGAAAGAGAAGAAAAGGGTTATTAGTGGTTTAGGGCAAACTTTAGGGTGACTCCAAAATCTAGGGACCAGATTTATTTGATCCTAGGGTTCAAATAAAACCCTACTTACTTTTGAAAATGAGTAATATTGTGGGATTAAACCTTTTGAATGGGGAAATTTTTTTAATAAAGAATGGGTAGATATTTTCTCTTGTAGGTTGTTTTAGTCAATATTATATATGTTTTTTTTAAAATGTGTGAACATTATTAAAAGCTGAATAAATCAAATTAATTAAAAACAATGTCTTAGCAATTTGGTGAAAATTGTACCATTAAGAATAAAATTACTCAATGAAAATGTTCAAGAAAAACAATAGTTCGCACTTAAACAAAAAAATAAAAAATTTGCCCCAAATTTTAGAAATTTCTAGTTTGGTTCATTGTCCCGGGAATGGGCATGATAGATGGTGGTCACAAAACAATTGAAAACAATATGTTGCAAAGAAAGGAATGTGATGATGACACTAACCACGGTGACTCACAATCTAGTATAATATGATCCTATGACTTTGCAAGTTTTAAACATAATACCAACCTTAATGATAATTAAGTGCAACTATGTTGTAAATGGACAAACAAAGTATTGATCTCTTACTCCGAAAGTCACGATCGATCCACTAGTTTTGATGGAAGTCCATCCTCCCACTATGAATCAATGAGAGTCATATAGCCAAAAGGAGTTAGGTCTTTAAAATATTCATAATTATTTCAAAATTTTGAGTGATACTCTTTAGTCAACTACAAGTTTATCATAATTGCAATCATGATACCCAACAAGATAGATAACCTATTAAATCAATCCATTATAGTATCCAGAAATATACAACAAGGCATTAAATTATAAATTTCGGTAAGAAAGTAACTCATAACACACATCACAATAAGCACTCACAAGCATTGAAACAAATCAAGAATAAGTTATAAATGCCAAATTATTTACAAACCCGTAATGAAAAGAGGTGTTGAGTGGTTGTGCATGCAACTATGAGAATGTGTGTATATCCTTTTCAGGGGTATACACACATATGTGAAGCTACATACACATATATGTAGCAAGGTTTGTTCCCCCTGTATTCATAAATCATTAACCATTTATGACTCAATTTTTTTAGCAGCATAGACAAAAATTACGGGATATGACACTCTTTATCTTTGTTAATTTTATAGATGATACCTCTTATGGTTACTAAGGATTCATGTTTCAATATTTCGGTGTGGGATTCCTCGAATGTGTTTGTGTAACTTGGTAATCTACATGGGTGTCCTCACTTCTTAGTATATATCCCTTAGGAGTTGTAATTTTTCTAGACCTTTCCCTTTAGGGACCCACATTATTTTTTGATGAAATCCTTGCTTTCTTTGGGCCCTTGGTTTCTAAAAAACATGAAACATTCAATATTGACAACCTCCAACCGATTCTTCACATTTTCCTTTTTTAGGAGGGTATCTCACAACCACCTTGTTTTTGGGTTATTCCCTTCCTTCTGAAGTTGGGGCATCTTTTGAGAGGTGTTAGAGACAACCACAATATCCTTTAAGGGGAAGGAGATAATATAAAGAAATATAGTTTGTGACAAAGAAACCCCCACCTCCTTTCCTACCTTCTCAAGTTCAAATTTTGTTATACTTGTATCAACTTGTCTAGCTTCTTCATCATTAGTTTTAGGATCCTCGGTGGAACTAGTGCATGAACTAGATTTTGAACTTATTCTTGATTTTTCTTATTTTCTTATTCCTTGGAAACTTCATGGGTTTCCAATGCCTCCTCTACCATTTCTAATGCCTTATCAATATTATCATCCATAGTAACTTTCCCTTCATGGCTAGAAATTCTTATTTCGACTCGAGTTTGTTCTTTTTCCAATGGAATTTCCTCTTTCAAGGGTACTTCCACTAAACTTGTATCTATTTAAGAGATTTAAATTGTAGGTTATTGAGTTACCATGTATACTTCATTATTCCCATAAAATTATATTTATAGAATGTTTACTGTTGGTTTCCAAGTAAATGGAGGTCATTTCTTTATTATTTTGTAATGCCTTGTAACAAATGAGAAAATTCCTAAGTATGTGTTGACTCCTTCTCTATAATGTCCATAACATCAACCTTTATAGGTGGTTTATCTTGAGTTAGTGTTGAAATAGGATTTTCTTTTGTTTCTATGGGAGGAATATTATGAAATACTTTAGGTAATTCCACTTCCTGCTCATATACTTCAAGAGTTTCAATGTTTTCAATGAAAGTTGCAATTGTAACTCCTACTACAGGGGTTTCAACTCTAGCCTTCTTATTTATTATAAAATTATTGATAGCATGATATTCCTCACCTCCCTTCTCGTGTATGGGTCCCATTATTGATCCAAAACTTGACTCTTCTTATGGGATAGATACCCTCATTCATTTCCCTTTAATGAATCTATACTAGTTACACCTTATTTCAAAGGAGTAAGATCATAATTGAGAATCCCCGAGGCCCCGTATTCATTTAACAACATAGTGTTTTGAAGTGATAAATCTATTACTTTTTCCATGGCTAGGTCAAGGTTCTCTTCATAATATTAGTAGTCCTATCATGTTATTGTGTGGACTCTATCTTGCTCCAATCAAGTGGTTCAATAGATTATGTATCCAAGTTTTTGTCAATACCAAAACTTCTTATTACTTAGGGATCATCCAAAATGCTTTGTGGGATGACTACATCTTTGTAGATAATTATTTATGTCAAGCTCATCATAGATAAGTCTCTAATCTTCACCTCTTCTTTATCCTTACAATCATCCCAATATTCTTCATATTGAGACTTGTGTTGATATGAACTCCCAAGACTGTATGCATTACCCACCTAATATCGTAGTTGGTCCTTGACTGGAATTTTTCCATAACCATATTTTTAATTTCTAATTCTAGAAGCCTAGATTTGATAATAGTAAAATATGTATACCTTCCAATAATAATTGGGAAATTCATGTTTGTTTTTTCTTCCCTACAATCAACTTGTGTACTTCAATAAGTTGTTTAGACAATTCAATAAGTTCCCACTTATCATCCACGTACCTAGGTAACATATATGGAGTTCCTTGGAAGCCACTCACTCTTATGTAGGTGAAGAACCTGAATTGTATAAAATATAAACCAAACTCACTGATCACTTTCCTTACATCAACAGATATTCTATATTGTTCCCATTTTGGCTTGAATAAGAAAATAATGGGTGCAAAGAAATCATCACGACATATCCTAAAGTCAGCCATATGATTCTCCAAGTTCACCTAAGGTTACACATCATTTTGAAGTTTGAAATTTATTTCATCCTTAGGATTCCATGAAGGGATTTATGACATGCTACATTATAAATAAGATAAGATGTCATGTAAAATTCATATCTCTATTTTGATCCATCTCTAATTTACACAGCCATCTTAATAAGCTGATCATGGATGGACTTTCTGATGATTTCATCCTAACAAATATTTCTCTTAAAACTAAGAAATTTTTTTCATGTATCCGAACATCCACTCTTAGAAGTAGTAAGTAGAGCTTAATCTTGTTATTTTTCTTAATAAGGTGATGAGATCTTCCACTTCCTCAATGAATTTTGACCTTGTCAACTTCTTGGGAAGCCTTGTATATGAACCTCTAGTTTTTTGTAGTTATTTTTTATTCATAATCCTAGCGAATACAACATGGTGGGTAGTCCATATCTTCTCCGCTAACTCAATAGGGATTTCTACCACCTCCTTTCTTCTAGGAAATCATACTACAACTTAGAATGTCTTTGGTATTAGTGATACAACATTAGCACCATTTCCATTTAGTACCCACATAGTTTCATGGTTGTAATTATCTACATATGCCCACACCAATTCAGAGCGTTGAATGGAGGGGAGAAAGGTGGAGGCCAAATCAGTGCCACTTGCATCAATTAATTCCATAAAATCACTTCGGTTAGGGACATGAAGCTTCTAGATAAAATCAACCAGGTTTGTATTCCCTAAGTTTGTATCAATTACTTCATCACTGTTGCTTGTGATATTGGAAGTACACGTGGATACTAGCCAACCGGGTTTTTATGGTGGAATTTAGGGTGAAAAACATGGAATTGATATAGAGGGGACCAATAACTAGTATGTAAGAAAGAGAATTTGTGTTCAAACAAACACAAAACTATCGAGATTATGAAAACACGTAAGTATCGGGCCTTGGAACTTACCCATGCATACGAACCTAAAACCTCTAATGTGCAAACCGAATAGGGGCACAAAGACTCTAATTATTTCTCATTATGTATCCTCGTGCATCTTGTTCTTAAATTTGATAGCTTTGGTTTTCTTTTTATGGATCCATACATGATTGATCTTATTGAAATGCAGTATTAGAGTGAGAAAATTAGTCTAAAATGTAAACATATGGTCCTTCACACAAATCTCATTAATGGTAGAAGCCTTAATTTCTCAACCACAATCATGGGAGTTGATTTATAATCTAAGTTTAAATGTGGGTCATCCACATGGGTAGATCTAGCGGGGATCATGAATGAGGACGCACTTTGTATTTTTGCAATAATTGTAAAAATGTAACTATAAAGCATTATGAGATGCCTGATCTCAAGAGGTGTTAATGAGGTCGGACAGGGGTGCACCTTGCATTCTTGCACCAACTCCAAAAATGCAAATTGAAAATATGCATGAGATGCTCAAGGTCCAATTTTCATTGATTTAATTACACGTTTCCTTTTTAGGTGTTAGGGATTAGGGTCATCTTGCACTTTCTCATGATATGTAAACTTGTAAAGTGCAAGGATACAAGGTACACCCACCCACCATTTGAAATATTTTGTGGAATATTCCCTCTTTTGGGTGTTGGGTATTAAATTACATATTGTAACTTTGCATATATTACAAATATGTTTACAAGGACCAAACACACGAAGATACCCCGATTACTCGGTCAAATTACATAGTAGGGATAGTTCTACATTTTTCATCTATGTACATAATGTGAACCTAAAAATTTGTAAAGATAATTAACCTTTATTTGAAGGTTGAGACATATCATTTGGACTTCCATGAGCTCACATATCTCCTCACAAACCTAAAAATCATTAATACACCATAAAAAAACATGAAATGTTAAGATGTTAGCGAAAAATGATGTGATAGATTTGAATATGACTCAATTTTCTTTGGATACAAAGCTTGGGGCCATGGGGAACACTTCAAGAAAAAGTATCCTATGCAATGTGGCATGACGAAATAGTTAAGGATGATAATAATTTATGAGGAAAGAATGGTTTACTTGAATTCTTACAATGGACCCCAACATAATTGACTTACAATCAAAAATTTAAAATGTACATACATTATACTCTATGTTGCAAGTTTCTTCATGGAGCATGCCAACACCAACAGATCTAGACAACAAAAATATGATCAAGACAAAGTGTTTCTACACACTCAATTATATTTTCCTTTAAGAATATAATATTAATTCCATATGTAAAGGGGGAATGTAGACACTCAAATTTGGAAATTTACCCATTGACGTTGTTATTTATGACTATGTTCTTTTCTAATACAAACACCCACATCATATCCACACTCAGTACATATTTTTATCTCTTCCCTAATTTGTTTATTCCTACACACTAATGTTTTGGTGAATGTTAAAGTGTAAATGAATAATACTTGTACTTAAAATATTCTTTTCATTGTGTAAATTTCAAATTTCATTCACCACATCCTAGTTCAAAATTATACATCTAGGTAAAAAAATAAAATCTAGTCCTCGATGATTTGTATGCAGTCTTAGACCAAAACATATTCTAACTCTTCTTTCAATGAAATAAATTTTTTTGGGTATTTTTATCTTCTTAAGTTTACCTTATCATGATAATTTATCTTTGGAACCCTATATAGTCAATTTAACATCACCTCATTTACTCACATGGAAAGCATATAGAAAATCACTTAGCACTCTCATTGCATTACATACAAAAAGACACTCGAGACTCCCTAAACACTCATAAAGATAATACAAATCAATTATGGAAACCACTACTATAGTTCTAAAGAAATCAACTAGGTCAAGGATTCTAGCTTCCTTCACCTCCAAGAACACCAATATCCCTACTTCAACGTCTTATCAAGAACACAATTATCTAAAGAATTTTCAAAAAGGCTCAAGTTTTCAACTAGTTGCATTCATATAAATGTTACATGTTAGGTGGAGAAATATATTGTTTGAGGCCTCTTCATAGTAGTGTCAATGTAGGTGGTTCACAAATTGCACTTAAACCAAAAATTAACCTTCTTGTAGGGTCTTATACCCATGGTTAGTTTTTAATCATGATTTAGTTCATACATATGGTTTTGGGATTGTGTGACACTTACGATTTGATAGAAAAACATATTTACAACAAAATGAATGGTAGAGAAAGTCACAAAACCCAAGAGAAGTATAGAATTTCCTGGACCATACATCCATTCTTGGAAGACTTGTACATTCTTGAATTAGGATATTTTTAGTGACAATCTCCAAACTAAACCATCTTAAGTCTTTGCACTTTCATATTGTCTAGTCTATATATCTAGATCTTTATTGTATAGTCCTAGTTATTTAATTACATCTTCCTCCTTGTGTTTTCAAGTGATTAGAATATTTTAATCATTAATTATGAGTTCCAATACATTATTTTGATATTATATAGTGATTATTTAAGTTAATTAATTAAAATAAATATCATTTTCAAATATACATTCATTTTCCAGTGTTGTGCATCCTATTACATTGTTTAAAATATTATCAAATCTTTAAAAGGTGTAAACATGGAGAAATTGATGTGTCTCTAAGCCCCAAGAACTAAATTTTGGTTGTTAACGAGGGTTATTTTGGGGTAAGTTGTATCAAAGAATGGTTTAGCCATAGTTAGTGACACAACCACAACTATCTTGGATTTATATCGCCCCATATAAGAAATCATTGCATCAATTCTTGTGGAAGATAAACCTTGTGAGGAATTTCATCACCAACTTCGTAGGTTAGGTGAGGACCATAACCTTGATGTTACAAAGGGATGTGATTTATAATGTAAAAAAGAGTGAAGGAGTATGTTTAACAAATCAAGTAATCTATAGCTCAAGTTATTGGTCAAATAAACCCAAACTTTGATAAAGACTTCACTTTATATGCATTTGGAGGAGAAATTATCATGGATTCCATTCTGACTCAAGGAAACCAATACGATTTAGATAATATTATTACTTTTACAAGCTATACTCTCAAGGACTATGAGCTCGAATAAAAAAAAATTAAGAAACAAACATTTGTAGTCTCAATTTCCCTTAATAAATTTATACACTTGTTAAACAAAAATATCAGTCTTTTTCACTCATCCTAGCATCAACCACAACATCATGAGCACTTTGAAATCAATTAGAAGATAGTTTTTTAGATCACTGAAATCATGAGTTTAATGTGGAGATCAAGTCCAGTAGGATAATAAAAGGTAGGTCATTGTGTCAATACTTAACTATATATCTATGGTCCTCTCAATAATCAATGTACACCAATCTGGTAGAGATTGCAATAGAAATAAGTATGGGAAACTCATGGTTTCAAGACATGATCAACTGCTTATACAATGGAGGATTTTTCAATGCTTTTGAAAAATCTAAAAGGAGGAACTTCTTATTATTATCCATAAATTTTGATTTTGTTGATGACTTCCTTTTCAAAAGGAAAATTAATGGTGTTATGGATATGTGTTGAGCCAAGAAATGTTGAGAAGATACTCAAAGAGTATCATTCAGGATTCTTTGGTGGAAATTTTCCCCACAAGCACTGCAATAAAGATCATAAGGCTTGGTTTCTTTTTTCTTACCATGTTTCTTGACTATCACAAATAGGTAAGAAGTTATAAGGAGTGTTTTTCTTCTTGTTTCCCTTCCTTTTAAACTAATCTCACCATATCAGCATTTCTCACAATGGGGACTGATTTCATAGGTGTGGTGAACCCTCTCTCTAGAGATAGTAATAAATGTGTTTTAATAACCATTGATTACTTCACCAGATGGGTTGAGGTAGTGTTATCCAAAACCAACCTCTGTTATTTTGGTGTTTTCATAAGTCATGGTATTGTCATAGATCGAACGAATTTTCAAAAATTTGGTATTCATGGGAAAATCTTTGTTTTAGTCATCCTTTCCCCGGTTGATAATCATTTTCGTAAAGGATTTAGTCATTTTTGCAAGAAATTAGGTTCAAATCAAGAATATTGGATGTTTGAGGAACAAGTGGATTTTTTTCCCTTATTCCACTCGCTCACCGCTTTGCTACTAAGGTCGATTCATTAGTTCAAATCAATGAAAGTTGTAAATTAGGAACTATTGGAATAGTTCTATAGTACCATGTGTTCCCCAATTTCTGTGCCATATCCAAATCCTTAGAAAAACATGATGCGTAAAAAAAAGGATCTGCAAAGAAAAAGTGGAATAGTTAGACCATTCTACATGTTCCTTGTATTTTTGCAATAACTCGTAATTAGTAAAGTCGACATGGATGACACCCTTGGAATAGTTATTAAGCTCCTCCAATTTCCAAACCCACTTTCATTTCTTTAAAACCTTTTAATTGGAAAATTCACACTTTATGGCGAGTCTTAGAATTGTTCCTTCATTCCTTCTCTACCAAATCCTATACAAACACAAATTAGACATGTCAACTCTGCACAAGTTCCCTTATTCCCTATGTTCCCTGAATCATTGCAATACCTAAGAAAAACATGAACAAGGCCTATAAACATCCCACGAAGCTATTTTATCTTATTTCTTTGATCAAAATTTAAATTTATGGCATGCATACACAAAAACAGGTCAATCATGCAAATATTTGTTATTTTGGGTGTACACAAGTTAATTTTAATAGAACATGCAAAAGGCATTTTATTCTATTTAGTGTTTTGCACCAAGAATCTATTTCGGCATGCACAATCACATTTTGAGAATGAAATTTCTTATTTTTGTCATGAATTAATCTTCCCCATATAAAAACCTACCTATTTCAAGAAAGATCAGCTATTTCTAGAGTAGAAGGGTAGAATGGACATGTAACATTCCTATGATTTTCTATTTTTAACTGATCGGACTTTTAGGTATGTACCCCTTTCTCTTATTATCTCCCTCAATTCTATATAAAACTCCATTGAATTCATTGTTGTAAAATAATCTCTGTAATTTCTTTTCATTATCCTAGAGTAATTTATCATTCTAAGTGGAAGAACAGGGGGTAATGAGTGATCTTTTATACTTGCTTCACATCTTAAATCAATAAATAATCTATTTCTACTTTCTTATAGCCTATTTATTGTGTAATATTGTGTTTTTAAGTTGACTTTATCTCGTGATATCATTTTATCCCTAATTTATAGTCTCATTTACATGTCTTTATGCGCAGTTATATGCTAATTTACAGGTCATAGATTGTGTTTAACAAGTATGTGCATGATCTTTTTATGGAGATTATCAAATTACCATCTCATATCCATTTGTTTCCCTTATTTATTCTGTCACAAAATTTAAACCCTTATCTAAGGAACTTTTGCATTTATATATCCATTTGTAAGTTGTGTATGGAGTGTATGGTTCCCGTGGTCCGCATTTGTGTGTTTCAAAAACTATGAATATCCTCAAAATTTCTGATGTATCACAACATTTTTTATTTTCAATCTTTCCTTCTCCCTTTTCCAATTTCGTGATACGAGAGTAGAAGTAGAGGCTGGTTTTAAGTGTTACACTAGGGGAATCATCCCTCTCTGGATACTCAATCCAACTTACAGGTCACCCACAACCTAGGAGTGTTTTCATTTTTTCAATTGAAAGGAGAGACTCCAAACCACTCTACAAAGGGTGCATTTCATTATGACAACAACTTCTAGCACACCTGTGGGACATGAAAAATAGTTTTCTAAGATTTTATGTTTTCTAGGAAAGTATCGCTTTTCAAACACATTCAATTAATGTCTAGTGGATCCATAATTTTAAATCACATCCAAGAAGTAGATCAAAGTAATTTTCATGCTAAAAGTTATAACTAGATCATCTACAAAAGGTATTCCATTTGATTTCATTAAATTACATTTAAATTAAGAAAAGAGAAACAAGTTTTTGAGTTCTAAACTAGATACTAAATCTCCTTCCATCCCGCAAAATCAAAGCTTAATTTACAATTTCCCATATCCAATCCGAGTCTCAATTTTTTTATCCCAAAAGATTTTTATTTTTGTTCCCTTCAATGGTTACATCCCACTATTTCTTGCACAACATGATTATATCTGATTTTTCACTTTTATAGGTATTCCATCTTTCACTAGGGAAAATCAAGTTACAGTGTCCATAAAACACATTAAATATGTGGCCAATATATTTTTTATCATATTACTCAAAATAAATTTGTATTCATGTTATTAGCATCATGTTACAAAGGAAAAGCATTGCATTGGTAAAGCAAATTAGCATAAAATTCAATCAAGACATGGGATCATAGGAGAATTTTTTTGTGGGAAATTTAAAGATAACTCGATAATCTTTCACTAGTGGAACAATTGACTACCATCAAGAGAGCACCACAAGCTTTCATGTCTAACTTCAACTACAAATTTCAAATGACTTGGGACAGAATTCCACAACTAGTAAGGCCTACTCCTGAGTATGATTTTTTGTATTTTTAAAGGTATTTTAATTTTTATATTTCATTAATGATACAATCAATGGGTGGAAGGACACTTCTTGTTTCTTATGACATAGAAAATGGAGTTATAAATAGTCTCATTCAAGCTAGAAATATTACACCAAGGTCTCCCATGTTAATATTCCTAGGATTCACCCTTCCATTTCCTTCTAATACTTGTAATAGATCCAATATCAATGCATATTAGTCAACATTTAAGTCAAAATAATGCAGATATGAGCCAATCAAATTACTTACAAGAGTTGAGGAGTATGTTAAAATATTTTTAACATGAGATAGTTTCCTTAAAATCCAAAATAATCGAGTTATAAACCCTGTTATTCACTCAATCATCAGAATATGCCTCCACTTCAACCAAATTTACAAAGCCAAAATAAGTTTTCCAATGATAAATCATTTTATCCCAACATTGCTAGTTCAACCAAAGTAATTGTACTTATCCAAAACAATCGATACAAGACTATGAATAGTGTTATCCTTGTAATTCAGCCCATATATAGAACTCTTTCCCCAATGGTGTTCTAAATCAAGAACTTATGGTTTAAACTACTTTCATGTCTCAAAACTCATCAGGTTGAGACCCTACAACGGTAAGAGGTTTCTCATGAGTTGGTTCACAATGATGTTACACTTCAAAATTTGCAAGAGGATGATTTTTATGGATTAATTCGGCTGGAAATTTAGAAAAATTAGTCCTTTACTTCTGTGTAAATGAACACAATATTGAAGAAAAGAAAAATATATGTGTATCAACCAACTAGTAAGTTTAATTATCAACCTTTTCCAACATCACAAGGTGTTGTTTTAGTTTCTAATCAGTAAAACACTTACAAAAATCATTATACAAGAGTTCAAAATCAACATGAGAATATAGATTTTATGTCACTAATGCAAGAAGGTACTAATATTAATAAGAAACAAGAGAATGTTATTACTTCATATTTCAATATTCTTGATCATATAAAGCAAACTAAGGTCAATATATCAATCAATGTGAATTCTTTGTCTCTTCCTGGTTAAAAATATATTTTGCAAGAAAATTTGTTTAATCTCAGTCTCTCTAGCCAACCATCTAAATTTGTTCTTACAAACACACCTAATCCAAAATAATCCAAAGCAACAAAAATTATAAAACCACCTCATTTATATGTTTCCTTGATCATAGGTAAAAATATAGTCCATAATTATATGAATTATTCAAGAGCTTCCAATTTAGTTATGCATAAGAAAATTGTTGATAAATTTTTTCTAAGAGATGAGCCTCTTTATAAAGGATTAATCTAGTTATATGGAACACTTGCATAAAACCTTGGAATTAATTTGATGATTGGACCTAACCTTGCATGTATGCCACAATTTATCCATCCCTCAATATGTCTTCATTATTAATCTTCCTCCTTATTTTTCCTTGTGCCTTTATAGGGATTTTACTAATAAAATTGGAGGATATTTGTCATAAAACTAATCTAACATGTTGTTTAGAATAAGGTATAGAACAAAGTTATAATAAGGTTTGAACCCATCTCAACAAGTCATATAGAGCCTTATATTCCTAGTGCTATCAATTCTAATTATATGATTATAGATGAAGAAGACTAGCTAGTTGACCAAGAACCAAGCACACTTCTTGAGGGAATTCTAGACTTATTACTTGATGAATGGGCTACTCAAGTTTGTTCCTTTGATCCATATATTCATATTTAAGAGTCGAGTCTTAGAACATATTTTCTACATGAAAAAAATATTATTCCTAACCTTGTGAGATTAGATCAATGGGATAAAGGTTTATAGCAATATACTTTGATGAATCAAGAATCAAGAATGGAGTAGGTGGGGAATCATGTTTATTTATCCAAAAAAGAGAATTATTTTTCATCTCTAAGATTTTAGTTTTTTTTTTTCACTAACAATACAACTGAGTATGAAGCTCTTATGCATGATATTCAATGGGAAAGGAAAAGAGGGATAAAATAATTGTAGGTGTATGGTGATAGTGAGTTAGTTGTTAATCAAATCAAAGGAAAAATTACAACCAAGAATAATTTTTTGAGATATTATAAAAATAGAGTATGGGATCTGATAGAGAATTTTGATGCGTTCAATGTACAATCTATTCCTAGAGAAAAGAATAAATATACATGTAGGTTAGCCATTATTGGTGCTCAAGTTGACATTCCAAATCAGATTAGTAAGGACAAAAATCAAAAACATATCAAGATATTTGTAAGGCCTTCTATCCCTGATAATAATGTTAACTAGAAATTATTTGAATTAGATCAACAAATAGTTAATTTTTTGTAAGAGGAAGCTAAGTTTTCAATAAAAATTAGGAAAGATTACAATAGCAATATGAAAATCAGATTATTCAGTTGATATATAACAAAATACCTCAGGGATTAGTCACTCTTGAGTCTATATTTAATACAAATGATCAGGTCAGAGGTGAGAAATCTAACATGTTGATCAAGCAAGAAGATTATGAGAAAATCAACATTGGCAATGAAAAAACACTCAAGTTGGGAAAGGTATGCAATTAAGATGAAAATTTTTATTTTTTCAACTCTCTTAGGAATTTGATGATATTTTTGCATGGAAATATGGTGATTTAAAGGTTTTCAATCTAGGTTTATCTCATCACATAATAGACTTGGATTTAAATGCAAACTTAATCAAAAAAATCAAAGACCCATCAATCATAAGGTCAAGCCTCTCATGAAAAAAAAGTTGCATCAATTAATCAAAGCTAACATAATTTTCCCTATGAAGAATTCATCATGGGTTACTAATTTTGTTCCCATGAGAAATAAATATGGAGAAATATGTGTATGTGTGGATTTAGAATATTTGAACAGGGGTATATTTAAAAGATCATTATTTATTACCATAAATGGAACCAAATTTACAAATGGTAAGTGGCTCAAAACATTTTTCACTCTTGGATGGTTATTCTGGGTATAATCATATCATGGTGCAATAATCAAACCAATTCAAAACTAAATTTACCAAAAATTGGGGCACGTGTGCACACAAGAAAATTCCATTTATATTGTCAAACATAGGAGCCACATTTCAGCGTGCAATGGACTTAGAATTTTAGGGATTGATTAATAATTATGTTCTTGTCTATTTGGATGACATAACTTTATTTTCCAAGCATGCAGACAGTATGGTGTATCTTTGAATCCCAAAAATGCATTTTCCATTCCATAAAGTTAAATTTTTGGGTCTTGTTGTTTCTAATAAATGTCTTATCATTGATCCCAAAAGGGTAAGTGTAATTTTTCATTATATTTTCCAAATCATAAGAATGCATTATAAATTTTTCTAGGTATAATTAATTTTTTCAGAAGATTCATTTCAAATTTTACAAATTTAGTTAAGTCGTTAACTTCAATGCTAGGGAAAAGCATGTTTTTAGTTGGAAAAAGGGGGAATAATGGTTTTAAAGCACTCAAACATGTTATTTCACAAGCTCTAGTACTTAATAAACTTTATTTTAGAAAATATTTCATTTTATATGCTTTTAGAACAATTGACACAATCTCGACCATGTTGGTACTGCAAAATGATGAAAATTTGGAGTAAAAAATTTATTTTTTTAGTTAACAATTAGAAAATTATGAGGGAAGGTATTATTTTGTTTAAAACCAAGTCCTTTCAATCATTATAAGTCTCAAAAAATTTATACATTTGGTTTCAAATAACAAGGTTCATTTAATGGTTTCTCATCCAAGTGTTAAAGAGTTTCTTTTGAGCAAGGATTTAAATGAGAAAAGGGCAAGTTGGATTAAAAAAGTTATGGAGTATGATGTTGACATTAAGAGGAAGTGAGTTGTGTGAAAAACTAGTAAGAGGAAGTGATTTGTGTGAAAAACTAGATTCAAATTTTCATGATGAAAAAATCAGGTTTTAGTGTTCCAAAATGGTCAAGATACAATTTCCCCTTCACTGTCTCAGAGTTAGACTCATGAAATGATCCATTTTTTCATACTAGATAGCTCTCGTAGGGTTTAGATATGAAAAAAGGATAAATTTCATACTACATTCCATTCCTTACATTTTTTTTGATAATATTTTGTTTAGAAAGGATGTAAATGGTGTTCTTTTGAGATGTGTTGATTCAGATAAGATTGAGCATGTTTTAGAAGAGTTTCATGGAGGATTATCCAATGGTAATTTTAAACCAAGATATATAGCCTTGAATATCATGAGAGTAGCCTATTATTAGCCAAATTTATTTAGATATGTTCATGCATGGGTAAGGAAGTGTTCAAAGTGTGTTATTTTTTGCAGGAAAACAAAAGTTAGAAGCTCTTCCTCTTCAACCTATTCAGGTAGATCATCCTTTCATATAATGGGGTTTGGATTTTATTGGCATGATTAATCCACCTTCTATTGCATGCCACAAATGGATTCTCATAGCTATGAATTATTTCACAAGGTGCACAGAAGCATTATCTTTTAAAGAAACAAATGAAACTTCAATGTTGGACTTTTATGAAATTCTTGTCACAAGGTTTGCATTCCTACTAAAATTATCTCTTATAATTTATTATCTTTCCTTGGCATAAGAATTAGTACATGGGCATTCAATATTGGAATTAATCTATCAACATGTTCTAATATCATACTCAAAGGAATGGATTAGCATAATCAACTAATAAAAAAATTCTCATAATTATCAAAAGAACTATGGAGGAGAATCAAAGATCATGACACACAAAACTGAAATCAGCCTTATGGGCTGATAGGATTACTCCTAAGAGGTAAATTATAAAATCTCCTTTTAGGATTCTCTATAATAAGGAAGTATTTTTTCCTATTTCTTATGAATTACCAACTCTAGATCTCATAAAATAGATGGAAATGATGGAGGAGGATTCAATGTTAATAAAACTTGTAAAGTTAATGGAATTATAAGTTATAAACAATGCAATGGCTACCATGGAGCTTCATCAAGATCAAGTGAAGATATAATTAGATGATAAATCAGTTTCAAGAACATTCAAAGAGGGATATATAGTGTTGAAATGGGATGAAGAAGGAACCAATCCTAGAAGACACGCTAAATTTGACTCATTCAGGTGTGGCCATCTCTTATTACAGGTTATTCAAAGCACAAAAAATAATAGGGGTTAATCGGTGTGTGCAATAAAACATTCAATAACTTCAAATTTAACCATTCATCATCTTAACCATTCACCATTAATCATGCATTCAAGAATCAAAGCAAAACATGAGAAAGAAAGAATACATCAACACATGGACAAAAGATATAAGTGGGAAACCCTCAAAGGGAAGAAAACCCACTCAACCTCTACATATATTACTCAACACAAATTATTCATGTGAAGATTACACAACACAAGATATTTCTTTAGTGAGGCACTATCCCCACAAGGAGCACCAACACTACAAGGAGCACCAACCCTATAAGAAGGCACCAACCCCTAGATGACTCAACACCAACTAAATCCATATAAAGTGTATTTCATGTCTTAAATTTTTCTCGGACAATTGATGATGATATATATTATGTTGTTGGATGGTAGAATATTTTTTGCTTTACTGATTGGTAGCATACAAAATAAATAATAAGTATGGTAGCGATAGACATAAAAAAATGGATAACTTTATGAAGCTCACTCTCCTCTCTATCTTCCTCAAAAAAATCTCTTTAGCCTCCATACACATGAACTTATTCTTTCAAGCTGATTTCACCATCTCCCCTAGCTCACCATCACCTATTATCTATTTATAGCATCTTCACATCCTCATTTTCCTCTCAAAATTTCATAAGGACCTCCATCACCTTGCTCAAACAGCCCTATAGGTCGCACTTTTGCTCCTCTCTCAAGTACTAACTCAAATGAGCTCTTTAACTTACTTTTATACCTATCTTACGAACTTCAAAAAATTGGTTTAGAAATAATATAGAAAAATAAATTCCCACATCATAATAACATCATAAAAATAGAACCCATATGACCATATATATCTCCACCATCACCTAGAGCCTTCTAGACCACCTTTTAGACTCGAGAATCCCTAAAATGCCAAAACAAGCCAAGTTATCATAAAAGGATTGTTCTAGACTAAAACCAACTTCACAAAAGCATGTAAAACACTTATACATGTTTTATAAGCCTTTAAAACCTCCAAACACCATGAAACACACTGGAACAACATCTCAAGCCATGAAACCTACTTGAGACCATGCACAATCAAACACCCTTAAAATTATCCTTTAGAGAACAAGCCATAACTTTCTAAAAACTCAAGTGTGATATATCATTGGAAATATATTGATCTCAAGATCATCATCAAACTCAAACCAATCCATAAAACTGAATATATCACCTCAAAAACATTTTTGCACTCGACTACTCCAAACTGCTAAACAATGCCTTAAAACTAGTCTTGAATGATAGGGCACACTTGACCACCTAAATTATCAACCATGATTTGAAACCATTATGGACACAAATTAAAACTCCCATACCTCCATCAATTCTAAATTATTTGTTAGGTTCAATGGAAAACTTTGGAAAAATAAAACTTTCCGAGACTTATGTTTTTGAGTATGACCCACATACAACCAAGACATCTAAATCACACCTAGATAAAGCTAGAGGTGTCCTATACAAAATAAAATCATAAATTTTGGGCTTTTATAAAAAATTTCTCCCATTTCTTACTTAGTTGGTGTCTTAAAAGAGGGTTTAAAACCAGTTTACCTTCTTAACGATTGTTCATAAAAATGTGACGATAAAAAACCTCATTACACTTAGAAAAACTTCTTGATATATCTATTAAACTATCCCCCAAGATATCAGGTCCCCATGTAAACCATACACTCTCAAACGATCATTAGAAATTTAAAATTTAGCCTTGGTTTCTTACCTTCACAACTCGGTTTTAGTAAAAATGGCATAACTTTCAAATTCTTTAACATTAGGTCCTAAAATTTATACCAAAACATCACATCAACACGTTAACATAGCCCCAATTATCACATTTTCCCAAATATTCCTAGACATACTCACTCCACTACACCAAGATCAACTTTCACAAGGGTTAGATCTAGGAGCAGGACCTAAAATATAACACTGAACCAACACTAGAGAACACTTGTGAGTGTCTCTACATGTTATATACTTGTTTCCCATTCTCTCACCATTCTCATACAACTCATACATACCTCATTCCATCATGAAGTACCTCAATCTTCTCTATATACCTCACAATCAAGCACCTTAAACATGCTTGCTTCACCAAATTTGATCACCTAATCGTTGTAGCTACCTATGACACCTGCACTAAGCTTCAACACACTCCATGACATCATCTTAACATCACTAAAATACTATATCACATCTACAAGCCCTAAAAATGACTAAATACACCATGAACCATCAAAAATATTAATAAATATCAATAAGACACTCATGTTTCTCTCTCATTTTGACATCAATGTAGTCAATGAAAACTTTGACAACATCACTCTTTGACATAAATGGTAACACTATGACAAAAACCTTCCCCTTTGTCATTTATGGCAAACCTATTGATGGAAAAACACACAAGACTCAAACTCCCCCTAAGGAACATAAACACCATCAGTTCATTCTCCCTTTTGACATTAATAATAAAGCACACATATAAGAAACAACCCATTTTGAAAACACGGGGCTCATCTACCTAGTTGGAAACATCAACCAAACATGACAACATCCACTCTTCATCTCATTATAAATTTTTCTCTTTGACCAAATTTGTCCCCCTCAACACATGCATACATTCCAAAAATTGACTCTAATCTTGACCATGCTCTTCTTAACATGCAAAGATGTCAAACTAGAAAACAACTAGAAATATTCAACACACAACATACCTTCCTATCTTCATGGGATGAGAACATGCATAATAGACTCCCTCATAAATCATACACGCCTTCTCTATCCTTACTCTATCCATGGAGCTCATATATACCTTATCACAGCTCCTCCCGAGATCAAGACCTCTTTTTGACCAAGCATTTTTCATAGTATTCATCATAGCCCTTTGATAAACTTGTCTTGAATGAACTCATATATTATTGTCTTCATAGCATGAAGACATCGTGACCTCATACTTACATATAAGAAACTGAATGAGTATATCTTTTCATACCTTTTTTTGGGGCAATCAAACTTCAAGTCTTACCGTAATCTCTTCATTTCTCGGGTTTCACTATACTCTAGGATCTCATACCTATTAATACAAATCACTCCTACAAAATTGTACCATATTTTTGCATATCTTTCCCATATTTGATTATTTCCTTCTAATATGGTTATATCCCTGACTTAATTCATACAACACTTTCCATGTATAAGAACTGTTCAACTACTTAATGAACAATGCATTTCCTCCTATGATAGTCAAACACCCGATCAAGAACATAATTTTTAAGCTCTTGAAGTCATCTCTACTAAAAAGAAAGAATCATGAACCATGATGCACTTATAGACTATCAAACCACTTGTTGAGACCTTCTTGAAAAGAACATTTTCATGAATGCACAAAGCATTTCATACCCTTCTTATCAAAATTCATATAAATCTACTCAATTGTCACTACTAGGCTATCTAGATGCACAAGAGACACTTTTTTGAAGTCCATAGGACACCAACTCATAAAACCAACTATTCTCAAAAAATTTAGATCATATACACAAGAGAAAGGCTACTTAAATAGTGTTATCATACCTTTTTCTAATCATAGGCTCAATTTACTCCCCTTATCACGTGTATACCACATTTTCCAAACATTGAACAGATTAGAAATTCCCTACCTCCTTTAGATCACTTATTTCTTCATCAAACAAAGGTCATGTACTTCATGACTTTACCTACAACCTGGTTATCAACCTTTGACACTCATTACAACCCCTCTCAAAGCAACTCATTCATCATCATCTTTGCTTATAAAAATCATACTTGTCTTCAATATGTTCACAAGCTCCCAGGACCAGTCCCACTTTCCTCAATAAAACTCATAATAATTTTCCTCATTGAAATCTCAAAAGACCTTATTTATTCTTAACTCTACATATTATGAGCACGCTAACCTTTTAATGACTAGACAATACTATCATCAATCACAACTTGTCTTCATGAGCCAAAAACATGCATCATCAACCTTGAACAAGCTCAAAAGGGCAATCAACACTAAAATACCTTATCTGCATACTCATCTAAAGTTGGGGCATTCTCAGTAACTACTCTTGGGCATATAGAAATAATAAACCACATACCTCGAGCTTGATTTGACTGTCCTTTGAGATTATCTTCCTTTATGCGAGACATGTTTTTTCAACTTTTTATGTGTCTTTCATGATGTGATTATAGCACACTTGTCCTTCCAATATGACGCCAAGATATTGATAGACCTAGTTCTTCATTATTGATTCCCTACTATCATATTCATGTTGGTGTCCTTAGGAGAAACAAAGACCAATATTGGGCCTCTAACTACCAACTTTTTCCATGATAAGCTTGACACGACTTTTGGATACTTCATAGATTTTCTTAAGGCACATGGAATGCTACACTACCCGTATACTTTCTTAAAACATAGATAAGATACTTTCAACAATCTTATGTACTTTTCCAAGTTTCAAACATACTTCAAATCTAGAAAATTTGTCTCGAGATCAGTTTCAACTAGGTCTATACACTTTAAAGGTGTTTAAACAACTCTCCAAGATTTGATACACCTACAACAATATAGAATTTTATGAAACTTTTGGAGCTTATGAGTGGAACTACAATTATAAATAATCATGTTTATAGTGTGAACAACATACATACCCAAATGTAATAGACTGACATAGACCTCTGATCATCTTCAAAACTTGATTTTTCAAATATTGTAATTCTTCTTAAAGTACATGGAACATATATAACTAATGCTTCACATGGAAGATAAATTCCTTAAAACAGCATAATGAAGGCACTTCTCATCACCAATCACCATGAACTTGGGATATTTCTAGATCTGCATCACTTCTTTGCAATATTAGGGCTTATAATCATTCTTTAGTATCCTTCTTGATTTGATTGGAAACTACGGCTTGATGACAACATCATTGTTCTCATCATTATAATAGATTGTTTTTAAACACACATGACTTTCTTTAACCCTTAGTTCATTCTTAATAATATCAATCATACATTTTTGACTTGAAGATTGATTGGTAACGACACTCACTTGTTCATTATCCTTTGCATCATTTACAATTATCAACATGATCTCAAAGACGTTTCACATTATTGGGTGGCTTCTTAATCATATCAATAGGATCAGATGCAATGTTATTCTTAAATTATTTAGGAATCCAAACTTCCTTCTTTACTTTTGGTGTAATAAACTTATTATATCTAGATGCATCAAGATGAAAAAACATAGCAATGTGACCTACTTGGTGACAATTATAGAAAACAAAATTGTACATACCTCTTGACTAATGAATATGATCTCTTACTTTTCTCCATAGATGTTCACTCTTAAAATACATTCCAAAATCTCTTTCTTTATGACCAAATAAATTACATGAGTAGTAATAACCATGAAATTAACTAGCATACCTCATGTCATTAGTTTTTAACTCTTGACACTCACTCCTCAACTGTTTAGCCATCTTTGTGCTTGAGAGGATCACGTCAAGCTTATTAAGCTAGCTTCAAAATATTTTCTCTGATATCGGTTGTTGGAAGCACCAAAACGAGAGGTCAATGAATCAGTGTGTAATAAAACATTCAATTATTTCAACTTTAACCATTCATTAATTTTTCATCATCTTAACCATTCTCCATTCAAAGCATGCATTCAAAAATCAAATCAAAACATGAGCAAGAAATAATGCATCAACACATGGATACAAGATATAAGTAGGAAACCCTCAAGGGAAGATAACCCACTGAACCTCTGCATGTATTACTCAACACAAATTACTCTTATGTATATTACACAACACGATATATTTCTTTAGTGAGGCACTAACCCCACAAGGAGCACCAAACCCTAATTTAGTATAGCACATACCCTAAAATGAGGACCCAACCCCTAGATGAATCAACACCAAAAATATACCTAAAATGTACAACATCTCTGAATTTTTTCACATTACTCTATGAATCTCATTCTTCTCGTATATCTTCCTCAAAACACCTCTCTAGCCTCCATGCACAAGAACTTCTTTCAAGATGATTTCACCATCTGAACTAGCTCTCCATCACTTGATCTCTTTAGAACATCATGACATCCTCATTTCACTTTCAATAAGGTCACAAATACCTCCATCACCTTCCTCAAATAGCCCTCTAGGTCACACTTTTTCTCCTCTCTCACAACTACCTCAAATGAGCTCTCTAACTTTATTTTATACCTATTTTATGAACTTAAAACACTTGGGTCAGCCATTTTATATAAAAATAAATTCCCACATCATAATAACATCATAAAAATATAACTCATAGGACCATATAATTAGCCACCATCACTTACAGCCTCTATACCACCATTAGGACTCAAGAAGGCCTAAAACACCAAAACAAGCCAACTCACCATAAGAGTAATTCTAGACCCAAAAAACATCAAAAAGAATTGAAAAAACTTATACATGTTTTATAAGCCTTCAAATATCTCCAAAAACCATGAAATACATTGTAACAATATCTGAAGCCATGAAACCTACTTAAGACCATGCACAATCAAACATCCTTAAAATTAGCCTTCGAGAAAACAAGCCGAACTTCCTAAAAACTCAAGTGTGCTATATCATTGAAAATATCTTGATATAAGGATCATAATCAAACTTAAACAAATCCATAAAACTAAATGTATCACCTCAAAAACATCTTTGCACTCAGTTCGCTCCAACTACCAAAAAGTGCCTAAAAACAAGTCTTCAAAGATAGGGCACACTTGACCACCTAATGGCTCTACCATGATCTGAAAACATCATGGACATGAATAAAAACTCTCATACTTCCATAAATGCTAAATTAGTCATTATTTTAAATGGAAAAATTTCATACAAACTTAAACTTTTAAGAAACTTGGATTTTGGGTAGGGTCCAACAGGAAAATTTTAGTGGTGAATATTCGTAATATGGTGAATATTCCATTTTTGAAAATTTTGAAAAGGCAAATTTTTCGGCAGTGGTCGGTGACTGTTAAGCCTAAAAATTACACTTTAATTTTTTTCTAGGGTCGGCCGCCTACCCTTGAAAAATATCCCCTATATAAACCTAGATTATTCACCAGGTAGAACACTTCTACTTCACATTTTTCAACAATATGATATATCCCGTATTATAGACGCGCGACAAGGGGGTAAGTTATTGACGCATGACAAGGAGGGTTTGCAGACAAGGAGATACTGTAGATATTGACGCATAGTAGACGCATGACAAAGATTTTGTTGACGAGCGACATGGAGTTTTTTTCGATGAGCAAGAAGAGGGCAGAGGTTGCAGACGCACGACAGGATATTTCTTTGTCGCACGTCAAAAAAATGCAGTGACGCGCGTCAACAGGCCTTAGTGACGTGTGTCAACAGACCTTAGTGACGTGCGTCAACAGACCTTAGTGACGCGTCACTACTAAGGTCCGCTGACGCGTGCGTCACTAAGGTCTCGACGTGCGCCACCGCGCATTTTTTTGACGCGCGACAAGGAGGTACAACAGATATTGACGCATAGCAGACGCACGACAAAGAGTTTGTTGATGCGTGACACGGAGATTTTTGATGAGAAAGCAGAGGTCGGAGGCTGCAGACGCACGACAGGAGATTTTGTTGTTGCACGTCAAAAAAAATGCAGTGACGTGCGTCAAAAGACCTTAGTGACGCGTCAGCGACCTAGTGACGCGTGTCATGACCTATTGACGCGCGTCAATAGGTCTGTTGACGTGCGTCACTAAGGTCTTTTGACGCGTCATCGTATTTTTTTTTTGACGCAATGCAAAAAAATCTCCTATCGCGCGCTGCCTGACCTTCTCCAGCATGCTTGATAATCAGGTGAAATTTTTTCATACAACCCCCAAAAAATTCACCTTCCCGTGAAACCGGTTCCGGGGATATTCACCAGGTATTCTCCACCTCCGATTTCTAGGAGGTCTCTTAAAATGAACCCCAGGGTCCACATACAACCAAATCCTATAAACCACACTTGAAGATAGATTTAGTATTCCTCTACAACATAAAAATATCAATTTTGGTAAAACATAAAATTATGGGCTTGTCAGAAAAAATTCTCCCAAGTCATTTCTTAGCTAGGGTTTTAAGAGTGTTTAAAAAAGTTACCTTCTTAACAATTTTTCATAAAAATGCCACAATTAAAAAAATCATTCCACTTGGAAAAAATTCATGATAGACATATTAAACTATCCCTAGGATCTCAAGTCCCCATTCAAGTCATACACTCTCCAACAAGCATCAGAAAGTCAAAATTTAGCCTTGGTTTCTTACCTTCACAACTCGGTTTTAGTAAAAATAGCATAATTTTCAAATTCTTCAACATTAGGTCTTGAAATTTAGACCAAACTATCACATTAACATGAAAATTCATCTCCAATTCTCACCTTTTCCCTAAATATTCCCATACATACTCACTCCACCACATCAAGATCATCTTTCATAAGGGTTGGGTTTAGGAGCAGACCTAAAAACATTGTCTAACACCTAAACCAACACTATAGGACACTTGTGAGTGTCTCTACACCTCATATAACTTCTTCACATGCTTTCATGATACTCATATAACTCATACATACCTCATTCCATTATGAATTACCTTAATATTCTCTCTAGGCCTTACAATCAAGCACTTGAAACATGTTTTCTTCACCAAATCTGACCACCTCATCATCTTGGCTACCTATCACACATGAAATAACATTCAAAACACTCCATTGCATCATCCTAATATCAACAAAACACTCCATCACCTATACAAGCCCTCATACTTGACTCAAGACAACATTAACCATCATAAAGATCAACCATCTCAAAAAGATACTCATGTTTATCTCTCCTTTTGACATCAATGCAATCAATTCCAACTTTTACAACATCAATGAAAACACTATGTCATCACAAGTTTCAAGCAAAACAATTCTTTTCAGCTCTCCAAGTTGAATGGTGATGAGTTACCCATCCCAATTAATGGGATATACCTCAAAATAATTTAGGGCATGTTTCACCCTTGTACATAGTAGGTTGTTGTTTTCTTTTCCTCCAAGTTCTTCTTGCACATTGTTGTCTTAGTTTTATTTTCTCCATGTTCCTTTTCTAGTAGGTTTGTTTTCTAATAAATTCTCTAGTACATTTTTTGTTATTTAGGGAGGGCATTATCGTGCTTCACATGGTTTCAAGAAGTTATAGTAGTTTGATATGACTCCATGCTCAATGGATAGTTCAAGGAAACTAGAATTTATATTTAGTGGGTAGATGTCCCCGAAGATCACCAAATTGTTATCGAAAATAGCCTCATTTATTTTAGTGTTTTAACAAGTCATGGTGTTTTCATGGATTAGTGAAGTTAAAATTTTGTGATTCATGGGAAAAATATCTATGTTTTGGCCATCTTTTCCCCTCTTCATAATCCTTTTTTAAAGGAATTATTCATTTTTATAATAAATTGGGTTCAAATCGAGAAAATCGGATATGAGAAACAAGTGGAATTGTTCCCTTGTTTCACTTGTTCCCCACTTTTTCACTAAGGATGACTCATTAGTTCAAATCGGTGAAAGTAGGTAAATTGGGAACTATTGGAAATGTACCATAGTACCATGTGCTCCTTGATTTCCCACCATATTTGGCTACTTATGAAAACCCACGATGCATTGGCAATATCGTTCCTATGAGGAACAAGTGGAAAAGTTCCACCATTCCACTTTTTCCTCATATTCCTACAATCATGGTTGTTGGAAAATTTGGGCCTAGAAGACACCCTTGGAATAGTTCTTAAGTTCCTCTGGTTCCCTCTAAACCTTCTTTCTCCACTTTAAAAAAATTAATCAGAAAATTTAGACTTTTATGAAACCCTTGGAACTGTTCTATCATTCATTAGGTACCTTGCAACTCGCCAAAACCAATCCAAACAAAAATTAGACATGTCATCTCTACATGGAACATAGGAAATTGTTCCTTGTTCACTATGTTCCCCAAGTCACCACACTTCTAGAAAAAAAAGCACAAACATGGCCCAAAAACATCCCAAGAAGCTATTTTAGTGATTTCCTCTATCAAGATGAAAATTTAGAGTGTGTAGAGGCTAAAAGCGGTCAATCATGTGAGTAGATGTTATTTTGGGTGTACGTAAGTTGTTAATTTTAACAGAGAATGTAAGAGGTGTTTTATTCTATTTTTGATCGTTTTGGAGCAAGAATCTCTTTCTGGCATGCACGGTCACTTTCGAGCATGGAATTTCATATTTTTATCATGAATTACTCTTCCCTTACACAAATCCACTGTTTCAAAAAATATCTTCTATTATTGGATCGAATGGTTGAATGAACTTACAACATTCATATGATTTTCAAGTTTAAACTAATTAGACTTGCATGTTTGTGCCTCTTTTCTTCTTCTCACCCTTAATTCTCTATAAAAATATATATAATTAATTTAAACAAAATCTTTTTACTTTATATTCATTATCCTAGAGTAGTTTAGGTTACGAGTGGAAGAGCAGGGGTCATGAGAGATCTTTTGTACTTGTTTTACCTCTTGGATCAATAAAGGAGCTATGTATACCATATTATAGCCTATTTAGTGTTTAATGTTGTGTTTTTAAGCTGATTTTATCTCATGATATCATTTTATCCCTGATTTGTAGTCTAATTTCCATGCCTTTATGTAGTTATATGTTAATTTTTATATTTTACAAGTTTGTGTGGGATCTTGTTGTGGAGCTTACCAAATTACACTCTAATATCCATTTGTTTCACTTTATTATTCTATCACATATTCAAACCCTTTTATGCAAGTACTTTTCATTGACATGTCCATTCATAAGTTGTGTATGGTGTGTATGGTTCCAGTGGTATATCTGTGGGGTTCAAATAATTCTAAAGATCCACAAACTTTCTGGTATATCATCCCTTTTTCATTTCAATCTTTCATTCTTCCTTTCCCTTTTTATACAGTAGAGTAGAGGTTAGTTTTAGGTGTTACACTAGGGAACCAAATTCTCGAGAGACTCACACTAACTTATAGGTCACCCATAACTAATGTGTCCATTTTTCAACAGAAAGGATAGACTCCACACCACTCTCCAAAGGGTACATTTCAATGTGAAAACATGTAGTTCTATTAAAGGAGGAAACTAAGAATGTTATAGTGGACTTCTTAGAGGAAATTTTTATTATATTTGGAACCCGTCACACCGTCATCTTTGATAATGTCAATGATATTGTTGGTCTAAAGAAACTTATTTTCCTTTAGGTATGATATTTACTTAAATACATCATCCAATTAATATCCTCAAAGAAAAGGCCTTAGTATTTCAATAATAATATAATCATAATCATGAAGATAACCATCGAAGACAATAAGAGGTAGTGGCACAAAAAGGTGAGGAAAACATTTTGTTACGGCTGAATTATGCTAAAAACTTCTATTGTAAATTCCCATTTTATGCTTGTGTATGGTAGAATATTTTTATCTCACAGGATAAATTTGGAACATCATGATTCCAAGACTATCGGATTGCAAAGCCAATAAAATTGTAATAATTTAGAGAAGAAACTAGAGGAAAAATTCAAGAAAACCAACTAATTGTGAAGAAGTGTTTTTAAAAAAGTCTCATCCATAAGCTTTTAAAAGAGGAGAACTAGTCCTCAAATGGGATGAACACCATTTTAATCCTAGGAGACATAATAAATTTGACATGATTAGGAGTGGTATTTACCAAATTTCTAAGTGTAATGAGAGAAATTATTCGACTTATAAAATTTTGATGGTGAAATACTTCTAATCCCGATTAATGAGATATTTCTCAAGTAATACTTTTGAGCACTATGTTTTCCCTTCTTTATAGTTGTGTATTTTTCTTTTCTATCTTGTATTCATTTTTTTAATTAATTTTCTTATTGTTTTATGTCTTATTGTTTTGGGTGCCTCCTACTCTAAAGAATTACATATCCAGTTATTTCCCCCTATTTTTTGGGCCCATAGTTGGCAAAAAGTCCTTGTTGTTACTAATAAGTTATTTGCACACTCTACATACTCCACTTAAAGTATGTGTGATTTCAAATTTTGTAAATAAGTTTTTGATTCACTTTTGAGCTATTTGTAATTCTTCCTTCAACTTTCCATGCCTAATCACTCAACCATGATGGAGGACATAAGCATTTTCAACCTATCATAGTCAAAAACATAATGCAATAATCTTGTTTTTACACCCTTATTATATTATAATATATTAATGAGTTAAATACACTAAAAGGGTGTAAATGGGAGCTATAAGAGGTTATTATGATTAATTAACTTATAAAATTAATAATTCAATATCATAATAACTCATTAATTATTGCAGCTAGTGTATAGACTATGATATGAAATTAAAAACATAAGAAGATGAAAGCATTAAGTTGATTGCACATTGATTAGGGAATTTCTAGGTCTCAGAGTGTTAGAACTAGGAGATCTAAAATTGATAATGCTTTATTCCTAGAAATATAGCTAGGAAATGACCTAATACGGGACCACAAAAAATTATCATAGCCATCTATATTGTTTTGCACCTACTATATGGTTATGAATCTTATTTGAATATAGATTTGTTACTTCTTGACACTTTGTCACTTTCCTAGAAATGTATATCATTGTCAAACCCTAGTTTGCACTCATACTTTAAAGCCCTATAATCAATTTGAACCCTATTCATGGGTGGGATACCTGCAAAATAAACATTAGTTAGATTAAAGTAAAATCCTTTCACCACGTATGTCAACACTAATTAGAAGAGGCCTCAAACCACATGTTTGTTTCCACCTAGCATGTGATATCTAAATAAATGCAACTATATTTGGTAATTTAAAAATCCTTGAAAATACTTGAATTAAGTTTAGATCTTGTTAATAGTTGAAATTTAGATGTTTGAGTGCTTACAAATGAGACATAATAATCCCTTAACCAAATAGGATGCTTTAAACTAGTGGTGAATTCTACCCTAATTATTATGCATTAGATTTGGTGATATTTAGGAAGTCTTGGGTGAATTTTATGTTATCTTTTGTAATAATATTTCATGAGAATGCTAGTTTATACTAGGTTCTTAAATGAGGTGATTTAAACATACTTATATAGGGTTCTAAAAGTAAAATATCATGGAAATCTTGGCCTAGAATGAGTAAATGACCTAACAAAGAATATGAAATAGAAATACCGAACAGAGGATATGTTGGCTCAAAACCATATAAGTTGGCCAGGAACATACATAACAAGTGTTGGAAGCACAATGGAATGAGAGGGGGTGACTCATTCCTTAAAAAATTAAATCATATTCTCGATTACTTATTCAAAACACAAAACCACTTAACCATCCATTAATGTGTGCACACAATCAAATATCACATATGCAATGAACCATGAATAAGATAATAAACACAAGACAAGATATAAGTGGGAAACTCTCAAGGAGAAGAAAATCCACTAAAACAAAATATTTATATTTATATGTTTAAAATTTAGTGAGGCACCAACCCCACAAGGAGCACCAACCCCTAGTTTAGTAGAGCTACAACCCTACAAGCAGCCCCAACCCCAAGTTTTGTGAAGAACCAACTCCAAAAGGATAATAAAACCCCCCAAGATGATCAAGCACCCACTCAACCACTTGATTATGAATATATATGATTTATTACTAGTGCTACAACTGATAGAGATCATAAATTCATCTCACACTCTAAACCCTTGTTAAAACCCTAGGTCTTCAAACTTGCACCTTCTTCACTTCTCAAAGCTTCAAACCCTTAAAAACACACTTTTTGTCATTATTAAACCTATCACACACTTTATCATCTCTCAAATCATTCTCACACACTTGCAAAACTCTCACACCTAGGTCACACTTCTTGCACACACTTCACTAGCTCACAAAAGCACCCAAAACTATGTTTTTATAAGCTTTCATTCATTCAAATTCAAAATAGTTCGGTTTCCCTAATTTATCTTGACCATTAAAACTTAAAAACATCCCATAAAATTTATCACAATAGTCACAAGTGACCCAATTATGTCGGCCTATCCAAAACCCTTCATTCTTTCACCAAAAATCCTCAAATCCTCGTCATTAGAATGAGAAAAATCTCCTAACACTAAAATATTTCTTAGTCATAATCTAAAAATCACTACACATATTTAAAATTACATTTAAATATCATCCATGGTCTCAATTAACATTAACCAATCAAATTATTTCATTTAATGGGCCCACTGGCTCATTGCCTTCACAAAAGACTTGTTTCCAAAGCATCTTGAAACTATCTTTGGGACTCAAAACCCCTTAATATGAAATCAAAAATTACATGTGACCACTATATGGAAACCTCGGGACCTTTAAAACACTTCTAAGTAAGCTAGAGTTCATGAAACAATCACATGTTCAAACCACATCAAATTTTTCCTTCACCAAATCAAGTTGCCTAAAAAGTAGTTTTATAAATAAAACTAGTTTACACTCTTACCTTGATATTGTTACACCGATTCTTATCAAATTAATGAAATAGATAAGGGTAGTAGGACAAGGAGGAATACTTGTTTGTAATGTCAGGTTGAAGGTTGTGCGCGCATTCTGATTTCCTGATCCAAGTTGATTACGAGAGCTCCCTTTAGCTAGGAGGAACTACCTATAAATGCAAAACAATACCACTAGATAGAGTTAAACAAAAAAATGAGTGGACTACCTAGTGGAAGCTAGATTCAGAAGCGTGATGCTTCCTAAACAAGTTGTCAATCCACTTTTCATACAACAATATTAATGTTATTTAAAATATACATGAAATAACGATCCTATTGGAATTGAAACAATTTAGGTATCTCATACAAAACAATAAGAAAGGTCAGGTAAAAGGTGATTGAGGTCAAAATGGGTTAGGTGATTGGCTGGTGTTGGGTTACAAGTCTTTTATAGGCTCTTGGTAAGGTCAGTAAAGATTAAGAATGGTTATGGGTTGTTCGGAAGTGGGTATTAGCTCGTTGGTCTGAGCCATATTGCCAGACATAGTAACCAATGTTAGTTGGTGACCAAAGCTAGGTAGGCATCAATAGGGGAAATTAGCATAAAGTTCTTAGAATTAGTTTTTAGACTCTCTGTGATTGTACAAAGGTTGGAAATGGTGAGGGTGAGGTCATAAATTGGTCTTGAAGACTTAGAGATGATTAGAAGAAGGTGAAAACATGTGAAAGGGTCGGGTATGGTAAGGTGATAGGTTGGTGGGAGGAAGGAAGTATACGATGTGTATAAATATAAATTACTAGAGATGAATAATAGATCTTACTAAAAGAAAATGGAGATAAATAAAGAGATGCTAGGTACTTACTAAAAAGTAACTTTGGAGAATGTAGGTGATGAGGACGGTGATGGAAGAGATCCAGAGAGAATATTCATTGTATTTATGTCATGGAATTTTGAACCTTCATGCTTCTTTGTGTGAATCCATGATCCTCAAGAAGATGATGAATGCCAAATGGTTATTGGCAGTGCTCTCATCTATTTTCTTTTTCCTGAGTGCTTCAAAAATTCAAGTTCTCCAAGTATCTATTCATATGATACCCTGAATCAAATTACCAACCTAGGAAAAGGCTTTTGGAAATGTATTCAACTTAATTGGCAATGGTTAGGTGATCATCGTCGATTGAGATATAACCAGCATTGGTCAAGGTGGGAATATCTAAGTTGGTCAAAAATAACCAGATTGTTGTTATTTTTGGTGTGATCTCCACCTTCTTTTGAGTCTTGAGTGATGGATCATGGAAAGATAAGTAGGAGTCTTTTTAGGTTTGTTAATAGGAGTTAAGTCTAGGTTTAGACTAAGTCCTAATTAGTTAGGATAGGCTTAGACTTGGTCTTATGTCATTAATTAGGTTTGAGTGGGTCATTTGAATGAGGTGGCTAGGTGAGTTGGTGGGTGAGGTGGTTAAGTTAGGATATTAATAAATTCAATTAAGATAATTAATTCAATTAACATGTGCATTAGGGGATATAAATGGGTAGGATATGGTTATAAGGGAAGTATGACCTAATTTTGGTGTCTACATTTTCCCCTTTTTGTCGCATAGCTTGTATTGATAAGTGACGTTGAAAAAAATAGGAAGTGGTTTCCCAAATATAAGTGAGAGTGGTGTTTCCCCAAGTATGGGTGGAGGTGATCCCCCTCAAACCAGGAGCTGATGAGGTGTGAGATGGAGTCGGTGAGTGGTTTGATAAATGTGTAGGTGATGAAAGTTAAGGTAGGTGGGTTATGGGTAAGGGTATGGGCACTTTGGGTAATGGGTGATGGTAAAATCGGGTAATAGGTAATGGAAATTGAATGTACGCACATGTATAGACTACGACACAATACCAAGTTGAAGAGTTTGCAAACTCTACATTGGCCAAGGTTCATAGGTTTATCCAAACAAGGTTTAAGTGATTCAGGTATCCAGGGTACATGATATGTTCTAGAAACACAATGTAGATTAGGTGTAGAAATGTTTAGGTGTGATCTCGTACACCAAAAATTTGGTTAGGATAAACGACATGCCAATAGGAAAGGTAAGGTCATGAGGCCAAAACAACACAAGTAATAGTATCACAAGGTATACCGAGTACACAAGTTCAAAGGTCACAAAATTTTTTTCAGGTCAAGGTATTTAGGTCATGGAATGAGTAAGGTCGAGGTCTAGGTAAATAATATCTCCTAAACACAATGAAGGAAATGTATAGGTAGTTTAGGCTAGTGGGTATGGTGTAATATGTGTTGGTGAGGTTACGAGGTATTGGGGCAGTAACGTTTATAGGCCAAAGTGAGTAAAAATGTAGGTGAAATGGTCTAGTAGGTGACCTATGTCAGGTTATAAGGTTACCGAGCATCAATTTGGTATGACCACCGCTGGTCATGTCGAGTTAGGGTTAAAAATAAAAATCCATGTTTTACGGTTTCATTTTAACTTGTTGTCATTGGAGAAAATGACAGAGAGATAGTGCCTTCATGGAAATATACAGTATGATACTTTGATCTGATTTAGTGAGCCACGTAGTAGGTGATTGGCATGTGATTGGCAAGCCCACAAGATCGGTTGGAGATGTGTGATTGGTAGAGAGATTTGAGGTAGATTTCAGCACGGCGAGGCGGGAGAGGGAGAGGGTGGACCATCGGCACAATATCCGGGCATGCCACCACATAGGAAATGTTGTGATGAGGTAGGGGTGTCCCTAATTTGTTATTTTCTAAACGTTTGGTTAAAAATGAAGAAATTGGGGTGGGGGTTTTCATTTTGAAATGTGGGTGAAAAGTGGGTAAAATCAATATGGGGAAGGGAAAATGTAGGATAAATGGGATGATAAATGAATATAAGGTAAATTGGGGTGGATTAGGGTAGGTGTAAGGTTAGATTTTGGTGAATTTTAGGTGAAATGGGTTATGGGAATGGGTTTCATTTTTTTTTGAGTTGCGCGATAGAGATCAACGTCGGTCTAGGTTTGGTTGATGTTAGTCACTTTTTCCAACATCGGTGAGGGATAAGATGACCGATCTTGGTTAAATGAAATTGATGACAGTCATGGAAAAGCGGTGATGACCAAGGTGAACAGTGCAGTTAGGGTTAAAGAAAAATAGGGGTAAGAAGGGTTAGTTTGGAAAGAAAAATAGGTGGGGAAGGGGTAAATGAAGAGTGTATGTAGAGGGATGAGGGTAAAATGTGAGTTTGGCAAGATAAAATAGGTAAGTAGGTTAAATAATGTTAAGATGATGGGTCATGATTATAAAAGGGTAGTAGGATTATAGATGAATTAGGTAAATGGGGTAGGCATGATTGATGTGGTTGGGTATGGTTTAGTGGGTAATAGGTGATTTTGGGTAGGCAAGTCTTGACAATGTTGTGTTTGATGTTGTAGGCTAGGGACCAGCTTAGGATGTGAGACAGAGTACCACCTCTATTGGTGCAGATGTGGTCTAGTTTGGTTATCGAGGAGTGACAACATATGAAGAATGTTGGCTGATTGGGATCCGGCGCTATAGGTGCATAGCTCAAGATCCAAGCTTGATGGTTGCACTCATCGATAGATGGGATTCAAAGTGACCAACACATTTCATTTACCGATGGGTGAGATGACTGTCACCCTAGAGGACGTGTATAGGATCCTATGGCTACCGATTGTTGGGGATCCAATGTATTCTATTTCTTCATAGGCATCAGTGGAACCAATACTAGTTTTTTTTAGGAGGTGATGGGTGAGATGAGGTACCATAGTGCAAGCCTTAGCTATGGAGATATGTATGTAACCCATCCTCAAGAGACAAGGTTGGTTATATTGATGATGGAGGTAGTATGTTGTTTCACCTTACCAGATGCTTGAGGGTGGGAGATTCCCATGAGCACTAATGGGAGTGCTCCAGGATATGATGGAGGAGCGGATCTATTTTTCCTAGGCAACTTGCAGACATTGAGTTGTGGCCTATGGGATATTATGGAAATTTATTTATTGTTTTACCTTTTTTACACTATTAAGCATACGAGCACATCATATGTGTGTAGTCGGTTGGTTTTCCCTACGATGATTTATTCGAGGGTGGGTTGGTTAGAGTTGGCTATAGATGGTGGGTACCAATTTGGTGAGAGTAGCACATGGTGGCTAGGGCCATAAATGATGTTTTATATTACATGTGATTGTTGGAGGGAATCTCAAGATTTGATATTGTTTGGAGGCCATATATTGGCTATCCCTCATACTGGGACATGACAGAGAGGAGTTAGAGGAGATAGAGAGCATAAGATGATACATGTAGATAGGGTAAAGTGTAATTTTGGGATGCCATAGGACATGCATCCTCCCTTCCCACAATATAGGAGAGATGACATTGAGAGACCTATGTCTCCACCACGTCTGAGTGTGCCGACGGGGGTAGGAGGAGCTTCCAGGTGGATAAGTAGATTGATGATGCTAGAAAAATTGATGGTTATAGGTAGTGGTGGGTGGCACAACAAATGGCGACACCATAGATACTAGGAAGCCCAATCTTACTACCATCACAATATAGAGAGATGCCTTACAGGGGCACGTAGCCACCCTTCAAACACATCTCACAGGTGTGTAGGGTCATTTGATAGCAGCTCATGCGCAGGTGGCCACCCTATAGGCATAGGTGACATCTTGCAGACACAACTAGCCTAGGTACATGCGCTCATAAAGGGAAGTGATGGGGTAAAGGTAGTAGCCTTACATGCATAGGTAGCAGGTTTATAAGGTCAGTTGGCCATTACACATGCACAATTTATAGCCTTACAGGCCCAATTTACATCACAAGGACATGCATAGGCTTAGGAACATGGTCCCACACTACATACAATAGTGGTGGGACAATGTCCCATAGTACAGGGAGGGGGACATGGATCACAGGTAAAGGGTCTAAGGCCAACGTTAGCAGAACTGAGTTCACAGGTTGTTTTGATACCTATGGCACCACCTAAGATGGTTTCAATGGTGAGGTTCAGGGATGCCCTGAATGAGGCACATTACTATTAGGATCATATGACGAATGCCAAGATAGATGTCCCTTCCTATGTTGAGTACAAGGCACAAAGTAGGCAGTGAGTGAGAGGACTAGATCCTACACTCATAGCTCGAGAGAACACAGGTGTCGGAGATCCTAGAGAGACAGGGTCGGGGACAAGCTACAAGTTCACGAGAGGCTATTCCTAGGTGAGGGTCAGGTAGTAGAGATTAGACCAAGACCCATGGAGGGTGGGGAGATGTTAGTAGGGCACCGTACTTGAGGAGAGGAAGAGTTAGATGAGACATGTATGGATATCACGTGGAGTGACGATTAGTCACCGGATATGATCATTGTATTTATTTTTGATATATACTAGCTTGTGTGCCAATGATAGTGAGGTTGTATATGAGAGTTTTGAGATTTTGAGTTTTATACTGGTCCTACGTGTCGAAGATAGTGAGGATGTATTTGAGCGATTTAGATACACAAATTTATATGTGTACATATGTATGGATACACAAACTTTCCTAGTTATATTGATGATGAGATTTATTGGATGGATAATGTATCTATGTTTTAATTTCCATTGTTATTTTTATGTGATGGAAACTAGGTGAATTAGGCATGATTGATTTGAGGTCATGTAGGCATGGTTGAGTTAGGTTGGTTAGGCATGATAGAGTTAGGTCAGTTAGGCATGGCGGAGTTAGGTTGGTTAGGCATGGTGGAGTTTAGGTATGTTAGGCATGGTGGAGTTTAGGTGATTTAGGTATGATTGAGTCTAGTTGAGTTGGGTATAATGGATTTAGGTCAATTAGGCATGGTGGAGTTTAGGTGATAGCCATGGTGGAGTCTAGGTATAGGCATGGTTGGGTCATGTTTTTGGTTTTGATCTAATTTCCAAGTTATTGGTAACATGGAAAAATAAATGATGATGAATTTTTATATTATGGTGTAAAATTCTAAATATTTGATATCATGGAATGGTGAACTGATTAATGTATGATATGATGATGTAATAAATAGGTAGGTATACATGTTTATATACTTCTATGTTTGTTTAATTTCCAAGTAGTATATAATATAGAAAATAACTAAGGTAGAGTGTGAATAGAAAAATGGGGGAATTGGTTATGGTAAATATTGGTCAAGCTAACCTCCAAGGGCTCCATGCCATCGAGTGCTACCTACACATAGCCCCGAGAGAAAAGGGGCCTCGGGACATGTATTTCTCCCATAAGCTAGGGAATAATATGACAAGCTAAAGGGACGGGTTGTTAGGTTTTAGGCATAATGGAGTCTATGTCAGTTAGGTATTGTTGATTTTAGGTCATTTAGGCATGGTTGAGTTTAGTTCGATTAGATATGGTTAGATTGAGGTGTCGAAGGCTTGGTCCTGTATAGGATAATCAACAAGTAATGAAGAAGGTGAAGGGTAAGAGGTGACCAAAATATTTGCCTAATTGGTAAGAACCAAAAACATCTACCATACCAAATATGGGCTTATGAACATAAGAACCTCGAACGTGTTGCATAATTGACCATTATAAGGGTGAAGAAAGTCACATGATCATGAAATGTTACATTTGTGGCACGTCCCTTGAGTGGGCGGAAATTTGGGTGAAAAGTCAATGAGGTGAAAACAGTTTGGTGTTAGTGTAACTTTGGTGTGAGACAGCATGCCTATTTGGCATGAGACCCAAGATCATAATAGGCAAGTCCATGACGAAATAGACATCTTTTTCTTTTTGCTTTTGTTTTTAATATATTGATCGATGCAAGAATTCTATATGGGATGAGTAGATTATATCCTTGAGGTCTTCTTGAAGTGTATCGATGTAGGAAGCTTCGAATATTTTATTTTATTATTTTTTCTAGAATAGTCTTCTTATTATGATAGACTATGTACAATATGACTAGCTTGGTATAGTTGTCCTTGAGGAGAAGTCTATTTATAACAACAAGATAGAAAGTGTAGATGTCCTTTTTGATAGAGTCATCATTTTTCCTAGAAGTTTGACTCAAGGAGTTGAATCCCATTTTACTTTTGGAATATTAAGTCATGGAAAATTCTATAAATAAATATAAGCTCTTGTTTCAAAGACATAACTATAGCACACAAAGAGAGGTGAACTATGAATGATTATGGGATTCCATCTTGAAAAAGATGAAAATTATCCATGAGAATCATGTCATGAGTAGATTCGTGATACTCATATTGAAGACAAGGTTGAAAGGTAACAGGTAATCACATGATCCTGGTTTAGTTGTTGATCCTTAGAATAGGTAAAATGGAAGGTGAATGGTGCTCAAGGGATGAGCGTTAAATAGACAGAAGGTGATATAGGACTTGATTCAATAATAGAATGGTCAAAGATGTAAGGCATTGAGGGGCTCAAGTTCAAGTTTACCTTTAAGTGAAGACAAATGATAAGCACATTATCCATAGGTTTGAGTAACAATATATGGTCCAATCCAATTAGGAGAAAATTTTTCCCGTTTACTTTTCTCCTCTTTTTTTACATGTTGATTTTCCTTCAAGACGAGGTTGCCAACCTAAAAGGTTTATTCATGGACACATTTATCGTAGGCACGTTTGATATATTTTTGGTAGATTTGGAGATGGTCAATAGCTTGAGATGACATTCATCTAATAACTTGAGTTATACCAAATGGTCTTGGAAAAATTCATCGTCGTTGAGCATCTCTTTGAGTGAGATACGAAGAGATGGAATCGGGACTTCAAGAGGTAGGAAAGCCTCTATACCATAGACTAGATAAAAAGGTTTGGCCGTAGTTGAGGTGTGAATACTAGTATGATAAGCCCATAAGGAAAAAGGAATGTGCATATGCCAATCCTTTCCAGTATCGTCAAAAAATTTCATAATAATTTTTTTAAGGTTTTGGTTGTTGATTCTGCTTGGCCATTTGTTTAAGGGTAGTAAGGTGAATAAAAATTGATTTGAATGCCAAAGGCATCACATAGTTTCAATAGGGTTTATTTTTTTAAACTGCTTTCCATTATCGGTGATGAGATGGTGAGGAAAACCAAAGTGACAAATGATATGATGGTTGATTAATTCACATATTTTATCAGCTTTTGTATAAATAAGAGGTATGCCTTCTACCCATTTAGTGTAGTATTCAGTAGTGGTAATAATCCATTGATGATGTTGGGAAGAATGCGGATTGATCTCTCTGACAAGATCCAAACCTCATTGAGAGAAATGTCAATGGTCTCATGCAACCTGTAAAGCATGACTAGGCATGTGATGAATATTAACATGTTGTTGGCACTTCACAAAACATTTGACATAATCACAACAATCATGATTTAAGGTTGGCTAGTAATAGCCTAGGTGGAGAATGTGTTTAGTGATGGCTAAACTAGTGAAGTGACCTCCACAAATTCCACCATGAACTTCCTTGATGGTGTAGGGATTTTCAGAACTTGTAAGGCATTGTAATAGGATGTCATCAAATCCATGTTTATAAATAAGGCCTCATATGATGACATAACGAGAGACGCCTTTGAGAAAGGTGCGTTGTCCATTGCGAGTAAGGTTTGGAGGTAGAATTGAAAGGGAAAGGTAGTCCGCAAACTACTTATACCAAAGGTCACATGGGTCAGGTTGAACAGGTTCTAATGAGGTTAATATCTCAAAATAGATAAGAAGGTGATTGCAACCTTTTACTTGTGACAAATATTTTTGAGTCAGAAGGCGAAGTGGGTATTTGAGAAGCAAGGCAGGCCATGGTATCCACAAATTTTTTAGTGGAACATGGAGTGGTTTGAAGTTCATAACGGTCAAAGGTAGTCAAAATTATGTCAACATGATGTTTGTACTTTTGAATTATTTCATTATGACAATGGTATATACCATTGACTTGATTTACAACTAGTTGAGAATCGCCAAAGATATTAATCGATTTAACGTCTAAGGTGATGGTAGCTTGAAGACCTAATATGAGTGCTTCATATTCAATGATATTGTTAGTACAATCAAAATCTAATTTGAAAGATAAAGGCATAGGTTCACCATTAAGAGGAATGAGGATAACGTCAACACCACCCCCATGCTAACATTTGGAACCATCGAAGAATAAGGTCATTTGGTAAACGATATCATCTAAAGAGAGGGTAGTGATGGATTCATTTAGGAAATCAAAGTTAGAGGGCTGATCTCCGAAGAGAGGTTCCTCTACAATTTTGCTAACAATAGTTTTGCCTTTGATATATTTTTGATGCATGAATTCAAGTTATAGGTCTACAAGAAGTGTGAGCCAATGTGCAGCACATTGATGTTGGTAGGGCATAGTGTACATGTAATGTAAGGGTCTCAGTAATGGTGACAACAAAGCTTTTTGGTTAAGTAGGTAATGGAAAAATTTAGTGGAAAAATAACTAAGGCCAAGTATAGTTTTTTTACATGGGTGTATTGGGTTTTGTAATCCAAAAGCATATGGATTATATAATAAACCATTTTTTCCCTATGTTGCTCATCATGATTAGCGAGCATGGCACCTAAGGAATGATCGATAGAATGAAATGTAAAGGTAAAATGGTTTATCATCCTTAGAAGGGATGAGTACAGTGGTTGGAGGAGGTACTATTTTAAGGCCTTAAAGGCTTTGTGGCATTCATTATCCCATTGTAAGGAGATTTCATTTTGAGGAGATGATGAAATGGATGGTAGTGGTTAGAAAGCTACAAAATAAAATGATGAATAGATTGTAACTTGCCTTGCAAACTACACAGTTGGAGAAGGTTAGTAGGTGGAGGCATTTTGAGAATAGCCTTGATTTTAGTGGGATTGACTTTTATGCCATGCAAAGAAATGATAAAACTAAGGATTTTTCCTGAGAGAATATTGAAGACATACTTCTTAGGTTGAAGATGAACACAATACTTGATGAGACGGTCAAAGATGACCTTAAGGACTGTAAGGTGTTTGACTCAATGTTTGGATTTTACAAGAAGTTCATCTACATACTCTTCCAATATATGATGCATGATGTAATAAAAGATATAAGTCATAGCCCACTAATATGTAGCACCAATGTTCTTAAGGCCAAAGGGCATGACTCAATAGGAGGAGATCCCCCAAGGAATGATGAAGGTGGTTTTGTGTTGATCTTATGGGGTGAGTAATATTTGGTTATAACTTTGAGAGACCATCCATAAGTAATAGAATTTCATGGCCAGCAAGAAGATCAACTAATTTTTCTATACTAGGTAGAGTAAATTCATCTTTAGGGTAGGCTAGGTTGAGGTCATGGAAATCCATGCAAATGTGGAGTCCCCCTATCACTTTTTTGATAGGAACAATGTTATAGATCCATTAGGGATGATCAATAGGTAGGATGAAGGAAACTGAGAGAAGGCGTTGAAGTTCTTCTTTGATAAGAAGGGAAATGCGAGGATGCATTTTTCACAACTTCTATTTTACGAGTTTGGTTTCATGAATAGTTATGATGTTATGGAGCACAATGTTTGGGTCAATACCGGCATATCAGCATAATACCAAGAAAAAGTGTTTCTATGATCATGGAGGGAAGAATTAAAAGCTTCATATTCAACAAACATCTAAAGATTTCCCTATCTTTAGAATGTGCAGAGTCGTCTAAGTGCTAATATTTAATATAAGAATCCAATATCTTTAGAATTGTTTATTCATTTAACATGGTTTGTGTCTCATAAGGCAATGACCTATGAATATAAGATTCCACCGCACTAAGATAGGAAAGAATAATCTCATTATCCCGATATTGAACAATGTTAATGGAAGGTGTATCGTCATCAATCATGTCAAGATACAGAAAGTGAAAAGAAGAAGGATCCTTGACATCTCATTGATAAGTCAGAGGTCCCAAGGAAATGGTGTTCATGAAAAAACGAGTTAGGAGGAATGGATTCTAGATCCATAGAATCTATAGGTGAAGGTGGTGAAGTTGGTAGATAGGGTGAGGAAGGTTTATCATCCTCAATGAGTTCGACATGATATTCCTTAGAAGATGGTTTGGAAAATTCAATACCGCTGTGGTCTTTGTGTTTATGAGTGGTACACGAGATGACAATGATATGGCAGCCCTATTCATAAAACCCAAAGACAAAGCCTTTCCATGCACAAGTGATGAAGGAAAGTGTGGGAAAAGAAGCGGTTGGTGAGATATTGGAAGTCGATGAAAATGATCAAGTCCGGGAAGGTGGCTCAGGAAAGTAGGTGGAAGTATCAAGTCCCCCATACGTTAAATTGTTGTAAAGGTGGGAAGGACCATAAGGGAAAACCTTTCCTATGCAAAGGATCATAGCAACGATGTTGGAAAATGTTACCATACTCTTGAGGAGTAAGGAATATGTCAATTTTGTATAGGCGATACTCCCCTAGAGTGAAACATTGAAAAACACCTTCTAAAGGATCGGTAGTTGATATATGGGTAGTGGGAATAAATGAATCACTAGGTGATTGGGAAGAAGAAGCATTGGTTGGTTGAGAAGTAGATGGGTTAGTGGATGGGTCATTTTTAGAGGCTACGGAGGCGGTGGGAATACAATATTTAGGTGTAGGAGAGGTAGTAGCAGCATTGGTGGATGTGGTTGTGGGTGAAGGAGAAATGGCTCTAGTGGTAGATGCCTTAACTAGTACAAGGACATCATTAGGTCGGTCTGACATATTAAAGTTTTGAATGGTGACAGGTTAGCTGGAATGGTATAGCTATGTCCTTCATATTCAAATTTACATAGTGATGTAAGGTCGAAGGGATACACCCATGACATGGATCCAAGGTATACCAAGCAACATGTTTTATTGGAATTCCCCCTCTAATACATAGAAGAATTCTAGAATAATACGAGGGCCCATGCAAATGTGGAGGATGATGGTGCTTTGAGGGTGGAAGTGATGGCATCATTGAATGAACATAGTATAACTAGGTTATTACGCATGCAATTTGAAGGGATGCGCATTTGATTTTACATGTGGGAGGATATGATGTTGATGTTGGCACCGTCATCAATCTTAACATGTCGAACACATATATTATCAATATAAAAGGAGATGAAAAGGTGGGATCAAGATCAATTGATTGGAGAGATATAATCTTGTCGTGCGAGAAATTGAGGGTGCCTATTTGGTGAGTAGTGGAAGGTGTAGAGGAAGGGTCCACATGGTGAGGGGTGATAATGGAGGCTATAGGCGTTGAGTCATTAGGTAAAATGTTAATGGATTATAGAACCTCCATGAGGTCCTGTTGATGAGATTCGAGAGTTTAGATGAGGTCGTACAAAGACATATTTAGAGAGGATTGGTGCAATTTTTTTATCATCATACGATGGGTGGCCATATCGGGAATAGGATATGTGGTTCCCTGAATGGTGATTTTTGTGCGGAGTGTGGATGGTATATTAAGTAAGGGATTGGCGGATGGGCTAGTTACTTTCTCCTTTCCTTTTTCTTTTTGGGTGTGAGTGGCAATGTTAACCATATTGATATGGGGTGAAGGAGTAGTTGAGTCATGATATGTGTAGTGACAGGATGGGCAATAGAAGGATGAGGGCATATATTGATGTTGTGTAAAGAAATTAGTGCATTGACATTTGGGCGGGGTTTGGCTAACTCTCTTATGTAGACCATGTTAATCTCAAATCTTGGAGGTAGGTGGAGATGTGGGTCACTGAATAGGTAAGGGATGAGGGTATGTGGTGATTAGTGTGGGTGAAATAGGGTCCTTGTCTAAAAGATCATCGTCATCAAAGTTTTCTTCAGGAGGACATAATTAGAGAAGAATGATTTTCAGAGCCTTACAATTTTCTACATCATGTCTTGGCACACGATGGTAGGCATAAATTTTAGTCTCATCAAACCCTTTTGGTTTGGGTTTGAGTGGGTCGTAAGGTCTAAGTGGCGGTAATGTGATGACAACGGTCTCTAAAAGGTTGGCTAGAATATTAGCGTAAGATCCTGCCAATGGATCACAGTGTGAAGTGAGTGTGGGTTTAGGTTGAAGTGTGGGTGATCATGGTGGGAGAGGTGCTACAGGAGGTGGAATTAGAGGTGGGATAGGTTTGACCACTTTGGTTTAGTAGGTGGTACTATTTTAGGCTTGGGTTGTACCTTCTTGGGTAAAGGCGTAGTAGATGAACTAGTGATAGAAGGTGTTGTAGGCTTAACTACCTCTTTGGAGGGTAGTGGGTTTTTCAATTTTGGTTGCACCCTCCTAGGTAAAGGTGAAGGAGGAATACATGATGTAGAAGGGAAAGTGGATGGTGGCAGAGGATGAGTTAGCCAAGGTGATAAAGGAGGCATGGTGAAGGTTGTTGGAAAAGGCAAGGTGGAAGGTATGGGTTGAATAGAAGGAAATCTCATAGGTAGTGATGAGGCTATTGTTGGTGGTGGGGGTATATGTGGTAAGAAATATGTGGGTGATGGTGAAGGTGTATGTTGTGTAGGTAAGTTGGGTGTAATAAAGGATCATGATGAAGAAGTGGGCTACTACATTTTTTATTTGCCTTGGGTAAGGGGTTGCTTGACCAAGGTAGATGGGTGAGGCCCTAGGATAGATAGAAGGGGTGAAGGTGAAAAATGCGTAGTGGGTGAAATTGGTGTGTGCGGCCTAGAAGGTTGGGTCTTCCTTTTAGGTGGAGGAATGGTTTTTGTGTGGGTTTGGGAAGATGTGGCTAAATCCAATTTGATAGGAGGATGAACTAGACTTGATGTTGGCATGACACCCAATGTGGTAATGGGTCTAGATGTGGGGGAGGTGTAGGTGCAAGTAGGTTCTTAGGCATAGGAACATGTTTAGTTATTGGTAAAGGTTTAGATGTAGGTGAGGGTGATGAAGAAGAGACCATTTTAATAGGCATGGTCGGGGTTGATTGGTTGGCTTGAAATAGATTCGGATAGATTGTGGAGGTATCCATATGTGACAATTACATTTGGGTTGAAAAGGGTAGCCGAAGGCGTCCCCAAAGCATGGAATTATCAATGTAATCCAAGTAGTCAACCAGGTGTGAAAACAGCACTATTGTAAGAGAAGATGACAATGGCTTAGTAGCAATCCCGGTAAAATGTTTATGTGAGATAGGGAATTGGTTGGCTTTAAAATTTTTAGGTAAGAGAACCAAAAGTAGATCAACGGGATCCTAGAAGGCTAATAAGGAATTATCACCAACAAAGTAGTGTCGTATCTAGATGATCCCCTATGGATAGGATAACTAGTAGGTGGGATGAGGTAGGTTCTTCTTTCGGTGGAAAGGAAGGTAAGGATGACTCTCCCATGGGTAGGATATTTAACACCATAGTTAGTTCATTAGGTTGTCGGTGGGTAGTGAAACGTATCGGAATAAATTGTGGACTCATCCATGGGTGAAGGGGAGATAAAGGAGACTCCTCTATGGGTGAAGGAGTAGATGAGGTAGGCTCCTCCATGGATAAAGGATCTTGTACTAGAATCTCCTTGATAGAGGGGATAGGAGGAAATTGAGGAATGGTTGGTATGACTTCAAAAATAACATGGACTTCACATACATTATTTTCATTGGTTGAAGGTTCACCACTTTGGTTTGATGACGAGGGTATGATTAGGGAATGGATTCTTGAAGATATACAAGTTTTGATTTTCCGGTGCATTTGGGTTATCCAGGACGAGATGTCCATTATCTAACATTTCTTAGACAATGTTATTGAAGGTTATACAATTACCATCACTATGGCCTTTTACGCGATGATAGTTACAATAGTCATGTTCCTTTTATCATGTAGGAATAGGAAGAGCGAGGTCGAAACCAGTATGTGGTTTTATGGGTGGAATAACAATGGCTCCATCCTTAAGAATTTTTCTAATACTAAAGAATAAGGCTCCCTGATGAGAGTGTATTTTCATTGCTCCAGTCTAAACTGAAAATCTTGAACGGGAGAAAGGTTGGAGGTAGGTTTTGATTGATTAGATGGGTGAGATGGGCCAGCCTTTAAAACTACTGTATTGGCAGATCCTTTGGATTTTGAATAATTATTTTGGGGTTTTTAAGAGGAAGATGTGTCATTTGATTTAAAGGCGGAATTTTTGTTTCGTAATTGAATTTTCTTCTCTTCAATGGCATGAATTTCCAGTTTTTGCACCATGGTAAATGCTTCATCAAAGGTACGGAAGGTTTGTACTTAGAGAGTTTATGAGTTGTTCCTGGACACAAGCTCTAGTGAACAACTCTATAAGCTCACTTTGAGGTAACTTGAATGTTATTTGGTTGATGAGGCTTCACCAATGAGTGACAAAATATATGATAGATTCATCGTCGTATTGTTATGTTGAGTACAAGTTGGTCATGGTGACCTTCTTGACGATATTGATCAAAAAATGGTCCAGAAGGCTTGAGCCACTTGATTAAATGAGTAAATAGAATGTCGGGTAAACCATTATACCAATCTAATGTGGTTCCTATTAAGGATATTGAGAATTTTTGTAGGAGTAAAGCATCATCATGGGTGATTGGATAACACCCATGTTTGATAGACCACAATTGTTGTTGCGGGTCTTCTTTACTGTTGAACTGTTGAATTTGGGCATTTCCCAATGCATAAGGTATGGGTGAATGGGAATATACGGATGAATGGGATCATTGCATATTTCATCATAGGTTAAGGAGTGATGAGAGCTAGAAACCTATTCTTCCAATGTTTGCATCTTTTCCATCATCATTTTAATAAGGTCATTGGTAGGTTGTGATGATTAAGCACCCCCTACAATATAAGGAGGTTGATGATGAATGTATGATGTGGACGGCATCCCAGTATATGGTGGTGCTGAGTATGAGAACTGCGTGGGGGGAATAGATGTAGGCATAAAATATCTTGAATAGGTGATAGATGAGATTAGAAATTGTTGGTGATATGTGTAAGTAGGTGGGGTAGATGTAGAAATCCTTGTAGTGATTAGAGGTAAAGACTACGGGATGGAGAGGATGATGTTTTGGAATGGGGTATGGGTTTCCGACACCATGGGTGGTTGTAATGTAATAGGTATATACAAGGTGGCAGGTGTAGATGGGGCTATGCTCAAGGTGGCTGATGAAGGAATGGTTGACACCATGGGAGCAACTGACATCAAAAGTGTGACCAATGTTGTAGGTGTCATAGATATTGATGATATGGGGTCAATTTAGGATACTACGGGTGGTAAGGTGGAAGAAGGTAACACTTTGCACTAGTGGAAGGCGAAGCAGAAGTGGGGGCGAGGAAGGAAGAATGGACACGGGTGTACCCTATACCAACTATCCTAATGAATTGAGTAGAGGAATGGGTGAGATAATGTTGTAAGGTAGTGGGGTTGTGGTCAAGGAGTCTTGTGAACTCCTCATCACCGATGTTGGTGATAATGGGATGAGTGGGATCCATATGTGATAGGATTGAAGTGGTGATGGGCTAGGTGGGAGCGGCTGAATCATTGCATGGAATACAAGGATTTTGGCATAACTACGAGTCAAAACCATGTGCTTTGGTGTAGGCTTGGTAATATGTTCTCTATGAATGAGATAGAAAAGTAGAAGAAATGAAGAAAAATAGGTTCCAGGAGGAGAAACTGGTCGTTGTTTTAATTAAAAATTAAAACATAGGAACCAAAAATGGTTAGGTTAACCGATGACAGTGAGAGGGTAATCGATGTTGGTTAAGGTGACCGATACCGGTTATTATGGGGATTCAAAAGTTTTGAAAAATGTTGTAACAACTAATGAAAATGAGAAAAAAATCTAGATTTGATAGTGATTTCAAAGATCCAGAGGTATGATGATGCTTCGAGGAACCTCAGAAAGAACAAAAAATGTGGTGAATGTTGTTTTTAGTGAAATGACCAAAAAAGTATGGAAACCAACAATGGTTAGGTAAACGATGACAGTCAGATGAAAATTGATTACGGTCACTAGACCAACATAGGTCACTTGTGAAATTTGAAAAGATGGAAGAATTTGATTTTTGTGACTTAGATCAGATAAACTATCAACCCAGAAACTTGAGTATGATAGTAATGGACCCTAACACACCCAAAAAAAGTTATAATACACCAACTATAATTATGGGGTGTGAAAGGAAGAAAATAAAATGAAGAACGTGACCTCACAACTCAAAACACAACTCAAGAAAAAGATAAGAAAAACATGAAATCCTATGGGTGAATTTTATGCTTTAGCTTATGCTATTTTAGACTAACTTGTGAATAGAACAATTTTTTTGGTGGAAAGAGGGTATCCTATGAAGAGGCAAGATATAAGGATGGTTTTAGGTTATGTTTTGGTGGGGGTGGTCCTTTCTCTGAGATAATGACTGGACAAAGAAACTAGCTTGGGCGCCCACTGTCAATCCTCTAATCGTGTGATCGTTGACAACTTCTTCCAGGTAAGGTGTTGTTTAAGAAGATGTGTGAGTTTATTTTTGTGTAGTTTGGAAAAGAGAGAAGATAATGTGCTCTACGATTCAATTATGTCAACCATCAGCTGGGCATGACTTCTAGTGTATAGGTTTCCCTCAGTTTTAATGTGAGCTAGAAATGCAAACATAGAAATATGAAATGCAATTATTTTAAAACCCAAATTGAAATGTGATATTCGATGTAAATAAAGAGTGAATAGGAAAGGATATGAATTTCACTAATGCAAATGCAAGAAAAGAAAGAAGGATTCATTTTAGTCCCGAAATACAAATGTCACTGAGACAAGTAGAAGAAAGAGAATATTCTAAGGAGAGAATTTAATGTTAACTTCCTTTTGAAAAGAAACAAACATATAATGGTTCCCTAAGAATGAACAAATGTAATGAACCCCGGATGGGTTCAATAGGCATGCCAAAATCCTTCACCGGATTCTTAGCAAATTAATGAAACAGATAAGGGTAGTAGGCTAAGGAGAAATACATGTTTGTAATTTTAGTTAAAGGTTGAGCGCATGTTCTGATTTCCTAATCCAAGTTTATTGTGAGATCTCCTTTTTGTCTAGGAGGAAGTATGTGTAAATGTAAAACAATGCCACCAAATAGATTTAAACAAAAGAATGAATGAAATTCCTAGTAGAAGCTAGATCCGAGAAGCGTGATGCTTCTGAATAGGTCAAATCCACTTTTCATAAAACTATATTAATGTCATTTAAAATATACATGAAATAACGATCCTATTGAAATAGAAATGATTTAGGTATCTCATATAAAACAATAAGAAAGGTCAGGTAAAAGGTGATTGAGGTCAAAATGGGTCAGGTGATTGGTTGGGGTTGGGTTTGTGTCCGTACAAGCTCTGGTAAGGTCTGGTAAAGATTAAGAATGGTTCTGGTTTGTTGGAAAGTTGGTATTAGATCACCGGTGCGAGTTATATTTCTGAACCACGATGTAACCGATGTCGGTTGGTTGACCGATGTTGGACCACTGGTTAGGTAGAATGAATGACATCGATTAGCTAATTAGCGTCGGTAGGGGAAATTAGAAGAAATTTATTAGAATTAGTTTTTGGACTCTTTGTGATTCCATAGAGGTTGGAAATGGTGAGGGTGAGGTCATAAAATGGTCTTGAAGACTCAAAAATGATTAGAAGAGGGTGAAAAAAGGTGAAAGGGTCAAGTATGGTAAGGTGATAGGTTAGTGGGAGGAAGGAAGTATATGGATGTGTAGAAAGATAAATTGCTAAGATGAAAAATAGATCTTATTGAAAGAAAATTGAGATAAATGAAGAGGTGTTAGGTACTTACTAAAAATTATATTTAGATAATGTAGGTGATGAGGACGGTGATGGCATAGATCCAGAGAGAAGATTTGTTGTATTCATGTCACAGTAGTTTGAACCTTCATGCTTCTCTGTGTGAATCCATGATTGCGAAGAAGATGATGAATGTCAAATGGTTGTTGGTAGTGCTCCCATGTGTTTTTTTCTGAATGTATCATAAATTCAATTTCCCCAAGTATTTATTTGTATGAGACCTTGAATCGAATGACCAACCTAGGCAAAGGCTTTTGGAATTGTATTTAACCTAACCAAGAATGGTTAGGTGATCGCGTCGATCGGTCAAGGTTAAAATATCTAGGTTGGCCAAAAATATATAGATTATTGTTATTTTTTGCGTGATCTCCCACCTTCTTCCGAGTATTGAGCGATGGATCACGGAAAGATAAGTAGGAGTCTTTTTAGGTTTGTTAATAGGAGTTAAGTCTACATTTAGACTAATTCCTAGTTGGTTAGGATATGCTTAGACTTGGTCTTGGGTCATCAATGAGGTTTGAGTGGGTCATTTGAGTGAGGTGGCTAGGTGATTTGGTTGGGTGATGTGGTTAAGTGAGGATATTAATTAATTTAATTAAGATAATTAATTTAATTAACATGTGCATAAGGGGATATGAATGGGTAGGATATGGTTAATTTAATGAATGGGGTTTTAATTGAAGGATGACCTAATTTTGGTATCTACTGAGATATATTTGGGACCTAAAAATTGATTCATTAAATGAAAAATTAATCCCTCTTCACATTATAGGTGATTTCAAGCATCACCCAATCCATTTCATACACTAACAAACTCAAACTTTCATCCAATATTGTCCTATCTGCAAAGCCAAAAATATTCTTATCTACTAACTGACCTAAAAACCATATAAAAACTCATCATCATGAGAAAAAAATTATATCACTAGAACTCTCTCTAAATTATATTTCCAACACAACTTTAATCACCTCCTAACTCCTCCTATAGTTCTTGTAATGTCAACTTTATCAAGACAGATTCTAACCGCCCTTTGACTAGTCAAAACACATTGGGCACACTTTTCCATTTTTATGCATCCTCATGACTTGAAACCTCTTTGAACATCAATAATAATTCACATACTCAAAAAAATGTCCATTTAATTAGTAACTCTTTTGTAAAATCTTGTCCCAAAATGAAATTTTTAGAAACATGCCTGTGTGAGTGGGGTCCACTCATCACCATAAACTCTACCATACCTTTTTGGAAACCTAGAGGATTCCTCTACATGTTCCAATCATCATACAATAACTACCAATAGAAACTATCCACTTAAAAATCAAATCTCCCAAACCACTTTTGAGCTAGGGTTTCAAACTCATAAAAAATTGTTTACCTTATTAACATTCGTTCATAAAAATGTGATGATGAAAATACCTAATTATTTTTGTGATGCATTTTGGACTAAATTTATAAACATCCTTGAAATCCATAAGGTCCCGTGAAAATAACATAATTCGGGGTGAGAATCGAAGACCAAATTCGAGCTAGAAATAGCCTTGTTCTTAACCATGTTTCACCAAAAATGACATAACATGCAAAATACTCATCATGTAAACCTGAAAATTTTCCCACATAACCATTACACACCTAATAACATCTCTAATTATCATCATGTAATAAAAACTCTCAATATTTCCATCCACTAAGACATGCATAGTTATCCATTAGGGTTTTACATTATAAAGGCTAGGGTTAAATGAAAAAACCTCATAACACATCATATAAACACTCAAAATGGTCCTAAAATACCTTATACATAATGATTTAATTGAACACATGTTTCCATAAGCTCATACATCTCCATAGCTCAATCTCATTCCTCCTAACATCCATAGCTGCTCCAAATGAGCACCTACAACATGGGCATCAACCTATATATGCACCTTGAAACTCATGTGAGTGCCCAATCACTTCCAAAATATGATCTCCATCATTCTAAAATTCTTCTCAAGTCATCAAGAAGCTCATACCACCATGTACTGTCACTTAGACTAGCTAAATCACCTAATTGAGCTTACGAGAACAAGCCATCCTCATTGAATCAATTGATATTATTATGAACACCTATAAATCATCATGTCATCATCATGATCTGACTCCATTCAATCATCAAATTTTTTCATTAATGACAACACCTATGCAACAACATGCCAACAATCTCCCCCTTTGTCATTGATGGAAAACCACCTGAACTTCTCTCCCTTTTAACATTAATGAAAAAGGATACATTTACATGCATTTTATTCACCTTTCTTAGCTTCATAGGATCATGAATTAGTTATAAACATCAACCAAAGGTCTCAAACAATCCTACAAACTTGAGTTTCCTCACAAGAATTGATTTTTGGCCATTTTCAAGCATTCTTGGACTGTACTCCCCTTGGGAAAAGCACATAAACCATCTAAAATGATAATAAATCATGAAGAAAGAAACATTTCACTTTTTCTTATTGCTAAAACACCATCATCCACCTCTAATCATGCAAAAACTTGTCCTTTTACCTTTAACTTTGTTTTTGCCACCATGGAATCATCTGTACCAAACATATAACTAAAGCATACTCTTCATGAACACGCCAAAATGTTGATTTAAGACCGAAAATACTGTTCACACCTTCAAACGTGGGTAATATTAGCTTGAGGAGGCACACAACTTGTTTTACTTACATTTATCTTGGTATAATCCGACCTTGATAACATAGATCCTTGAATAGAACCTTCAAAGTGGCTTCAAACCAACTTTGGCATGCTACAAAGAGTAATTCATCATTTGGCACAAATCTCCATCACTCCCCTTGGACTCAATACATCTTACTTTGAGATAAAGCACAAAAAAATTCAAAATCACCTTTAAATTTTGTCAAGAAAATGACCTAGCTACTTTGGTATATTCCTAAAGCTTCATTTCGATTATTTCACGGACATATTAGGGTGAAACAATGCGTTTATAAACCATAACTTAGTCAACCCTAGAGAAAAATTCACATCATACCTTGTATGTATTTATACATCTTAAACTCCTTCAAGATCTTGTTCTTTCTATCTTGGTAGGATCATACACCTCATCCACCTATAGAAGCAACTATATGGACCACTATAGTACTATGACATACCTATTTAGGTCTTGAACCATCGTATTGATCTAAGCATAGCTAATTATGATAGGTAAGAGATTCACCATTTTCAACTAGTCTTGATCAACCTTTGAGAACACACAAATACATCATGACATATTTTCAAGTCTAACTCCATCATTCTCAATTGACACCTGCAAGCTTGTAGGTCCTAATTCAATCACCAAGTAACACAATATCATCAAATGAGGTTTTAGATCTTAACTTCTAGATTCTTGACCATACATTAATCATCTACACACATTGACATGAGAGAGTGTGTTTAACCACTTTATGAGGTACTTTAGACAACTATTTAAGTTTACAGAGACATATAATCTTCCTCCAATGCATACCATGTACATGTAGCCAATCATTTTCACTCGTGGACTAACCAATTGTACCAAAACAATATTTTCAATCATGAGATCATATTTCTTACACAAATACAAGACTCATACCACCTTCTCACAAGAATATACCAACTTCTTGAAGCTCAAATTAATCAAAAATCCAAATGTTTATGCCCATACTTATAGATAGACAATACTAACCTATAGGAAAAAAATTCTTACACATGAAGTCTCAAGAGGACAATATAGACTTTTCATGTCTAAGAACACCTCCTTTAAACAATCTCAGTGTTAAAAGTTCCTTTAATCATGTATATACTAGATACCTTTTATGCTTATACCAAGCAAGAATGGAGGAAACTCATCAAACATACCTATAGCATTCATTTCTTCTTCATCTCAGTTATGAAAAAATTCATACTTGCCCTCACCACGATTTCCACATTTGAGTGAAATGGATCATGTGGATCAATCATATCTAACTCATAACACCATCTCAAGATCATTATACTCATGCACGGTCATTGAGAAGACTTAGAACACTCAAAGAGTCATTTACAGTCATGTGTTAGTACATACATGCATAAGTATAGTCTTAAAGGTCCAAGATATCATAAGGAGAAAAAAATCACACATTTTGACCTTATATTATCAAAAATCACTCATTCATAGTTTTACACACACTTTTTCATGCCTTACAATCATTGAGAATCATTGTAATCTCACTATACCAACTTTTCACCATCAATTTGTACTCATACTACCTCAATTTGTACTCATCATCGGCTACTAGCCCTTGAACAATGAGAAGCACTTCTAGTTTCCAAAGTATTAACTTTCACAAGACCTTTTTACCTGATTTTTATACCCATTTGGCCATAGGATTACTTCTATAAGCCTTGAGTCAAGTTCTTGAAGAACACTAAACCAATTGGAACATCATTCATTAGCAATAAGGTCTTTTTGCACCTTCTTTGCGAAACACAATGTTGTCAAGTATTTATAAGAATATAAACACTTTTATGGTCTCAAACCACTTTAATCCTGAAGACCTCCTTATCTATATGATTTATACAAATTTTTAGCCTTAGATTCCATAATTTATGTCTTCAAACTCAACATTCCTTCGTATCACTCAATAAGCACTCTTAAGACCCAAATCAGGCAGAGAAACTACATGAATTCACAAATTTTGATTTCAAGAGATCAAACCTTAAAAATACCATTATAGCAAAACTTATAACACTCTCAAGTAACTTGTGTCATGATTTGGAGTTATAATTATCATTTTCTTTATCAAACCCACTCAATTTGTACTTAAACCTTCAATAATACTAACACGACACCTCATAGAGATTATGATCTGATCAAATCATCATTTGATGAATCTTATCATCTCTAACCCATCTTCACAAAGTAATAGAACACTTTACATCATGAAGAACACATCACAGAGACAAAGACCTAGACCATTTGGTCTTAACACACCCTAGTCAACAATGACACACCAATGAATGACCATGAGACTTTGAGAGACTAATCATACTAAGAATTTCCTTTTGAGACCTCTACATAGCATCATAAATCATATACCTTTAAACATACTTGATTTAGGAATTTGCAACTTATGAAAATCTCTTGACATGGAATCCAAATTCTTGAAACACTAAAGACCATAAACACTTGACAATTGTATTGATCACCAATCTCATACCAAAATAATACATTGTACTTGAATGACATGATACTACTAACCATTTATGTGACCTTAATATGACTCTTTCATTTAATGAGTTATCCCAAACTAACAATCATGCCATGAAAATGCAAACATAGACTTCAAGAACACAGACTCCCATACAACAAAGACAACAAGATTAAGATCTTGACATTTACTACATAAACAACCATATTGAACCATAATAACATGCTTAATAACTTGAAGATCCATACCTTAACACCATAGAGACACACACATACCTAGATAGCTCCCCCTCACTCCAATGCTTCATTTGAACCAATACACCTCTAAGAAGCATAGTAGAGGTATATGAACACCATGAAGACCTAAAATAAGGTCTTAAAGAGGTCCCAAGCCCTCTTAGACACCTATATAAGTCCTTCATATTCTCTCTTCTGATTTGACCTCTGAGTTATGCCTTTCCTTCCATCATCACCAGCTCTTAATGAGATACCAAGATCTCTTCTAGGCTCCCAAGTCCTTCTTAGACCATTATCATGTATCCTAGGCCTTTAAAAACTACCTCCTTACATTCTAGGACCTTGAGAACTCCTATTTTGAATGAGAAATCAGATTCGCAGTCCTATCCACATGACCAACTTGATTAAAAATGTAGCACACCATAGAATTATTCCTCTTAAAACCATAAACATAAATAGATTAGTCATATAGGAAAATTTGAGCTATATGATCTACCTCATTACACTTGTGGCATACGAAATTATTATCTTATTCACTCCTATTGTCTCTCCATGGATGATTATCTTTATAATACCTTTTACATTCTTTAGCCCTAAGACCAACTGCATTACATGTATAACAATATCCATTGAATTTTTTTTTATACCTTGAGGCATTAAGCTACCTTATAGGATTGGTATTCTCATTATCCTTAATGAGAGTCACTTTCTTCTTATCTTCCTTGATGTTATATTCACCTTAATATTTTCTTAGAATCATGTCTTCTTGCTTAACTTCATTTCCTTTAGATTCCTCTTTAAAACACAGACTAGTTCTATCACCTACTGATTTTTGTTTTCCAAGTAGATCATCTAGATCATTTGCACTTTTCTCAAACTTTTGAAAGGACATAGTCTTCTTGCTAACCTCTAGTATCTCATCCCTTAGGAACTCTATATCTTCTTCAAATTTTGAACACATACTTTCTTTATCTTGCAAACTTGAGACAAGATACTTTACCTTTTCTTCTAACAATTTGATTGACTCATTTTTCTTACTTGATTTAGACTTGTACTTATCTTCTAGCTTGTGAATTTTATTTTCATATTCCTTAACCTACAAACTTATCTTTTGGTTCTCTTTCTCAATTATCTTTAGTTTTATTTCAATTCCCTCAATATCATCTTTGAAATCCCCATAATATTCATCAAAATAGTTGCAATAACCTCATATAAAAGATCCTAATAAAGAAGAGATATCATTAGAGGACTTCATTGCATCATTGGTCATGAATGGAGATTCATTTCCTACATCCTCATCATCTAATTTAGATTCAGAATCTAAAACACCACTCCTAGCATCAAATAATTAACCATAGTCCTTTGTATAAAAACTTCTATTTATCTTCTTCTTATGATCAAATTGCTTTAAAATATTCTTACCTTTACCAAATTTGTGATTTTTCTTTCTATGATTAGCCTCATGATTTTCACCATCTTCCTTCTCATGCCTATGAGGACATTTAGCATCAAAATGACCTACTTCACCATAATTAAAACATTTGAATGGAAGTTTACCACTATACTTACCAGATACAACTTTTAATCTTCTAGCAACCATAGCAAAGAGCTCTTCATCTTCAATTTTAGGAGTAGCATCATCATCTTTCACCTTCTTTCATTTGGCCTTCAATTTATATTTGAAGGAAACCTCTCTCTTGGCTGATTTAGAATCACCTATCCTCATTTCATAAGCAATCAAAGTACCATGTAACTCATCCAACTTTAAATTAGTTAGATCTTTTTATTCTTGAATAGAAGATAATTTAGAATCAAATCTAGGGATTATTGAACTCAAAACCTTTTGAACAACTTCTTCTTCTTTCACATCATCTCCTAACCCTTTCATGTTATTGATAACCTTATCAAATCTAAGAAGATACACAAATAATAGACTCATTATCATTTATCTTAAGACTTTGAAAAAAATTTCTAAAGGTTTAAATCTTAGTAATCTTTACCTTTGAGACACCTTCATACATAACTTTAACTTTCTCCCATGCTTATTTTTTTAACTTGCAATTCATCACTTTTCCCAACTCAGATTCTCCAAGACCATGTATGATAGCATTAAAGGCCTTAGATTTTTTTTCATATGCCTCCTTGTCTTCTTTACTGGTAGGATGCGTGGAAGGAGGAGTATAGCCATCATCCATATCTTTCCAAACAGCAAACCCTTGATACATAATATAAGTATTCATCCTTAGACTCCAAAATTCACATCTTGTTCCATCAAACAATGGTGCCTTTCCAGTAGAGGATCCACTCGCCATTTTTGTGCTTCAAGGATCTCCTTTCAAGTGATCAAAATTATCTAAAAGGACCTTCTCTAATACCAATTATTGGAAGCACAATTGACTGAGCAGGGGGTGAATTATTCATACAAAATTAAATCAGATTTCAGATTACTTATTCAAAACACAAAATCACTTAACTATCCATTAATGTGTGCACACTATCAAATATCACATATGTAATGAACCATGAACAAGATAATCAACACAAGACATAAGATATAATTGGGAAATCCTAAAAGGTAATAAAACCCATTTAAAAACAATATTTTATATTGATATTCTTCAAATTTTGTGAGGCACCAACCCCTAGTTTAGTATAGTTATAACCCTACAAGGAGAACTAACCCCTAGTTTTGTGAAGCACAAACTCCGAACATGGCTATAACCCCCAATATATGATCAAGAACCCACTCAACCACCTTATGATGAAGATATATGATATATTTATGCTTCCACAACCGATAGAGATCACAAGTTCAGCTCACACTCCTCCAAACCCTTGTTCAACCCTAGGTCTTCAAACTTGTACCTTCTTCGATTCTCAAAGATTCAAACCCTTACACAATTTTTTTATCATTATTAAACCTATGACACACTTTATCAGATCTAAAATAATTCTCACACACCTGAAAACTCTCACACCTAGGTCACACTTCTTGCACACACTCCACTAGCTCACAAAAGCACCCAAAACTATGCTTTTATAATCTTTCTTTCATTAAAAATAAAAATAGGTTTGTTTCCTTAATTTATCTAGACAATTACAACTTAAAAACATCCCATGAATGATATCACAGTAGTCACAAATGACCCAAGTAGGTAGACCTATCCAAAACCCTTCATTCATGCACCAAAATCCTCAAATCCCCATCATTGAAATGAGAAAAATATCCCAACACCAAATTTTTTTAGTAAATCTCTAAAAATCACCACACATTTTTAAAATTATATTTAAACATCATAAATGGTCATAAATAACATGATCCATTCAAATTATTTCATTTAATGGGCCAAGTGGTTCATGGCCTTCACAAAACACATGTTTCAAAGCACCTTGAAACTACTTTTGGTTCTCAATACCCCTTAAGATGAACTAGAATAGGGAATATTACCACTATATGGAAACCTCATGACCTTTACAACACTTATAATAAATTTAAATCTCATGAAACAATCACATGTTCAAACCACATCAACTTTTTCCTTCACCAAATCAAGTTGCCTAAAAAGTAGTTTTGCAAATAAAATTGGTTTGCACCCTTATTGATACATTTAGGACCTAAAAATGGATTAATTTGATGAAAAATTCATCCCTATGCACATTCTATGTGATTTCAAACATCAACCAATTAATTTCATGCATTAACAAACTCAAACTTTCAAAAAACAATGACATGTCCTATAAAGCCAAAAATCTTCTTGTCCACAAAATGACCTGAAACCATATCAAAAATCATCATCATGAGATAAAAAAATTATATCACTATAAATATATCTGAATTTTATTTCCAAAAAAACTTGAATCACCTCCTAAATCCTCCTATAGCTCATGTAATGTAAACTTTACTTAAGATAACTTCTAACTGACCCAAAATTACCCTTTGACTAGTCAACACACATAGGGCACACTTTTCCATTTTTATGCATTCGCATGACCTGAAACCTCTTTTGAAATAAATGAGAACTCGCATACTCAAAAAATAATCCAATTAATTAGCAACTCCTTTGGACAACCTTGTCCCAAACTGAACTTCTTCAAAAACTAGTCTGTTTGAGTGGGGTCCACTCATCACTATAAGTTATACCATACATTTTTGGAAATATGGAGGATTCATATATGTGTTCTAATAATAATCCAAAAACTATAAATAAAACATTTCCACTTAGGAATCAAATCTTTCAAACCACTTTTGAGCTAAGGTTTCAAACTCATAAAAAGTTATTTACCTTCTTAATATTCGTTCATAAAAATGTGACGATGAAATGACCTCATTATTTTTTTAAAACATTCTAGACTCAATTTAGAAACATCCTTGAAATCCAAAATTTCCCATGTAAAGCACAAAATTCAAGGTGAGCATCAGAAGACCTAATTTGAGCTGGAAATAGCCTTGTTCTTAACCCTGTTTCACCAAAATGACATAACATGAAAAATACTCATCATGAAAACCTGAAATTTTTCCCACAACACCATGACACACCCTAATAACATATCTAATCATCATTATGTCATAAAAACTCTCAATATTTCTAAACATTGAGACTTGCATAGCTAGCCTTTAGGTTTTTACACTGTAAAGGTTATGGTTAACTGAAATAACCTCATAACACATCATAGAAATAATAAAAATGTTCCTAACATACCTAATAAATAATGATACAACTACATACATGCATCCATAATCTCGTATAGCTCCATAGCTCAACCTCATGCCTCCTAGCATTCATACCTGCTCCAAATGAGCACACGCAACATGATCATCAACCTTGTATCTAAATCCTAAAACTTATGTGAGTACCTAATAACTCCTAAAACATGTTATCCATCATGCTAACATTTTCTCAAGTCACCAAGAATCACATACCACCATGCACTGTCACTTAGGCTAACTAGATCACCTTATTAAGCTTGCAAGAATAAGCCATCCTCACTTAATCACCGATATCATTATGAACACCTCTAAATCACCATGTCATCATCATAATCAGCATGATATGAATCCATTCCATCATCCACTTTGTCATTAATGAGGTTTTTCATCAATGACAACAACATTCCAAAAATAATGTTACCAAAGTATTGGAGACACCAAAATTTGGGTCACACTCCCCTTGATCCCTTTTAAATAACTAGCTCAAGCATACTCATATAACCATGGCCCCTTCCACTCCATCATGTTGTATATATTTTCCCCCTCAGGTCGATATAGAAAAACACAGAGTTTCGACAAGGGAAAATTTGTGCCCAAGGCACAGGTAAAGGGCGTAAAACATGGAGTGTCGACAAGGGAAAATTCGCGCCCAAGGCACAGGTAAAGGGTGCACAACACGGAGTGTCGACAAGGGAAAATTCGTGCCCAAGGCGCAGGTAAAGGGCGCACAACACGGAGTGTCGACAAGGGAAAATTTGCACCCAAGGCATAGGTAAAGGGCACACAACATGGAGTGTCAACAAGGGAAAATTTGCACCCAAGGCGCAGGTAAAGGGCGCACAACACAGAGCGTCGACAAGGGAAAATTCGCGCCCAAGGCGTAGGTAAAGGGCGCACAACACGGAGTGTCGACAAGGGAAAATTTTCACCCAAGGCGTAGGTAAAGGGCACACAACACGGAGTGTCAACACAAATATGGATGTGCCTTAGGCACAGGTAAGAGAGTGTCGATACAAATATGGATGTGCCTTTGGTGCAGGTAAGAGAGTGTCGACACAAATATGGATGCGCCTTTGGCACAGGTAAGAGAGTGTTGACACAAATATGGATGCGCCTTTGGCGTAGGTAAGAGAGTGTTGACAAAAATATGGATGTGCCTTTGGCACAGGTAAGAGAGTGTCGACACAAATATGGATGCGCCTATGGCGCACTTTCAAGAGACGCAACATTCTGAGCGCGACAGAAGCAAACCCCGGCCCGAGATATTCAAACAGCCATAACTTTTCACGGGGAGCTCGGATTAACGCAAGGTTGGAATTTTCGGAAAGCTTATGAGGTCCTCTATCCAACTACAACTAGATATATTTAATTGGGTGGGAACAAATTCTTAAAAATGCAAAATACAGTTCGCCACTTTTGGGGTTTGCTTTAGGGTCCTCACCTACCACCATAATGAGATGAATTAAATGCAACTGGAGGTGGTTGGGGTAGATTTGGAATTCATCTCTCTTTTCTCTCTCATTTTCCTATAAATTGTAAGGAGGGGCTTCTTTCTAAATTTTGGACATTCTTGTTTTGCCCCTCCCTTCTTCTCTTTGGCAGGTGAATTTGTGGAGTTCAAACCTCCCATTTAAAACTATAATGCAACTTTACCTCTTGGCATTTTGTAGTGTGTTGCATCAATCTTTGGAGAAAATAATGCATGTCTGATGGATGATTCTCAACCCTCTCTATGTTCATTTGCATCCTCTTGATCTTTCACTGCAAATCTATTTATCTGTGCATGATCTTGCATTGCATTTTTATGGTTTGTGTTTATCAAAGCAAGACAGTGTTCTTCATTCCTCGGTGCATCACCTTTGTAGTTTAGGTTTTATTTTATGCATCTTCTTACCCTGTCTCCTTGGAAGTTAGATTAGGTTTTGAGTAAATCCTCTACATTTTTATGTGTGCATCTGAACAGAGGAATAGGAACCGGCCTTCATCCGGAGAGCTTTCCCGATTCACAAGGTCCCACACTTTGGAAAAGCTCCATGTTATGCAATCACACTGAGAGTCTCAACCCATCAAGTTGCAGACATTTAGGGGTGTTGTGATTCACCATCAATAGTTTTGGCATGCTTGGTGGGATCAAAGGTCATTCCACAAGATTTGAAGGAATTTTCAAGAAATTTGGACTAAAAAATTGTAGGTTTTACAATTTCACATTTTTCACCTTCCAGATGAACTTTGAAATCAATTTTCAAGGGCTTAACTTGCTCAAAACAAGTCAAAATTTCACCAGTTGATAGATCGGGGATAATATTCAAAAGGGTATTCTTAGATTTTTGATATTTTGACTTTCAAAATTTCATGGTTTTTAGTATTTCAGGTTTTCCTAGGTGTTGAGCGTGTCCCAAGTTCCGACATGGTGTATTTCAGGTTTTGTAAGTTACCTTACATGACTTAAGTTTTACCTGTACCTTTTGGGGATTAGTAGCTGGCACACAAAAAACTCGATAACCGAATTGAAGAACTATATCTTCTGGGTCCTTCAAGCTTTTAAATTCTATTTTTAATATTGTCAGGTTTGGTGTGTAACTTGGCAGAATCTAGCCTTTTGAGGCTCATTATCTAACACATCTGGCGACTCCAAAGGGATAGAATTCAGTGGTTTAGCAGCAATAGTTTCCCAGGTGCATGAGAAGAATTCGAACCAGGTCTGATACTCGAGAAGAGGGGTTATTTTTCCACTTACAGCTATCACTAGGAAGAGGAAGGAGAGGAAGAGGACCATGAAGATCACCATCTCCACCTAACCAAACTTTGTCTACACCTCCACCTAGTAGACCTTTTCTCGCATCAACCAGAGTTCTTAGGCCAATCATAATGGCACATCTACCACCGAATCCCTTTGTCAATTTCACGGCAAAGAACCCACTTGCCCTCAATGCACAGAATCCAGTTCCAATTGCAGCATTGAAGAACATTCCATTTTTCACTGGAGAAAATCATACCACTCCTGGTGATCATGTCAAAGACAATTCTAACATTTGTGCATGCGATCCATGAGATAAATGAAATGGATGTTCTTTGTCAAATTGCTGGAATCTTCATTCAAAGGGAAGGCATTACAATGGTTTAGGAGCCTTGGAGCTGGTTCTATCCAAAATTAGAATCAGTTATGCATAGTTCTCCATGATCGTTTGGAGAAAAGGGAGATAATTTGTCTCTGCTAGAACAATTGACGACTATCAAGAGAGCTCCCCATGAGCAGCTGACCGACTTCAACTCTAGATTTCAAAGGTCTTGGGATAGAATTCCAGTGGCCGTTATGCCAACAGCTAAAGGTGCTTTTCTATACTATCTTAAGGCTTTGAATTCTGATATTTCTATGTTAATTCAATTTATGGGAGGCACAACCTTACCTGCTACTTATAGCATTGCCATTAGGGCTGAAAACTATCTTATTCAAGCTGGTAAGCTGGCTCCTAGGCCTCCCATGCCCTTGTATCCAAACTTAGAAAATCCAAGCACTAGTCAAGCACCCACTTTGGCTCCTATTCCCACTCCTAGAAATCAAAGTTTAAATGAAACTTCTACTTCATCCTCTAGTGCTTCAAATGAACTCCAAGAGGTTATGAAATAGTTGCAAAACCTTGGAAATGAGCTGGTGACTATCAAAAGATAGCAAGCTCAAAGTGCTAGACCGTATCAGCCTCAAGCACAGTACCAGGCTAGGCCACCATACCAGCCCAATAGGCCACCCAATCTAGCTACAAATCAAATCCAAGTAAGGCCTCCCACCAATAGACCATTTCATCCCTATAACCCCAATGTTGCATCTACTTCTAAAGCCTTAGTGCCAGTGCAAAACAACATAGCTCAAGAGTATGATTGGTGTTTCCCATGCAATGAACCTCACAACCAATCTATGTGCTTCAATGGTGCTTTGAACCAAGCCTTGATGGTGACAACTACTGGTGTAGAGGGTGAAGTGAGTCAAGAAACAAATCAGCAACAAGGGACATCTCAGCAAAACACAGCTCCAAATGATACCGCACTTGCGAATTGGCAAGCTGAGGATTTTTGTGGCATGAATCAAACAATTTCTCAGAGTGTAGCAGCTAACACAAGATCAAAGAAGAGGAATATTGGTGAAGGGTAGTCATTGGCTCCAAGTGATCTACAACCTTCCATCACTCCACAAGGTGTTGGTAAGCAAAATATAGTTCCAAACACGCAAGGACAACCCAAACCACCTTCTAAACCAACTCAAATGCCAATTATTGCTACCCATGCACAAGAAAGGAATGCACAGACTAAAGGACAACAAAGAGATGTTTCATCCCCATTTAGCATCATTGATCAAATGAAGAAGACAAATGTGAATATATCAATGTGGGAATCTTTATCCATCCCAGGCCAAAGAGATCTTCTACAAGCTGCCATGAAGAATTGGTCAACTTCAAACTAGCATGTCCACATGCAAGAGAAGGTCCTCACAAATGTTGCTCAGCCTGTAGGGAATCATGGAGGATGACAAGGTGAAGTTTTTAAACCCCCTCCATTCTATGTTTCATTAATCATTGGGAATAAACTAGTACACAATTGCATGATTGATTATGGGGCAAGTAGTTCTGTCATGCCCAAGAAAATAGTTGATCAACTAGGTCTCCAATATGAAGTCATATCAAAGGGGGTAGTGCAGTTGGATGGGACAGCAGTAGCAATGGTGGGAGTGATTAAAGGTTTGAATCTTACCTTGCATGCATGCCCCAACGTTACCATTTTGCAAGATGTGTCAGTGATAGATTTGCCACCACTCTTTGCCCTATGCTTATCAAGGGATTTCACAGCTAGAATTGGAGGCTACTTATCTGCTGACTGGTCACACATGTTGTTCAGAAAAAGATATGGTACTAAGGTCACAATCAGATCCGAACCAATTGCAAAATTTCATATTGAGCCTCATACTCCAAGCCAAATCAATGCCAACTGTTCAGCATTTGATCAAGAAGATTATCAAAGCATAGATGAAGCTGACACCAAAGTTGGAAGCATCCCAGATTTGACTCTTGATGAATGGGAAAGCAAGGTACATGCTTTTGATCCCTACCAAGAAGAAGAAGAATATGAGCTAGGAGTCTATTGCATGCATGAAGGAAACCAACCTATTCCTAACATCACCAAACCATACCATAAGGATGACAATGAGGTATGGCAATTATTTTTTGATGGATCAAGGAGTAGGCAAGGTGCAGGAGGAGGAGCTATGCTTGTTTCACCTCAAGGCATCAAACATTATTCAGCTTTCCGTTTCCAGTTTTCCTGTTCAAACAACATAGCTGAATACGAGGCCTTGATTCATGGACTTCATTGGGCCAGGAAAAAGGGCATAAAGAACTTACAGGTGTTTGGAGATAGTGAGCTAATCGTCAATCAAGTCAGGGGACAACATGCTACAAAGAATGAACTGCTTGAAGAACTACAAGAATAGGGTGTGGGACCTCGTTGAGGATTTTGAAGCTTTCAATATCGTGTCCATACCTGGAAGGAAAAATGAAGCGCGGATAGGCTCACAGGCGAGTTGGAGCAAAATTTGATGTGGTTGAAAACATCACAAGGAAAAAACAAAACCACATATCCATGTGATTGTGAGGCCAGCGATTCCGAGATAATAACACAAGCTAGCGGTGTTTGAGAACAATCAGAGTTGTCAATTTCTTACAAGAAGAGGCTGAATTCTCAGCTAGGAATCAAGATAGACTAGAGAAACAATACAGTGATCAAGTAGTGAAGTTGCGGAAAAACAAGCTTCCCAAGGGTTTAGTAACATTGGAATCTATCTTCAACCCTAACGACCAGTTTCGTAAAGAAAAGGCTAACATGCAAGTCAAGAGAGAAGATTCAGAGCCAATTCCGGTTGGGGAAGGTAGAACACTTCAAATTGGTAAAGTGGCCACTGAGCAGGAGAAATCAGATTTCATACAACTTTGCCAAGAATTCCCAGATGTCTTCGCTTGGAGCTATGAAGACTTGAGAGGATTCAATCCGAAGTTGGCACAACATACCATAGAATTGGATCCAGATGCTAAGCCCATCAGGTAGAAGCAGAGACCAGTCAACCCCACATTGAGCCTCTAATGAAGAAAGAGTTAAACAAGCTAATAGAGGCAAGCATTATATTTCCGATCAAGCACTCAAGCTAGGTTGCAAACTTGGTTCCAGTCAGGAAGAAGAGTGGAGAAATCAGGTTGTGTGTAGACTTCCGAGACCTCAACAGGGCATCTCTTAAAGACCATTACCCACTTCCTTCAATGGAACAAATATTGCAAGTGGTATCCGGTTCGGAGAGATTCTCTCTCCTAGATGGCTACTCAGGGTATAATCAGGTAATGGTGAAAGAAGATGACCAATTCAAGATGGCTTTCACCACCAAATGGGGCACCTATGCCTACAAGAAGATGCCATTTGGGCTATCAAATGTTGGAGCCACTTTCCAAAGGGCAATGGATATGGCATTCAAAGGATTGATCAATAAAATAGTTCTAATATATCTTGATGACATCACTGTATTCTCCAAAAATGCAGTGGATCACCTCTTTCATTTGAGGCAAGTATTTCAGAGGTGTAGAAAATTTGGGGTCTCATTGAACCCCAAAAAATGTATATTCTTGGCTCACAAAGGAAAACTTCTAGGCCATATTGTTTCAAAGGAGGGATTGACGATTGACCCAGAAAGAGTTGAAGCAATTCGAGCGTTGCCATTGCTAAGTCACAAGAAGGATCTTCAAAGCTTCTTGGGAAGGATCAATTTTTCCACAGGTTTGTTCTAAACTTTGTAGCTCTCGTAAAGCCAATAACACTGATGTTGAAGAAGAGCATGGCATTTAAGTGGACATCTGAAGGCAAGGCAAGTTTTGAGGCAATAAAAGAGGCTATATCTCAAGCTCCAAATCTCGTCAATCCAGACTTCTCCAAGGACTTCATGTTATATACCTTCGGTGGTGGAGACACAATTTCTGTAATCCTGGCACAACAAAACAAAGAAGGATTAGAACAACTAGTTGCTTTCTTCAGTCAAGGCTTGGAGGAATATGAAACTAGGTACTCTTTCATTGAAAAGCATGTCCTTGCAGTGATCAGGAGTTTAAAGAAATTCAAGCACTTGGTCTCAAACAATAAGATTCAATTATTGGTCTCTCATGTGGGAGTCAAGGACTTCCTTCTAAACAAGGATCTGAATGAGAAACGTGTAGGATGGATCACTCGTGTCATGGAATATGACATCGAAATTAATGTCACTAAGCTAGTATGTGGAAAAGGACTATGTGAACAACTAGCTTTGGTCGAAAATTTGAAGTAGGTGATGAAAAAGAAACTCGCTTGTACCACAGGATGGTCAAGAACAAGAAAATGATGATGTGCCCACTCCTTTTTGGACTCAGAATATGATACACTTCCTACAGGCAGGCCTATGCCCTCTAGAATTGAGCAAAGCAAAAAGAGATAATTCAGATTACAAGCATTCCATATGTGCTTGTTGATGGTGTTTTGTTTAAAAAGACATCAATGGAATTCTATTGAGGTGTATTGGGACAGAGTCAAATTGAGAGGGTGTTACGAGATTTTCACGATGGAGATTTTGGAGGACATTTTTCCCCAGTAATAGCTCTCTAAGATAATGAAGGCGGGTATTATTGGCCCACGGTGTTCGGTGGATCTATACATGGATAAGAAAATGCAAGAAATGTGCACTCTTCACGGGCAAAGAAAGACTAGCCGCGCTTCCATTGCACCCAATTTTGGTTGACCAACCATTTATGCAATGGGGATTGGAATTTATTGGGGTCATAAATCCTAACTCAAGCCAAGGCCACAAGTGGATTCTCATGGCAACAAGACTATTTCACCAAGTGGACTGAAGCAGTAGTGCCCAAAGAAGTAAATGAGTCTAAAATACTAGACTTTAATGAAGGAATAGTGACCAGGTTTGGTGTGCCACCACTATCATATCGTCATAATGCATTGGCATTCATAGGTTCCAAGATTACATAATGGGCTATCAAGAATGGAATCTATTTGAGCACCTCTTCAAATTATTACCCGCAGGTAATGGACAGGTAGAGTCCATGAACAAGAATTTGCTAAGAATCATCAGAAGGAATCTAGATGAAAACCAAAGGACATGGCATACCAAGCTAAAATCGGTAATATGGGCTAACAGGATAATGCCAAAGAGATCTACAGGTAATTCTCCCTACAAGTTGGTCTATGGGAAAGAGGCAGTATTGCCTATATCATTAGAATTGCCAACATTGGAGCTCATGAAGTAGTTGGAGTTGTTTGAGTTTGAACCAATGGGGGCCAGGTATGCAGAGTTGATGGAATTGGAAGAAATAAGAGAACATGTAGTTCTGATGATTGAAAAGGATCAAGCCTTAGTAAAAAGATGGTTTGATAAGAAGGCAAGAGTAAGGACCTTCCAGGAAGGGGACCTAGTTCTGAAATGGGATGCAGATCGGGAAAACCAGAAGGCATTCCAAGTTTGATGCCATTTGGAGTGGCCCTACATGGTCACGGGATGTAAAAGTAGTAATGCCTTCCAATTGTCTACATTGGATGGAGAAGAACTCCCGATTCTCGGTTAACGGAATCTATCTTAAACATTGCTACTAAAAGGAAAAGGTTTACCCTTGTAAATATTAGCCTAGATTTTAATTCCTCTAAGTGCGTATGCACATTGTCTTGTTGTAGTTAGGTTTCAATTTCCCTAAGTGCTCCGGCATAGGTTTTGTTGCTCTCAGGTTGAATTTCTACAATTCAGTATGCTCTCAAAGAAGGATTGCGGTATCAGGCTCGGGATCGGGATCACGTTGGTTTCAGGTTATTGCTTATGAATCCATGCCCAATGGATTGTTAAAAGGCCATTGATCTTCTACCTAGCAGGCAAGTGATCCCGTTGAGTCACCAAATTGTTGTATATATTTTCCCCCTCGGGTTGATATAGAAAAACACGGAGTGTCGACAAGGGAAAATTCGCACCCAAGGCGCAGGTAAAGGGTGCAAAACATGGAGTGTCGACAAGGGAAAATTTGTGCCCAAGGCATAGGTAAAGGGCGCACAACACGGAGTGTCGACAAGGGAAAATTTGTGCCCAAGGCGCAGGTAAAGGGTGCACAACACGGAGTGTCGACAAGGGAAAATTCACGCCCAAGGCGCAGGTAAAGGGCGCACAACACGGAGTGTCAACAAGGGAAAATTCACACGCAAGGCACAGGTAAAGGGTGCACAACACGGAGTGTCGACAAGGGAAAATTTGCGCCCAAGGCACAGGTAAAGGGCACACAACACGGAGTGTCGACAAGGGAAAAATTATGACCAAGGTGTAGGTAAAGGGCGCACAACACGGAGTGTCGACACAAATATGGATGTGCCTTTGGCACAGATAAGAGAGTGTCGACACAAATATGGATGCACCTTTGGCACAGGTAAGAGAGTGTCGACACAAATATGGATGTGCCTTAGGTGCAAGTAAGAGAGTGTCGACACAAATATGGATGTGCCTTTGGCGTAGGTAAGAGAGTGTCGACACAAATATGGATGCGCCTTTGGCGCAGGTAAGAGAGTGTCGACACAAATATGGATGTGCCTTTGGCGCAGGTAAGAGAGTGTCGACACAAATATGGATGCACCTTTGGCGTAGGTAAGAGAGTGTCAACACAAATATGGATGCACCTTTGGCACAGGTAAGAGAGTGTTGACACAAATATGGATGCGCCTATGGCGCACCTTCAGGAGGCGCAACATTCGAGCGCTGACAGAAGCAGACCCTGACCTAGATATTCAGATGGCCATAACTTTTCACAGGGAGCTCGGATTAACACAAGGTTGGAATTTTCGGAAAGCTTACGAGGTCCTCTATCCAACTACGACTAGATATCTTTAATTGGGTGAGAAAAAATTCTTAAAAATGTAAAATACAGTTCGCCACTTTTGGGGTTTGCTAGGGTCCTCACCTACCACCATAATGAGATGAATTAAATGTAACCTGGAGGTGGTTGGGGTAGATTTGGAATTCCTCTTTCTTTTCTCTCTCATTTTTCCTATAAATTGTAAGGAGGGGCTTCTTTCTAAAGTTTGGACATTCTTGTTTTGCCCCTCCCTTCTTCTCTTTGGCAGGTGAATTTGTGGAGTTCAAACCTCCCATTTAAAACTATAATGCAACTTTACCTCTTGGAATTTTGTAGTGTGTTGCATCAATCTTTGGAGAAAATAATGCATGTATGTGGATGATTCTCAACCCTCTCTATGTTCATTTACATCCTCTTGATCTTTCACTGCAAATCTAGTTATTTGTGCATGATCTTGCATTGCATTTTTATGGTTTGTGTTTATCAGCAAGACAGGTGTTCTTCATTCCTCGGTGCATCACCTTTGTAGTTTAGGTTTTATTTTATGCATCTTCTTACCCTGTCTCCTTGGCAAGTTAGATTAGGTTTTTGAGTAAATCCTCTACATTTTTATGTGTGCATCCGAATAGAGGAATAGGAACTGCCTTCATCTGGAGAACTTTCCCGATTCACAAGGTCCCACACTTTGGAAAAGCTCCATGTTATGCAATCGCACCGAGAGTCTCAACCCATCAAGTTGCAGGACATTCGGGGGTGCTATGATTATACATCAACACCCACATCACCATTAATTTAATTAATTAAATTAAATTAATATATATCCTAACAATATTTAATATCTAATTACCTTAATTTCTACCCCACCACCTCACCTAAACACCTCATCTAGCCACCTCACCCTAGACCTATTCTTGGAATGTTTCCATAACTAACAATAGCTAAGTCTTACTTGCCTTAATGAGCTAAGATTTTTCTAACCCTAAAATCAATCCCTAAAATCTCTCTAACCACATTCCCGCTCATTAGAAGGGAATTTTTGTTCTAATCTTTGAGGATAAATGAATCAGGCTAAATTAAATCGAAAGATCTCCCATTTTAGTAAACCTAGGGAATATTGCCTTAATCAAGTCGGTCACCCCTAAACGATGTCGATCGACTTGGAACCGCGTCGATTACCATTTATTCACCTAAACAACCTTATTTTGGGTTGGCACATTTAGAGATCAAGGAAACGAGATCAGAGCTACATGCAAGCAAAACCATCATCCTTTTATGTATCCAGACATCTAGAGCCATCACCAGGACAAATATTGAAGCATTGCATTCACGGAATCATTTTGGGAACCACTTCTACGATATCCAATGATATTCTTCTGATCAATAGCCACCTCCATTTAGCCATCAAAACCAAAGAGTACGATTAAGTACATCTCTACCAAGATTGTCTATTTTAACATAGTTAACTTTTGTCATTCCTGTCATTAGTTTATACTTTTCATGTTCATTCCTCCATTTCTTATTAGCTTGTAATCCTACCATTTCCCTTACCCACACCACCAAATCGCCATTCTGACCTAATATCTATTTCTGAGTATACTTGAGATCTCCACAGACCTTCTCATCCACTCTCCCAACCTCATTTGACCTCATATCAGCCCCTTCCATTTGATCTATTCAATTTATTTTACCTTGACCATACCCGATGCCGGTTATCCACAACCATCATCGATTCTACCTAAACCAGCATCGGTCATACCCAACCGTCGCTCGGTCTTTCTGTTTTATCCCTTGACCAAGAACAAACCCAACAATCATCTCACCAGTTGACCTAAACAACCCAAAATTAGATCATGACTAGTTCCAGCAACCTGAAACCTACTTATTATTTAGATCTGACTATAACCTAGCTTGTTATATTAGATTTTCTTATTATACTTGAATGAGATACCTAAATCATATCAACTATAGTAGGACTTTTTTATTTCTCACATTAATTTGTCATAAACAGTGGATTGACAACCATCTAGGAAGTATCACACTTCCTGGATCTAGCACATGCTAGGTAGTCCACTTTGTCATATATCATTTAACTATCCTTTTAATGTCTTGTTTTCTATTACAAGTAGTTCCTCCTATCCAAAAGGAAGCTCTCATAATCGGCATTAGATCAAGAAGTCGGAACACACGCAATTAACCATCAACTGACCATCATTTAATTGGTATTGCTCCTTTACCCTTACCCTTATCTATTTCATCATTTCAAAAGGTAAAGAAAATGGTGAAATAGTTTGCACACCAAATGGGGACCCATCAGGGGTTCTTATTGCATTTTCTTTATTCCTAGGAAAAATTTTCGTGTTTGTTTCCTTCAAAAATTGTACACATTAATCTTCTTCCTTGGTAATCTTCTCTTCTTTAATTCTAATTGCTATGAAGATACACTTTCTTTTGGTGCATTTAAAAACACCATTCTTCTTGCTTTTTGCATTTAGTGAAAGAGCATACCATCTCCTATTCACCATTTATGTCATTGAACATAATCTTTTGATTTAGGCTTAAAATTTATTGCATTACATTCTAATTTGTTACATTTAGATAGCATTAAAATGAGGGAAACCTATATGGTGGAAGTCATGCCCAGCTGATGGTTGACACAAAGAATCGTAGAAAGAACATTTTCTCTCTCTATTTATTACCAAAATTGTACAAAATCAAAATATACACATCTTTCTTGAACAACATCTTAACCAGGAAAATTTGTTAGTGATCACACGATCCGATTGGAAAGTACTCCCTAGCTCATTGTCTCTGTCGATTCATCATCTCAGAGGATGGCCCACCGCCACCATAACATACCTGAAACCTCTCCTTTTAGATATCCTTCTTCATAGGACACCTTCCTAACCAAAAATTATGTTCTAAATACACACAATCAGTTCTAAATAGCATAAGCTAAACAAACATAAGAAAATCACTATTAGGATTGTGCTTTTTCTTAGCATTCTTCTTGACTTGTGTTTTGAGGTGTGAGACTACGACTCTCCATTTTTCTTCTTCCTTGCACACTCCACCATCGTAGTTGGAGTATTCTAAATTTTTTTGAGTGTGTCAGGGCCCCATCTCCTCATTCTCAGGTTTCTAAGTTTGATTCTTCACTTAATTTAATTCACAAAACCCAATTTCTTCATTTCTTTCTAATTTCATAGTCACCGATGTCGGTCCAGTGACCGTTGCTAGTTCACATCTAACTATCATTAGTTAAACCCTAACGGTGTCGACTGATTTCTAGTTATTTTACCCGAATTGCCTTCATCACTCTTTATGTTCTATTTCGTGCCCTCGGGCAGCATCATATTTCTCCCATGTTGATACCTCTTTTATCATACACAGCTTTCCCAAGACACATCCAACATTCATGTTTCATTCTTTTAGACTAGTTTTCTTCCACACGTGACTGTATCGATTCAAGAATCGTCATCAATTTTTCCTCAATCGCACTCGGTCAACCCACCATCATCAATTTTCCCTCAACTATCACTGGTCAACCTAACCATCATCAGTTTCCTATGTTTGATTTTCAAAATATAGACATTGACTAGATTCACCTCCCGAACCCCATTATTCTCTGTTTCTACTATTTTCTGTGTCATCTACAAAATACAGTCTTACCAGGTCAACACTTGTTCACATGGTGCGACTCTAGCCAGACTAATGCCCTCATATTCCATGCTAGTTGTCAATCACCGCCACCTATTCCCTCACCACCTTCCGTCCCTGTCACCCATGGGTCTAACCCTACCTACCACCATTGTTGCAAGTGACGAATATTTTGCACAACTCCTTGATCATAACCCCGTGGCCTTACGGTTCTAGATTTCCCACTCTTCCACCCGAGACTCCTGAGGTTAGTTGATATATGACATGCCTGTATCCATCTCTTTTGCCCTTTTTTTGCTTCTGCATCAGCCCCTAATAATGTGGCATTACCCTCACTGTTTCACCCCTAGTAGTTTTACATGCTAGGCCCCATATCCGCCATGACCGTTGTGTCTGCAAATTCACTCGTTCTATCGTATCTGTTGTCCCCTCATCAACCACCCAAACCATAGCCCAATCTACACCCATTGTCTCACAAATACCCATTACAACACAACCACCCGTGGTGTCGGTGACCCCTACTCCATTCCAAATCTCATCCTCTCCATCCCACAAACACTACCCCCAATTGCTACTAAGAGTCACAATAACCATCCCACCTACATACACCTACTATCAACAACCCCCTATCTCATCTCGTCATGTATTCTAGATATGTGCCTTCTATGTTAGTTCCTTATTCTCAACCTCCCTATTAGGTTCAATATCCACCCCCTTATGCCACAAGAGGTGTCCCTCCATCACAACCTACCAATGACCTCATCAAGTTGATGATGGAAAAGATGCAGACATTAGAAGCATCGGTTTCTGGCTCATGTAATTCCCTCACCTATGATGAAATTTGTAATGAACCTATTCACCCATCCATTCCTATTCGACCATACCCCGTACATTGGGAAATTCCAAAATTCAACCGCTTCAATAGAAAAGAAGATCCACAACAACATTTTTGCCCTTTAAATATGGGTGTTACCTGATTGCCCATGATGACGCTTTACTTTTGAGGACTTTCCCAATGTCCCTGACAGGACCTGCATTGGACTAGTATAGTGGACTACCAAGACACTCCATTTACTTGTTTAATCAAGTAGTCCAAGCTTTCCTAGATCACTTCTCCATCAACATTGTTAAGAAGGTTACCATGACTGATCTTTATTCCACATGACATGACAGTATGACGAGGAGTTTATCACTAACTTTGTTGCTCAGCACCGGTGCAGCCTCATTAACCAACTCATATTCCAATTACCTCAAATTGAGCTTATAGAACTATTTACTTAGGCATGTGCTAGACATATCTCACCAAACCTGTAGGTGAAAACATTTCACACTTTCGACGAGGCATTCACCATGGCATGGAAATTGGAAATTTGTGTTATTGAAGAAAAGATTCAACTTTGTAATAAGAACATTGCGTTCAAATCAAATGATGCTTCTTCATCTTCGAAACCCCAAAACAACTATTCAATGCCCAAAGGGTCTGTTAATGCCTTAGTTCTAAAATCTAGTCCCCCTCATCAATCAAACCCACCCAAACCTCCTTCTAATCTCTCCCCCATCCAATCTTTCCAATTCAGATGAGAACAACAAAAGTACACTTCCATAGGAGAATCTTATTCTTCTATTTTGGAAAATCTTGTTAAGGTGGTGTCATTACCATGGCAAGTAAATTGGAAATTTGTGTTATTGAAGAAAAGATTCAACTTTGTAATAAGAACATTGCGTTCAAATCAAATGATGCTTCTTCATCTTTGAAACCCCAAAACAACTATTCAATGCCCAAAGGGTCTCGTTAATGCCTTAGTTCTAAAATCTAGTCCCCTCATCAATCAAACCCACCAAAACATCCTTCTAATCTCTCCCCCATCCAATCTTTCCAATTTAGATGAGAACAACGAAAGTACACTTCCATAGGAGAATCTTACTCTTCTTTTGGAAAATCTTGTTAAGGCCGGTGTCATTACCCTTCCACCTATAAAACCGCATACTAGTTTTGATCTGAGATACCCATGCCTACATGGTATAAGGAACATGACTTTTGCAACTATCATCATGTTAAAGGTCACAACAAAAATAACTACATCACCTTCAATAATATCGTCCAAGAAATGTTAGATAATGGAGATCTAGTCTTGATATCCCGAATGCACCTTCTAACCAAAACTGCATATCTTCAAGAAGCTATTCCCTAATCATGCCCCATCTTCCAAACAAGTTGGTGATACCTCAAACAATGATGTCGATGTCTACGAGTTCCATGCTATTTTCGATGATATACTAGTTGCTTCCCAATTACCTCATGTTCCTTCCATAGATGAAATATTATCCTGCGCTCCCAACCTACACCGAGAATCTATTTCATCTACTCCTCTACCCATAGAGGAACCCCTTCATTTTCCCCTTCACTTGTGGAAGATCCTATAATCAACACGCCACCTTTGACCCCTCAAAATTCTCGAGCAGTTGTCAGTGGCACCTCTCCTACTCATAGAAGATGCAGGTCCACTACCTACACCAACACAAGGAAAGTCCACTTTGGCTGGCCCATCCTCTCCTCTACCCATAGAGGATCCTATTGAAGTATTGGTGTCTTTTGATGACCCTTCACCATCGGACCTTCAAGAGCTTATTGACCTGCTTTCATCTCTCTTACCCACAGAGTCCGAGGCTAGCCATTTCCTTGTATCTCAAACACATTTTATGGGGATTGCCACTCAATCCACATCACCCCGCTTACAACAACACCATTTTCACACTTGGTCGATCCCCTAGACTATGTTGATAGAACCTTACTTTGGGGATGCCTTCTACTTCATGTTTCAACACAAATGCATCTGTCACTTGCTGACACCTCCACTATCTATCGAAAAGTGTTTCGAGTGACCAAGCTAAACATAACCACAACTATTAAATTGCCTTCCACGTAACCACTCATGGCCCAACTCACACCTTTTCCCATAGCCCAAAGATACATCTACACCCATTCCCATGCCTATATCGTCTCCCTTACCTAAACCTATCACTACCTTAGGGGTCATACCAATAGCTAGCCTTACTCACCCACCCATCAAATTAGATTTAGCTACATCTTCCAAAACTAACACCAAACTTAACCTAGCCCCTAAAAATAAGATCCAATCTCCTATATCTCATACCTAACCTCACCTAGCACACATTTATCACCTTCACCCCTTTTGTCCATCCTAGGACCTCACCCCTCGACCCTAGCCAAGAAACCCCCATCCACCGGTAAACCAAGAACGTAGCAACCCATTTCCCCATCACAGACCTCTAATATACCCAAGTGACCCACACAACCTCTGCCCTCACTTGTAACCTTCTTACCACCCATACCTCTAATACCATCAATAAATTCTTCACTACCCATGACACTTCCTTCTCTTTCACTCACGCCTCTTGCCCAACCCACACCACCTACCTCCACAACACCTCGGTTACCCCCATGGGTAACCTACCCTCTTCCACCATCAGCTTTTCCTCCACATCTCGTACACCCATATCACCTTTACCCAAAAAGATGCAACCTAAAGCTAAAAATTGCTACCCTCCAATAATGTAGTTAAACCAACCAAACCTTCCATTACTAGTTCTTCTACCTTTCCCCTACCCAAGCAGATACAACCAACACCTAAGACCACACCACACACCAAACTAGTAGCCCAACCTACTCCCCCTCTTGAAAAGACTCTTCCTCCATAGTCAGCCACACCTATACCCAAACCCACATTTACCTCTCATTGTGATCCATTAATAGGGTCCTACACCAAAATCTTAACCAATCTCCTCAAAAAAATTTCATCACATTACCACCTCTTTGACCTTACGACCCACTCAAACCTAAACCAAAAGGGTTTGATGAAACCAAAATTTGTGCCTACCATCATGTGCCAGGACACGACGTAGAGAAATATAAGGCCTTAAAAACTGCCCTAATCCAATTATGTCCTCCTAAAGAAAATTTTGACGATGATGATCTTCTTGATGAGGACCCCATTTTACCTTCACCAATTTCCACATATCTTCTCTCGTTACCTACTCAGTGACTAAAATCTCCACCCCCACAACTCTTTGAACCACCCCCGAGAATCAAGACTAACATGGTTCGTATAAGAGAGTTTGCCAAACCACCACCCAAATACCAATGCGCCCTACTCATCTCACAAGGCTCGTATCCACCACTAGGTATTGTCCCTCTTCTTGCTATACCTTCCATGACACACCCTCTTCATCCACCTCCCCGATTAACATGATCAACATTGCCACTGTGCTCGGAAAGACAAGGGCAAGGAGAAATTAACTAGCCATCAACCAACCCTATACCCAATATACCATCTGCACCCACACCCAAAGTCATCATTCGAGGTCCTTCATATCCCATTTCCAAATGGGTCACACATCACACAATGCTAAAACAAATACACCAATCCCCCTCAAGATGTCTTTATACAACCTCATCCAAACCTCGAGTCACATCCTCAAGCCCTCATGGAGGTCCTTCAATCTATCAAAGTCTTACCAGATGACCCCACACCCGTAGCCTCCATCATTACCCCTCACCGACTTTGACCTCTCTCACTAGGTCTTTGCCTTCCTCTACACCTCCACCCACTCACCAAGTGGCCACCCTTAGCTTTTCAGATAAAGAGATCACTCCCTTCCAGTCTGATAACCCCAACCCCACTCTTTTCATCTTCATTTTTATTGATAATATACACATACGACGCATTATGATCGATGGTGGTGCTAGTATTAACATCATCTTCTCCCATGAGTATGACCAAATGCAAATACCTACCAATTACATACATGGTAACCCTACTATGCTACATTCCTTCAAGGATGCCATGACCTCTACCCTAGGTACAGTCGTTCTCTGTGTACATGTACGGCCCCACACCATCCCAAAACTTTTCTATGTCCTAGAAGGGGAATTCTAGTATAACTTACTACTTGGCTGACCTTGGATCCATGTTATGGGTTGTGTCCCTTCGACTTTACATTGATGCCTCAAATTTTAACACGAGGGACATAATTACACCATCCCTACCGACCCATCACCTTTCAAGACCTGTAACATGCTATATCGACCCAATGATGTGCTTGTACCAGTCAAGACATCTAGCTACCACCACCACTTCACCTTCACCCATGAGCCCATCCACCAAAATTTGCACTACTTGCTTATGTCTAACCTCGCTATCCCCACTACGCTTTGTAGCCTCTACTATCGCCACCCATGTTTCTCCTTCATCTAGTGAGCCATCCATACCCACTACCCACATACCAACTACTCGATCCCTTTGAATGTTTTTTTCAACACCTCACTCAGGGGAATACCGTCTATACAATATCTATACCTTCCTCACCCCACAAGAATATGGGAATCTACATCAACACCCCGGTTATGAAATCTACATCGGTGACATATTCCCTTATGGCCCTCCCCACCTTTGCACCAACCTAACATTTGTGGGACTTGATATGGCCAACTATAAACCTGAACCTCCATCCCAAACCCAACCATTTTCATCTAACCTACACTCCTCAAGAACTACCGCTTTGCTCACACTTTCCTCCACCGGTGCACATGGAAAGGATTTGGCTTTGGATTTTATGAATAAGGCCACCACACTGTCATCTCATGTACCTCTCATAAACATAATGATCATAGTGGCATTGGTTTTAACACTCCATCCTCTAAGAAGGTTTGCATCGACCTTATCCAGGATGAGAAATATTCCCCCTCTCATTCACCCACATTACCATCTTCACCCATGAAGTCCATAGATCCTGAATCTATTCCTCCTAACTTTTTTTTTTCTAAAATGTTGTTTCCTAGGACTTCGACCTATCAACGCGATGGCGAGGCTCCCTCTTCTCTCCCATTCCTATATCTTGACATGATCGATGACGATACACCTTCAATTAACATCGTTCAATGTTAGGACGATGAGTCCATCCTCACCTACCTTGGTGCAGAAGACTCTTATATTCACTAGTCATTACCCTCTGAGATGCAAACCATGTTGAACAAATCAACCATTGAAATCAACATTAATACTCAGGACAACCCACACATTCTAAAGATTGGCCAATCCTTAGATGCTACTTGAATAGGAAGCCTTCACCTCTTTCCTTCGGGACCATAGCAATGTATTTTCCTGGTCCTATGTCGATATGCCTGGTATTGACCCAAAAATTGTGGTTCACAATATTGTAACCATTCCTAATGCCAAACCCATCAAACAAAAGTTGTGGAAAATGCATCCTTGCATTGCTCTTCTGGTCAAAGAAGAGCTTCAGTGCCTTCTCTTGGTTTCCTTCATTCTACCCATTGATTATCCCCAATGGATTTCTAACATCATTCCTGTCATGAAAGCAACAAGGGGACTCTGCATTTACATGGATTTCTATGACCTCAACCTCACATGTCCCCAAAGACAATTTCCCACTACTGTGGCATTTACCAACTAGTTGATCTCACCATTGGCCATGAAATGTTATCACTCATGGATGGTTTTTCAAGCTACAATCAAATATTACTAGCTCCCGAGGATCATCACAAGACTACCTTCATCACCCCTTAGGGGACTTTCTGCTATCGAGTCATTCCCTTCGGCCTCAAAAACAATGGTGCTACATATTAGCAAGCCATGACTTACATCTTCCATGACATCATGCATCACATATTGAAGGATTACGTAGATGATCTACTTTCCAAATCCAAGCATCAAACCGAACACCTTCCCATTCTTAAATTCATCTTTTACCACCTCATCAAGTATTGTGTTCATCTTCAACCGAAAAAGTGTGTCTTTGTGGTAATTTTCAGGAAACTCCTAGGTTTCATCGTTTCTTTACATGGCATAGAATTTGATCCTCTACTAGAGTCAAGGCTATCCTTGAAATTCTGCCATCCACTAATCTCCATCAACTTCGCACCTATAGGGAAAGTAGCAAACAATTCATCATATTATCTCCCATCTTTCCAACCGATGTCAACCATTCCATCATCTTCTCAAGAAATATGTATCGTTTAAAAGGGATGATGAATGCCATAAAGCCTTTGAAGCCTTAAAAACACCTCCTTCAACGACCGGTGAGAATTCCTCCTAAGGATGACTAGCCCTTCTACCTATATATTTTTGCCATTGACCATTCCCTAGGTGCGATGCTCACTCATCGCAATGACCAACAACGAGCAAGCGGTTTATTACATAAGTCATACCCTTCTTGACTGTGAAACTAGATACACCCATGCCAAAAACATATTCCTGGCCTTATTTTTCGTCACCACCAAACTCTGTCATTACCTACTCAACCACAAAACCTTCATCATTACTAATACTGACCCATTACACTACATGTATGCCAAACCTTATCAAAATCAACGTGTCACACGTTGTCTTATGCTTATGGCCGACCTCGACCTCGAATTCATCCATCAAAAGTCCATCAAGGACAAAATATCGCACCAATTGGTCAAGGAACCTATTTCGGGAATAAACCCTTTAACTTCGAATTTCTAGATGAGTCTATAGCTACCCTTTCCCTAGACAAACCTGCTTACCAAATGAAACTCTTCTTTGATGGCTCCAAGTGTCAACATGGGGGTGGGGCTGGTGTTATCCTCATTCTGCTTGATGGTGAACCTATGCCTTTGTCTTTCAAACTTTATTTTGATTATACAAACAATATTGCTAAATATGAAGCACTTGTATTGGGTCTCCGAGCTACTTATGCCTTAGATGTTAAGTCGATCAACGTCTTTTGTGATTCTTAGTTGGTCATAAACCAATTCAATGGTATATACCAATGTCATAACTATAGACACCCATAATTATGCCCGAGCAATTTAAATACTTAAATTGTGCTAATTATCTTCTTTCCCACAAATCAATGACATATCATCAAAAGTGCTCATATTCCCTCTTATTTTTGTTAATTAATTACGATACGCTAATTGATTAAGTCACCTATCTAGAAAATACCCTAATTAACGACCTTTCATTAATAAATCACCCTTCTACCTAGACTAATTAATTATTATGAATTAATTAGTTTTCCTTCCATTTAGCCAATAAATCAATATTTAATTGATTTAATCCCCTTCTAATAGCCTAAATCATACTAATATTCCTCTAATTAGCTTCTATAAGCTTACATCTACCTATTAGTTAATCACCTTTGATTAATTAAAACACCCCCCAACTCCCATGACTTGTTAAGCATAAATTAAACCCTTCTAAAGTAAGGTTACCTTTTATAAAGCAACCTTATCCATTCCTAATCATGTTTTACCTTTATCCCACATGCAAAGGGATGAAGTGTTTCCTTTATCCATTAGGCTATATAAGGAGCCCTCCTTCTACCTTTATACCTACACCTAAACTCTTTGAGAAAGCAAATGCAAAGCATATAGCAAAATAGACTAAGAGCTTACCTTTTGTTTTCTTAAGAGGTCACCATTGTTAAGAGCTAAGCTTCCTATTCTTGCATTCTTTAAGGATCAAACAAGAAATTTTTGATTTCCATTGGAGCTAAATAGGTCCATTCATTTTGTTGGTAATCTAGGAGAGTAGAGATTTTGAATAGCATGCTAGTTTTGATCTTATGTTTCAAAGTTATGATGTTTAGTATAGATCTTGTTTAGCTCTTTATCTTGATGGTGCTTAGGCTTTGTCTTAGCTAGATTATAGAACTATTTAGGTGGTAGTTCTTGCTTCATTTAATTTAGCTTAAGCAAAGTACACATGCACACATTTGGCACGCCCGGTGGGACACTTAGTCCCATGGCATTTTAGTTTAAGTTTCATTGTTTTGGATAACTTTTGATATGCACATGTAGTAATTAATGTCCATTTTCTTGGAATTTTACTAATTTTATATGTGTAGCTTCTTGTTCATAGCCAACATTTTAGTGGGTTGTTGCCATTTTTAAACTAACTTGTCAAAATTTGAGATATTGTGAGTTTTCTTGTGTTTTTTCTATATTTTGGTTACAGGTGTGGTGTAGGCACATTTTTAGGAGCGTAGGCACGTTTTTGTGGCGCACATGCCTCTTGGGTGGTGCAGGTACACTATCAAAACCAAGTTCTCTATTTATCAACCCTGGTGCATACACACTAACCCCGGTGCACACACCCTAACCAGCACATAGATGTACTAACCTCGGCGCGAGACGTCATTTCGTATTTACCTTCACTTTTTTTAAAACCTATCGGATCAACGCGTACACCTAACCAGAGTACATACGTTGTTTTAGTGGCAAGACACATTTCTGGGGCGCGGATGTTCTTTTGGAATCCAGAGTGTTTTACAAAGTAGTGGAGCACACACTTTTCTAGTGGCGCACATGCTTTTTTGGTAGCGCATGCATTACAATCTGAATTTCCACTTTTTTTTCTCAAAGGTGGCACATACATTATTTTGTGGCACACACACCTCTCTGGTGGCGCAGGTGCATGGTAAGCCAAAAATACACAGAGTAGTGCACATGTCATTTTGGTGGCACACACACCTCTTAGGTGGCACAAGTGCACTATGTAAATTAGAAAAACATAGAGTGGCGTATACACCCTAACCCACGTGCAAACGTAAAACAGGGGCGCATGTGTCCTTTTATATTTTGAAATTAATGTGTTGAGGTGCTAACATTCTTGTAGGTTTTATCTAATCACATACTTGTCTTTGTAGGCTATTTTTACATGTTTTTACTTGATTAGATAAGCTTTGCATGTTTACTTATAGGAATAAGATCACGTATGCTCTTCCCTCGCGTCCCTTGGGAAATCTTGGGAATCGAAATGACTCTTAAGTCCTTTTGATGCTTTGAGGTTGTTAGGAATATTTGAATTGGAATTAGTTAACTTGGCATAGTTGAATTAAAGTGTTTTTCCATTTGATATCTTTTTAGATTTTGGAAACATCATGTATGCTCTTCTCTTGCATCCTTGGATGATCTAGAGAATCAGAAATGGTGTTTTCTCTTTTGATGGAAAACTACTAAAAATCGTCATACAGGACCAAAATGCCATCGCTTGTCAAAGAACAGAGGAATCAAAACAAAGTCAAAAACTACTAATAAAATTATTATACGGAGTTGCCAAACAGTTGTTCAAGCAAACCACACCTAATTAAATACGATAAAATGAACAACATATTCAAAACACTGTATTGCAGATTTTGGAAAAGGGTACGTCCCTCTCCGCTCAACTGGAACATAACCCCTTTGGAATAACGCCTTAAGCTATAACAATGGGGGGTGGTTCGAGAACCCCAAAGTAGTCCATGCAAGAGGTAACCTTGTGGACGAAATGGTAAGTGCTCCACACTACCTATCGACTTGTGATTCCTTTGTGAGATAGAGTTACAAGTTGTCCCTATGTGACCCTTTTAAGTACACAATGGATGCATTTACTACCCACTGTAGTTGAAGGGGGTAAATTTGAGATACTCCCAAGATAGTCGGGACTATCTGGGTAAATCATATTGCTCGTGGATAATCTTTGTAACACCTAGGATGAGAGAACCACCTAGGAAAATATAATTTGGCCAGGAGCCCACTTTGACCATTCTAAAATAGTGTTGAGTTGTGAACCATCTTTGTATTGCAAAACGTGTGACGCGTTACTTTTGCTTAGTTTTTACTTGCCTTAGGGCGAGGTGAAACTCTGCCAAAGTGAAGCCAACATTTTTCATCCCTATTTTTATTTTGCTTCCTTCACATTCTTTTGACACTTTTTTGATCAGAAGAAGGGTGACTACCTCTGTGTTACCAATCGATTTTTTCTGCCACTTTTTTTTTTCCATTTACGCCCATCCATGTTTGCAGCTTGGGTAAGTTAAATGTCTAAAGTGTGCGGAGACATATTCATGTCATTGGTGACCATTGTGATCTTGATACCCATGTCAAGATCGTCATTGTAGTTAGGTGTGGTTCATCATCTTGAACTTCCTTAGAAGGGTTAACTTGTTTGTATTGTATCACTACAATTTTGATATTTACGTCTTGTTTCTTGTAAACTTGACATAAATATCTATATTGTAAGGTTACGCTACACACATTTTTAACTATTCCTAGCTATACTTTGAGCTCTTTAGTTTGATTCTATTATTACCTCAATTTTGAAGAGTGTTGGGTGTTACCATTTGTGTGTGTTATATCAATACCACCTTGATATCAATACCTTACTTTCTCACAAAGTTTGGTTAACATATCTTAGTGATATTGTTGTGTCATTCACGAATTGTAATTGGCACTTTTTGAGATATAGGTCTTAATCGAGTTTGAGCTCGCTCCTAGTATATCTTGTTAGGAGGTCACATTGAATTTTTGTATTTACTTACATTTTGTTCATTCTCGTGAACTTAGCATAAGTAAGAACATCTTGTTAATTATCTTGCGACACTAAACTACTTTTTGAGACGTAGTCTAGGAAGTATTTCATCAAATAGATTTTGATACCAAACATTTGTGTCACTGGTGATTTATCACTCTATCACATTAGTATTCTCACATTGGTTATCCATTCATATTCTTAACAATTTACCTTTCATTTCACTTAGGTGTGGTCACAAAGTTTTGAACACATTTACAACTTACCTTAGTGAAATTATCACAAAATATAGCTCCTAAAACATGATTAGGACTCAAAAAAAACATACGAGGAATAACAAGCACAAGCTTGGGAAGCCTCTAACGAGAAAAGGTCAAACCTGTTCATTGGACATGATCTAGGACCTCTGTTTTCTACGAGAAAAGAGATAGAAGATATAGTTGATCATAGTGGAAATAAATTAGAATCCCCACACGTAGAATTCAATTTTTACCCTACTTTATTAGATGAGTTTCTTTTCAGAAATAAGGATAGAGTGTTAGCACGGGTTAATTCGTAGAATTAGGGGCTAAATTACCCACTAAAAATGAAACAATCCCACCTGCGAATAACGTTAGAGGAAGAATGACCCCTTATCAATATGGAGGATATTTTGATGCATGGACATGCTTCTACCTCCAATGTAGGGAATGATAAAGTGGTGGGACATAGAATACCCTTTATCAAAGTGCCACATAGAAATAAGACAGGACATGAGAATGGTGAAGAACCTCCACAATACGAGGAAGAGGAGGAACCCTTAGAAGAAGAAACCACAATTCAACAATAGATTAGTAACCTAAGCTGAAAATTAGCTTTGCTAACCTCCCATGTATAGAAGGAAGCAAGCAAAAATGTTCAAAATTTGAGGCCTAAGGTTAAGATCAATGAACTCCTTAGAGAAAACCAAGGAGAAAATGATACATGGTATCATCACATATATATCCCCACTTATCCCAATAGAAAACAATTTCTCACACAAAAGGTACAGTTTATGAAAGCAACACTCATGAGCCTACAAGAGAGCAATATAGGGAGCATTAGAAAGTATCAATATGAAGAATTATGCCCCTATCCTTTTGACAAGACTATGACCCTTCAACCCTTTCCCAAGAAATTCGATATGCCAAAATTCGACAAATATAAAGGGAAGGGAGATCCACGGGATCATGTCAAATATTTCTATATGGCATGTCAAGAGGTATCTTATAGTGACAATTATCTCATCAGAATTTTCCCCAAGAGTCTCGGAGGTCAAGCCTTGGAGTGGTTCACACGTTTACCTCGAGGATCAATTTTTACCTGGCCAGAATTGGCAAAAAGGTTCATGCGTCACTTCTCATATAACATAGAGAGTGATGTCACCATGGTAGATTTATGTGGCACCATGTAACACTCGAATCTGTTGTTACTTCCTCTTGAGCATTCAAGTGTTGATATATGATTTCTTCTGTAAAAGGATGTGTTCCTTTGATTGTGAAGTCATGCTTGATATCTTGTATCTTCTTTGCAATTGAAGATCTTTGACTGAGTCGGAATATGATTGGACTCTTTTATTTCTTTCATTTTGCACCTGAGTTTAATCTGATCTCGAATGAATTGTGGATTTATCCATCTATAAGACTCAACCTTGGATCAGTGGCATTGATCCAAGAGATGCTTTAAGTTTATTCGGGATGAACAAAAATTATAGACCTTACGCAGGTTGCAAGGTCTGAATGCGTTGAATAAGCTATTCCGGAGTCTAACTCAGGCTGATCGTGTTAAATGAATTAGTTCCCGATATCGTAATATTAGGAAGGTCTTGATCGTGGGCTAGGTAATAAATTCAAATACATTTATTCAACTAGCTTATTGGCAGTGCTGGAGTGAATCCTTTTCGTGAATGTATATCTGTAGGTTCTTATTCTGAACATTCTAAATGTTAGACCTAAGCTGGATTTATTAAGGTTAATAACCTAAACCTAAACTATAACCTATGGGTTAGATTAGTGTTAATCTAACCTAGGCCTAAGCTATAAGCTAAATGTTCTAAGTTAGCAACCTAGCGCTAAGGAGGTTAGACTAAGTATCATCTTAAATCCTAACCTATGCTTCTAACCTAACAAATGTTAGTGGAGGAAGGGGACCTATGAAGGGGTGTGAGCCATGGGCGGTAGTTTCTATGGCATTAAATGGGATGGATAAGTATGAAGGACAAGGAATTAGTGGAGGTTTCAATGGCTAGTGAAAGCCGACGTGGCAGAGTCGCCAAGTCTAGAAATGGTCTTTGATTTGTTTTTATCCATCGCCAACTATGGCGGTCGGTGGCAATGGAGATTGAGTGGGAATTTTGGAGTTAATACAATTAATGAACTCGGTCTTCGAGCTCAGATTTCTCGGGAAGACATGCAAAATGGAAAACTGGTAGTTTGTTTGGTTTTTCATGCGCTCCGGTTTTCTCTCTGTTTGATCACTGGTTCTTCGCACCAGTCTACTTGGTGTTGCATGGAAAATATGAGAGTAACTAGCTCTTTTCTCTGTCAAGGAAAGTTTATAAGGCATGGAAATAACAAATTATTGTTGTTGAATCTAACGTGGAAAAAGAGGAGAAGGCTCGAGCTCTTTCAGTGGTCTTCTTGATTTTTAAGCAACATTACCAGGCATGTTAGGCCCTAACCTTTAAAAATCTTGCTTTCTTTCAAATGATTTCATTAGAACAACTCTGTTCAGATGATTTTTGGGATCAGTTGGTTTTTATGGTAGCTTTGTGTGAATTAGTTGTTGTATCTTCTTACTGGCTCGATTTTTCAAGTGAACCCTTGATGGGTGTGCATTTTGTTTTGAACGGATGTATTATCTTGTTGTGTTTTGCATTCCGGATAGATTTTGTAGAAATGTTGCAAGGAAAATATATGAATTCAGCTTTGTAGGAGTCCATGAATTGTTTTCTTGTTTGATTCAGACTTCAGTCGATACCTTGCTGTTTCCACTTGTTGAAAATGATACTGTTGGATTTCTTGAATGTACAGTATATATGACTTCTTTAAAAGTTTTGTCGTGAGTAATATATGTTATGGTTGTTGAATCTTGTTGGATCTTGCTATAATATTTAAGTTACTTCTGATTGGATAACTTGCTGTGTTTATAGTATTTGAATGCGACTTTGTAGAAGTTTCCCCCCTTGTGTTGCAATTATGGGATTTAATCCGTTGATAGTTTGCAATATATTTATATATATACGAAATGACTCTGTGGAGTCCTTGGAATGTTTCGTATATTTTGGACTTCTGTAGAAGTCATAAATGTGAATACTATTAGTTTGATTCAGTTGGAGTCCTTGAGGGGTAACTGGTAATACGACTTCTGTTGCCTTGTTATGAATACTTTCGCTTAGCAATGAATTTCGTTGGTACAGACTCAGTTGGAGTTCTTTTTATGTTTCGTCTTCTGCTTAAGCTTAGAGTGAATACTGTTGTTATGGATTCAGTTGAAGTCCTTGATATGAAACCAGTGTCTCTGCTTCTGTATAAGCCTGGTTGTGAATACTTATTATTATTGGCTCTGTTGGAATCCTTAATATATATATATATATATATCTTGTATTTTGGCTTCTGTAGAAGTTAGTCGTGAATGCCATACGTTCTACTTCTGAAGGAGTTCAGATGTGAATACGGTATGTTATTGTTTTGGTTGGAATTCTTGAATTTGATATGTATCTTGTATCTTTCTACTTCTGTAGAAGTTTATTTGAAGAATACCACATGGGTAAGACTCCTTTTTAATCTTGGAGGCGTATATTATGTTTTCTCTTCTGAATAATCTCAGTTGTGAATACTGTTGTTATGGAATCAATTGGAATCCTTGATTTGTTGTCATATGAATTCAACTTCAATTTAAACCTTTAATATAAGTAGTGGTTGAATTTGCAATTTTGGAGCCCATGATATGTTGTGTGTTGGCTCGATTCTTGATTTTTGTCCTTGCTGTGTTTTAGTAGGGATTAGATTGAACTGTATGTTGATGAGTGTTTCGACTCGGTGGGATTGTTCTTGTGTTTGAGCATGATTACGTCTTCTGTTAGCGTGAATATCTAGTCGTGTGCTTGACTGAAGTAAAGAGCTATTAACTGTACCTTGACAAGTGATGGCGTTGGATATTTTCTCGTTGTTGAATAATATGGAAGGTTATGTGGAGTCTATTTGATGGATTATTCATCACTGCCTTGTCATGAGAGCTATTGTGTTGTTCGATGAGATTACTGAGCAATTTTTATGTGTATTTTGATGACTCAGTAGTTCTTCTGTGGTCTCTGATGGTGGCTTAGTCGCGGGTGTATAATGTGATTGCATTACTCTTAAGTGGACAGTACAGTCATGAGCATGTTTGGAAGGGACATCTAAATGTCTCGGTTTCTTTCTCTTCTGTTGTAAAGTATATGTTGATAAATTTATATTTAATTGTTGGATTTGTAAAACATACTGATGGATTCATGAATTGTTAGGATATTCATTTTGTTGAATATAATGGCCTGTTGGATGTTGCTGTCCTTGGGATTCAGATGGATAGTTGTTTTGGATACATTTGTTCTTCTTGGTCACTAATATTTATGATGAAATATCTGAAAAGTATCTAGGACTATTTAGTAACTATAATATGAGTTACGCGTTTATAGTCATGTTTGTATTACAAGAGTATAGTCTGAAATATGTTTACATGTTTGGTGAAATGATTTCATTTAAACAGGTTGTTTAATGAAAACAATTGGTGGATTGCATTTGTTTTAAGAGTTAGTGCTTATCATGCTCAATTCATCGAATGACCGTGTTGACAATTTTTGCGGATGGTTGCCGTAAGTGGTAAAAGCATGTAGATCTGATAGGATGTTCAGATTGTTTAATTTGGTTTTATGATGAATTACAGCTTGATTCTCTGAATGTACTACTAGAAGAAAGATGTTCTTTTGTTGTTGAGTATTGTATCAAGTATGTTGAATGCATAAAATGTATTTGATTAGCTTGAAAGGAATGAAAAGAGATATTTGTTACTTATGTGTTTCTATTCGTATCTTGATGGTTTGACCTTCTTCGGTTCGAATGATCTTGAGAGTATTATTATTATTGTATAAAGTGGAGACTTTTGTGATTATCTAAGTATGCTTGCAATAATTTGTGACTGAATACTTAGGATTGTTTAGTAGTTCTAGTATGTTCTATCTAAAGCTAAATTGGAATTTAGATAATTGTCTTTCTGGAAGCTAGGGTTAAAATAAACCTGAGCAGGAAGCTAAACGAGCTGAATAAATTATTACTTCCTAGTCTTGATCTAAATCAAGACAACGTTTAATTGGATTCTTAATCACTATATCTCGATACTAATAAGTAAGATATAAATTCAGTTATGAGAACTGATATAAACCTAAAAAGGGTTTGGTTAGCAATCTCATGTGAAGGTTGATGGTTATTGTCCAATTTCGTTGATTTAGAATTATGTATATTCTATGAACTCCTTGAAGGGACCTCAAGTCTTAATAACTTCTCTTGTGTAATGGGTTTTACTATGAAAGGTCATTCTAAGGTGAGGAACCTAGGGATTGGGAAAGACTAACCTTAAGGGAGCATCTTTTAGTATAATTTTAACTGAACATGTGTAACACTTATTAATAAGTAGATCTTTTCGAGGCGGATTTAAAGGTTGACGGCACAAGTCAACTGCAGGGTTGTACCTTCAAGAAGATTAGGATCTTCTCAAAGATACAACAATGCAGGTGACTTATGACGACACCCTTTGCATTGATCGTTAAGATTTACACCTTAAACTCGAACAAGTTACTCTGGGACTGATTAGGAATGTGGTCACGTTATAAGGCTGCCCTAGGAGACTCGGGGTATCTTGACACACTGGATTAACTAGGGTTGACCCAGTATGTCAGCGTATCCCTAGTCCTCGGGAGCATCCCTATAATGTTGTCATCTTACTAATCCATTCCTCGATGAATAACTTGGGACGGAGAGAGTCTCGACAGGAAGTCGGTATAAGACATTCTACATAACATAGGAATGGGGTGAAGGACGTATTCCAGTTGACGAGTATGTCGTCAAGGAATACGAGACATAAGTAGTATTGTTCAAATCTTTCGCCAAAGTATCGCAAGCTACCGATTACGTTGTCCTAAGTCACCTAGTCTAAGGGATGAGATGCCGATGAATAATGGTAACAATTATTCAGATAGGTTCCTTGGACAGAGCATTCTGAATCCCAGATTAGGGAGGAGATCCACAAGAGTGATGTGTTAAATAAAATGCCAACTCTTAATACTCATGAATAGATCAAGATTACCGAGTCATGGAATGAATAGATCGAGGTATTCCGAGTCATTACAGCTGCATATGGTTATCTGTTATGAGAATGGTTGTTTTTGATTTGTGAGTTCTAAATTATGTATTTAGAACTAGGAAGCATTTGTCAAAAAAAAAAATTACTTGTTCTAATGTATAAAAATGAGGATGTTACACACCAAAAACACCCTAATTAGACTTTCACCACTTCCTCCAATAGTGGAGAGGGATAGCTAGCCACTTCCTTGCGCTTTCACTGAAAAACAACTAGTTAGTATTTTCATTCCCAACCTAAACCCGGATATAGCTTTCCACCTCCAAATGCATTTTGTTCACACTTTGTTGAGGAGCTCATTGAAAAGAGGTTCAGATAGATAAATCTCTCATTTCCAAAGGAACTCTCAAAACCCAATCTAGAGATAATCAAAATGCTAAACCCACAAAAAAACCGAAGGTTTTTTAAAAAAACAAAAATGTATTGGGAGACAGGATTACCGATTCTAAACATGTACAAACGGTCCAAACTAGTCAACCTTTTAAACTAAACAAAGGACCAATTCAAACACCATCAAAGTGAAGAATTTTCACCTCTCATAATGAACCTTTTTCAGTTATACTAAAATAATTGGATGTGGCCCACATGATGACATATCCTACGATGCAAACATTTGACGACAATGCTCCAAAACCTTCATGGTACAAGGAGCACAAATATTACAAAATGCATCGTGTCAAGGGGCATAAGACAAACAAATTTCTGCGACTCCGTCATTATATTCAAGACCTCATTGACAATGGGGAGATAGAGGTGGACAACCCAAGAAAAACACAAACACCCAACAAGAAAATGGGGATATATAAAGAGCCATTCCCCAATCATGATAAATTAGAAAATTCAAAGCCGGATCGAGGAGAGTCATCCCAAGGTTATAAAGCAGCAAATTACTTGTACACCAAAAAGACAACAATCATTATGATTCACTTATTGGATGTATTCGCTCTCCTACTGACCATGTCAACACCATCTGAATCAAGGGAAAGGATTACATTGTGGTAACAAGGCATGCCTCGCCTTGTGATTCTGGAACCTTCTCCATCAACCCCACAAACTGGTAAATATAACCTCTTAGAGAAACTTGAGAAGACATCTGCTAAGATTTTGATCTTAGATCTTCTTAAGATATCCAATGTGCATAAAGACATTCTATACCAAACTCTTCAAGGGTTGGGAGTGCCATTAGAGGTTGATCCTACACATCTACAAGCCGCAGTCACAAACATCGTACCAAATGAACATATTGCCTTTAACCATAGGGAGATCCCTACTGAGAATCCAACACATAATCTTCCTTTATATATTGAGGTAGTTATTACCCGCAGGAAGATCAAATGGGTATTTGTGGATAATAGATCAGGGTTGAATATCTATACACTCAAGTTGGTTAAACAGTTAGGACATACTAAGGCAGATCTTGAGTCCAATATCATCACTATCACCACATATGACAACGTGAAAAGGGAGTCAGTGGGCATAATCACGTTGCCCATGGAGGTGGGTCCTACTTTCCATCAGACAAAGTTTCATGTCATGGACTTGGAACTTCCATATAATATGCTTCTAGGCCGACCATGGATTCATGCCATGTAGGTCATGTCATCGACGTTTCATCAATGCATTAAATATAAGCATGAGGGACACACCATTACAATACACGGAGATTCAGAGCCCTTCACTCACTATAGATCTCTCAATAGCTTTACATGAAAGCATACATACACATGTCCCTCCACCGATATAGCATTTGTACCTCTTTAATCGAGGCCAAGGAATCCTGGGTATATTCAGATTCTCTCATTTCTTGCACCCATGGGGCATCTACATCAACATATCCTTTTAATTCACGGCAGATGAAAATCCTTGAATATTCTTTGGGGAATACAATGTATAAGAAGCGCTCTTGGTTTCGGACCTCTCATTATCACCCAAGACTAGAGGTCACCCTAACTATCACTTGAACACCTAAAAATGAACACACTATTGGGTCATTCCTACTTGAAGGCTTGTTGGGTGAGAAGAAATTGCTAGATCCACCTATAATTTGGGTCCTAGAGCATACCCAACCATCCTATTATCAAACCCCGAAATATGATAAATCCATAAAAATGATGTACTCCATGGGCTAAAAGGGCCTAGGATGTGGGAGAAATGAATAAGGACAAAGAGAACCAAAGGCCTCTTACGCATTTTAAAATTGAAAGGTACACCATTGGAATTAACCCCTATGGGGCACACCCCAATGATCAAGACACTAATTGTTCGAACATGAGGATAGCTCGACTATCTAGATAGTGATACGGACACCCATTGTAGCCAATATGAGGATCTTACCTCCACAAACCTATTCATGAACAACGTCTTCCTAACCATAACCTCTACGGAACCAACCCTTGACCTTGTTTACCCTTCCCTTGTTGAATGGGGCCAACAATGTCACATGTCACTAGATTTATTCGAGAATGACGAAGCCATCGTAGAGTTCATGGGCATTCATGATACAATTCCCATTGGAGACCACAAGAAGGGTTTCCTTATTTACTTGGATACTTATGCCTACTTTGGTGAGGAGGAAGAGCTTCGTGGTCAACAAAACTTAAAGAAAAGTGAGGGAAAAAGTTCCAATGTAAAGCCTCGACAAAAATCAAAGTCCAAGTCGCACATTGAAAACATTGTTGAGGCACTGGCCGACAAATAAATAAATAAATCAAAGGACAAACAAAGTGACCACGCCAAGGATGAAAATATCATGGAGACATCCTTGGATGAAGATCTCAACCTTCCTCCCGATCCTACGCGTATGGAGGACTTGTCCAAATTACTAGTCAAGGAAACCATTGATGTGAATATTGGTACAAAAGAAGACCCCAAGATAGTAAAATTGGGAGCATCGCTCTTGGCTAGAGAACAAAAGACATTCATTATGCTGCTACGAGAGTTCATCGACGTGTTCGCATGGTCTTACAAAGACATTCCGTCAGGCTTAGATCCAACTTTGGTCGTGCACAACCTAGTTGTGCACGCAGACGCTAAGCCTATCAAAAAAAGCTCAGAAAGATGCACCCAAGGGTGGCCTTACTAGTTAAAGAAGAGTTGGAAAGATTACTGGTGGTAGGGTTCATCCGACCTATTGATTATTTTGAATGGATATCGAACATCGTCCCTATCTAGAAAAATCCTATCGATATCTAAATCTACACAGATTTTAGAGACATTAATAAGGCTTTCCCTAAAGATGATTTTCCGTTGCCAAATATCAACATGATTGTCAACTCAACAAGTAGGGTGCGAGATGCTATCTCTCATGGATGGCTTTTCAAGATATAACCAAATCAAGATAGCTGAAGAAGATTAGCAAAAATGGATTTCACGACTCCTTAGGGTACCTTCTATTATCAGGTGATGTCATTTGGTCTCAAAATTTAGGAGCTACTTATCGGCCGGATGATGACGGTAATTTTTCATGATATGATTCATGATATCATAGAGGACTACGTGGATGACATCCTCAAAAATTCTAAAACAAGAGAGGATCACCTCATCATTTTGCGGCGTATCTTTGAGCACCTATGAGAGTACAAGGTCAGGCTAAATTCAAAGAAGTGTGTATTCAGTGTACTATCAGGAAAACTGTTGGGATTCATCGTGTCGAGACAAGGAATTGAGGTAGACCCTGCTAAAGTGTCTATTATTACTAAAATACCTCCACCTAAGAATATCAAGCAACTACACAAACTTACAGGGGAAAATCTAGGCCATTTGTCGCTTCATCTCCCAACTCGCAGATAAGTGCCACTTATTCACCCACTTACTTAAAAAGGATGTCGCCTTCATCTGGGGACCTAAGCAACAACAAGCCTTTGCTTTACTTAAACAATACTTGGCTAATCTACCTGTCCTCATGCCTCCAACTCCTGGAGAACCACTCTTGCTCTATATTTCTGCTATGTAATTTTTATTTGCCTTTGCTCGCCCTATATGACTGGGTCACAAAGAAAGAGTAGTGTATTATCTCAATTACACTCTCATTGCTTATGAGCTTAACTATCCCCAAATTGAAAAAGCTTTCTTGGATGTTGTTTTTACTTTTCAAAAACTCCACCATTATCTATTGAATACCAAAACCAAGATGATATCTAAAGTTGACCCACTCAAGTACTTGTTGTCTAAACCCACCCTCACGGGTAGAATGGCTAATTGGATCATTCTACTCAGTGAGTTTGACATAGAATTTATACATCAAAAGTTAGTTAAAGGACAAGTACTTGCTGACCAGCTAGTAGAAGCACCTTTACAAGGCACTAGAACCTTTGAATTTGGATCTGCCAGATGCCTCCTGGCTCTACATTGAAGAATATGTCATGTGGTAGGTACATTTTGACAGTCCTTTAGATTTCATGGTTCAAGTGCAAGGGTAGTCCTTATTACTCATTCTAGTGATCCTATACCTCAGGCTTTTTGCATGATCTTCCCTTACACAAACAATATTACATATTATGAGGCACTTATTGCAGGGATGAAGCTAGCTATCAAGTGGAACCTTCATCATGTCAAGGTTGTGGGTGATTCTCAATTAATTATCAAATAGGTTAATGATGAATATAAGGTTAAGGATGACAAACTCATACCTTACAAAAAGTTCGTCAAAAACCTATAGGAGTACTTCATGCGCATTACATTTGAACAAATCCTAAGAGCGCGAATGCATTAGTGGATGCTTAGTATGGCAATAGTGGGTTCTATCTATGTATTACGCCAGGGAATAATGACATGTCATTCTTTGTTGAAAAATTGTGCCAACCCACATATAACATGCTAGAATATTGTCTGGCTTGTGATGTTGTTGGTCCCAATTTCTTGTGGTATGAACCCATCTTCACTTATCTCAAGGACAACACATTCCCTCCTGATATCTCCCATTCCAAAAAGAAAATTTTGGTTCGCCAAATAGCCCATTACACCGTTTTAGGAGGTACACTTTATCATCATGGCTACGATGGGAATCTATTACGTTGTCTTGATGTGACGGAGTCAATCCAAGTGATCAAAGAAATACATGAAGGGGTGTGTGGAGCACATACAAACAACATGATCTTAGCTAAGAAATTGTTAAGAGTAGGTTACTATTGGCCTACCATGGAAACCGATTGTTGCGAATTATGTCGAAAGGTGTGTTTTGTGCCAAAAGCATGGAAATTTCATCCATACTCCATCGCAACCATTGCAACCTATCACTACCCGATGGCCATTTTCTAAATGGGGACTTGACTTGATAGGGAAACTTACCCCCACCTCATCTGATGGTCATACCCACATCATCATGGCTACTGAATACTTTACAAAATGGGTGGAGGCCATTCCCTTAACCTATGTAACAGGAGCTCAGATTTCCAAATTTATCATGAATCATATCATTTGTCGATATGGCATTCTTGCGGCCATTGTTACGGATAATGGGAAGTCATTCAAGAACAAAATGGTGAAAGGTCTTTGTTAATGGTTCCAAATCAGGTTAAAATGGTCTACACCATATTACCCCCAAGGTAATGGACAAGCCAAAGCCACAAACAAGACTTTGGTGAGAATAATGGAGAATATGGTCAGTAAAATAGGTCATAATTGGCACTTGTAAATCCACCCAGCTCTTTGGGCTTACAAAACCTCCATTCACACTCCTACAGGGTGATGTCATATTCTCTAGTATTTGGGATAGAATCCATCATCCCATTAGAAATTGAACTTCCTTCCCTAAGAATTTCTCTTAAGGACTATTTGGATAAAGATGAGGATTACTGGGTAGCAAGACTGGTTGAATTAGAACTCCTAGATGAGAAGCACATTCACACTCTTAATCACCTTAAAGTGTATCATAACAGAGTCTCCAAAAACTACAACAAGAGAATCATACCTCGTCAGTTTGAGGTTGGTGATTTAGTCATGAAGGAGAACCAGTTCAACACAAGAGCAGACGAGAAAAGAAAGGGAAATTCGAACCACACTAGTTGGGACCCTATGTTATAGTGGCCAAATACCACATAGGGCATACAAACTTTCTCACCCCAATGGTGATGAGCTTTGTGATCCTATGAATGACATGTATCTTAAGCGCCAGCCTCTACGCTTAAACATGGCGCAGAAAGTTCAGAAAAGTAAAAAACTCAAAAACATGGTAAAATGATCTAAAATACAAAAAAATCAAAAAGAGGAAAAGAGAAAGAGAAAACATGTCATCCACAAGTGAAAACCACAAAATTTTGGCACTTTGAATAGGTCCTTGGGTGAAAACCAGTTTCTGGCACCTTGGGAGGATTTGTTGTGCACAAGCATCTTGCATCTAGATGGTAGTTTTACTTGGCCTAGCCCTAGTCTTGGCTTCGAGATTCCCTGTGAGCCCAGTCCTGTCAAGCCTTGATCTGGCTTTGTCTTCTTGTTATTCATTTGTGAGGGGCATGGTCTTTTTATATTCCCGATCTTATGCTGAGGAAAATTCAACGACTTCACCTTCTTGTTCATAAGCATGTGGATTCTATCCTTGTATATTCCCCTTCTAACGCTGGGGGCATCCACGCTTTCTTGGTTACCTATACATAACTCTGGAAAACCACAAAAACAATAGAAAATTGTTTCACAAAAAACCTAAACAATAGAAAATTGTTTCAAAACACCAAAAATAATAGAAAATTGTTGCATGAAAACAAATCTTACAAAAACATTTACTTACATTGTCTTGTTTCTTGCTTTGCTTGTTGCTTATATAGTTGTTTTATGTTTTTGCTTTTGGGTTGTTTGTTGCTTGGGCGTACTTTGTTAGGATTCATCTTTTCTTGCTTAGATTAGATTTATTCTTGCTTGTGCATATTGAGGTGTGTTTTTGCATGCTAGTGAATCCTGGTGCATTATTATGTTAATTCATTGTGTTCTTTGTTAGCATTTGATTGTGTTTATTGCATGTGCATTGTTTTGTTATCATAACATCACATTACCATCATTATCATCACATCTAACATCATCTATACATCATATATCAAGAAAAAGCTAAGTATACATCATACATGAATGCTAAGATAATCATCACATATCGTATCATCAAATGGGGGCAAGAGGGATTACAAATATCAAAATTTATCCCCCACACCCTTATCATCATATCATCTCGTCCACTAAGTATGACACATCTAATAAACAAAACACATTTGATATATTCTATAAAATCACATCATTTAGAAATCAAAACACATGTGTTACATCAACAGGATCATCGATACATATACATATCAAATCAAATCAGGATACATCATAAACGCATCTATCCATGAGAAATAATAAACAAATGTCCATCTCATATACACATATGTAATGTCACAAATGTCCAAATCATATATGTGTGGTATATCTGTATCAAAAATGGTATACATCATGGCAGTACATCATAAGGGCCTTCATCTGAGGCACACAAAAGAGTGATACATCTATGACAGAATAAAATCCTTCATCAGAGGCATGTATCCAAAATGCTCTATATCAAAAATGCCTTCAGCTGAGGCATACAAAAATGATACATCAAAATTTCCATATATATACATGTATAAACTATCTAGGTCAGTGCTCAAAATAATACATCATTGATACAATGTGCCATCAAAAAGGGGCATGCATCGAAAGAATCAAGCCTTCATCACGAGGCATCATCAAAATAATGGTATACAAAGCTATACATCAAAATCATCCTTCATAAGAGGCATGTATACAAAATATTTGTACAAAAAAAAAGAATGTAGAGCTCAACCATAGCTCTCACCCTCACCAGGACTCCTAGGTTTGTCACCTGGTTGATGGAACAATGGTGGTTGAGATGAACCAACATTAGGTAGGCCACCAAACTATTTAGATGGCCCCTATCCAGCCAAATGATCTAGCATAGGCTACCTAACTGATCTCGTCAAATGGATCCATGACCTCAAACTGTCATACTCATCTCTAATTGTCAAGACAATACCACTTGTTTCTGGGGAACTACCTGAAGTAAGGCGATCTATAAAATAAAGCCTTGCCACTGAGCCTCGTAGCATCACATATCAAGTCAGCATCTCCAGAGGCGAGGGCATCCTATAAGGAAACATCGCGCTCACCTATCACTCTGCCTAAATCGTCCTCGGCTGTCTCGAGAGGTAGCCTCTCTCTCTCTGCGGTAATAGTCACTGCACAGGCTCATGCCCATCCCTCATGTAAGATAGCCCTAAGACTGTGTATGTACATGATCCCTCTGGGCAACGACCATCCGCACTTGAGTTTGGGACTGGTGTAGGAGGCTCAATATCTGAGCCCCCTATGCGGCCATCTCTCGCATCTAACTCTACCATACAGCACTATCACCTCCTGGGCCAGCATGGGCCTAAGCCTGATCTCACTCTGATAGTAATGTGACAATATGGGTCCAGGCCAAGATCATGCTCAGCTATCGCGGTCACACACTAGCCTCGGGCCTCATCTCTCTCTGCTCTAGTTGTGTCTCTCTCGGCTAAAGCCTGTTGTAGCTACTAATGTACTATGGCTAACTATGGCACCGGCCGTGCCACTAGGGCTAGTACACAGGTACTCTCGATGACTGGCCCTGCTCTAGGACCCTCACTCTAGGAAACTAAACTAGTACTTGTACTAGGCCCTGTGGCCTCAGTCCCTGTGCCTGTAAGGCACCCTGCTCATCATGCGGAATGCCATCAAATGGATCCTCTGGGTCAGGACCCACTACTCTCTCTCTCCACTCTAACCATGCTAGATCTCTATGGGTGGCCAGTGCCTACTGCCCAGGCCTCCTCAGGGATGGTGAGACATCGGGTAACACAGTGGCATACCAAGCTGCATAATCTGCTATCGTCCCCGGGTCCCGCACCTGTCGTGTTGGGTCCCATGCCTATGGGACCACCTATGTAAAAATCACCCTAGCTCAGGCCACTAGTATGCAAGGCCCCATGGTATGCCTCTCTGAATCTCTCGTGCGCATACCAAATATCTAGGCCAGGACCCCCTATCCTCTCGCCAAGATGCTACTAGCACTTATCAACTCGATACAGACTCTATAATGTAGCTGCGACTGCTGATGATAAAGTTCTCTACTAAGCACACGCTAAGCTCTATGGCATCCTCTAGCCACTAGATATGTCTGTAAGGCCACCATATAATATCTATCTCTGGCAGCTCGTTGAACTCTCACCTATATCTGAATAGGCTGCCTAGGTGGCCTCGTGTATCCACCTACTAGTACCCATTGCATGTAGGATGGCTCCTCTGGGTCTTAGACATGCAAAGTTCCTATAGGGCATCCGATCACAATATGGTCCCATGACCAAATCTATAGTAAAGAAGCTGGACCCACGGTCTTCGACCGTGGTAGGTAATCAAATGCAGATCCCAGTATAAGTGGGCTAGTATACACTTGTCCCCAACAGTATCTCTCGCCACTAAAAATGTCATGTACCAAAGGTAATAGTCCTCTTAGGAATGATGTCCCTATCTTATCAGTGAGTAAAAACCACTAATAAGAGACATAATGTAGAGAGGCCCTTGATGCAGTGTAGGGTCAGAAATGCACTCATGTAGGGCTATGGTCATACCGTCGTGTGGTATGTCATCTACATCAAAAAGATCACTACATGTTGCTCTAATCAGCCCTACATCGAGTTGTACTCAATCAAGGTGCCTATGATCGGCACATAAAAGGATCCGCCATACGTCCTCAAGAGTCACAATCATCTCCCTATAGGCAATCTGAAGCACTAGCTCTCACTATGCCATCGCTCGGCTAGCGCAGTCAGTAGGCCATGGTCCAATGTAATAGAGGGCATCCGAGACATGGGGCCTAGCCCCCCGCCTCAAGAAGTATAGCCATGGCATGCTGGTCTCGCTAGCCCCTCTAGCTCTTCTATCCATGAGTGGTGCTCTTGCATTTGTAAAACGGCAACCGTCTCTACAAAATATCAAATCACTTGTCAGTTACTAACATTTCTTCTAAAAATTCTATCTATCATTTTAGGGTTGACAAAAATCCTAAAATTTCTTTTAAGTGTCATCTTTTTGGCGTTTTTCTATCTATCCTCCGCTGGCCTAGGACACTGTGCACCCCCTTTTGAGCGTGTGCACCTCCTTTTTGGTGTGTGTGTACGCATGTACACATTTTTCTTCGAGCTTGCACCATCATTCGCTACCCTGGACACCCTTTTGGGCATGTGCGCCACACATTTAGTGCTTGCACCATCGTATCTATACTTGTGTTTGCACGCATCTCCCCCTCATGTGTGTGTGACCTTCCTTTCATGTGTGTAACCCATTTTTTTAACATGTGTGCCCCCTTTCTGGTGTGTGTACATGCGCACACATGTGTAGTGTGTGCGCATGTGTGTGGGTATGTGCAGCTCGTGCTGCACATGCGCACGTGTGTGTAGCAGCGCATGCGCCCCAAAGTGGTGCCTATGCCCCCAACCTTACACTCGCACTGCGCACGCATGCGTATCGATGTGACTTCCTAGCACTAAACACTAAAATTAGGGCATTAATGACAAAAAATTAATGGACAAGGTTTTGATACTCACGAAGGGGCCGTCGTCTGCATGTCATTGGTACCCTCAAACTGCATCTGTTTTCCTCACTCGGTCTCGTGCAATCACCATTGTCCTTGTCGTTCTCAGAGCCTCATAGTAAAAAAATTCTATAGGGCTCAATTAAAATGAATTGGTCGTGATGATTTTACCCCCAAGGTGGGGTATATTAACTGTTTTTCACCACTGGGAGGGCCTGGAGGCCCGTTTCAATCATCATTTTCTCCTCTGTTCACCGTGGAATAATTATTTTTATTAAATAATTATTTTTCTCTTATTTTTCACCGTATTGGGGAATTTTTTGTTGTCTGATACCCCTTTCTTCTCCCTCGGACAATTTTATTGCTCCTAGGTGATTTTTCTTCTTATCCACACTCTCGTAAATAATTATTTTTTATTAATTTTTCCACTAAACAAGGACATTTTTGTCACTTGTTTCTTCTTTCTTCCACCTAGGGTACTTTTTGTTGCCCCTAGGCCCTTCGTTCTATTTCTTCTATTTTCTTCTACTGTCCACCACATTTTGGAAACTAGAAAATAAAAACAATATATATGTCAAAATCCAAAATAGGGAAAAAAATTCACAAAATCCTAAAAATTAAAAAACCTACAAAAATGGTAACTTGCTTATTATGGCTAAAACTTGTGTCTTACGCATGGTATTTTCTCCATATCATGTTGGTTTGTCTCACATCTTCCCCGATTAATATGACTCGTGGATCGTCGGATTCACAACCATTCACAAAGCTAGCTACTTGCTTTGTCTATACTCCGGGGCACGCTTGTTACACCGGTGTTGTTTCATTGCACGCAAATACTTTTATTGGACCACTGTGTCCATTATCATTTCCCCTTTCATGTATCCTTGCTTGAGGCATCATTTTTAACCCTTGTTGTCAATCATGAACTTGTGGATCTCTTCAGCACTAATAACAAAACATTTGTACAATTGTCTTGACCATTGTTGGGTTGGGTATGTGCATTTGTACTTGTTTTCCCCTGTTAAATAAGCTTGTTTCCTTCTTGTATTACATTACATTTTGCATGTTGCATGGGGTTGGTATTTTCAGCAATGGACAATTGTTTGTAGTTTGGATTTTCATGTCATTTTACTTTTGTCTTATGCTTATATTTTTCATAAGGACCGATGACATAGCTCTTATGGTAATATGATGACATCAAAATTGTTCCAATACACAATGCGGTAAGCAGAGGCTAATCTCTTCTCTCCCTCCTCCATATTTCTTCTCACCCCTAATATTCTATCTCATCGGGGCATTTTACCTCTTCCCATTCTGCTATCTCTCTCACCTTTTTCGATCGTCAATCGTCTTCTTTCATCACCCCATCAACACTAGAGGGGGCATCTCTCCCTCCTACTAATTTTTATTCTATCCCTCCAAAATTTTCTTCTGTCTACTATCTTTGAAGTGACATCACTTACGCCACCCCAAAGAGGGGTAAATGTAGACACCCATAATTATGCCTAACCAATTTAAATACTTAAATTGCACTAATTATCTCCTTTCCATAAATCGACGACATATCATCAAAAGCACTCATATTTCCTCTTATTTTCGTTAATTAATTATGATATGCTAATTGATTAAGTCACCTATCCAACAAATACCCTAATTAATGACCTTTTGTTAATAAATCACCCCTTCTACCTAGACAATTAATTATTATTAATTAATTATCTTTCCTTTCTATTTAGTCGATAAATCAATATTTAATTGATTTAATCCCCTTCTAATAGCCTAAATCGTACTAATATTCCTCTAATTAGCTTCTATAAGCTTACATCTACCTATTAGTTAATCACCTTTGATTAATTAAAACACCCCCCAACTCCCATGACTTGCTAAGCATGAATTGAACCCTTCTATAGTAAGGTTACCTATTATAAAGCAACCTTATCCATTCCTAATCATGTTTTACCTTTATCCCACATGCAAAGGGATGAAGTGTTTCCTTTATCCATTGGGCTATATAAGGAGCCCTCCTTCTACCTTTATACCTACACCTAAACTCTTTGAGAAAGAAAATGCAAAGCATATAGAAAAATAGACTAAGAGCTTGCCTTTTGTTTTCTTAAGAGGTCACCATTGTTAAGAGCTAAGCTTCTTATTCTTGCATTCTTTAAGGACCAAACAAGCAATTTTGATTTCCATTGGAGCTAAATAGGTCCATTCATTTTTTTGGTAATCTAGGAGAGTAGAGATTTTGAATAGCATGCTAGTTTTGATCTTATGTTTCAAAGTTATGATGTTTAGTATAGATCTTGTTTAGCTCTTTATCTTGATGGTGCTTAGGCTTTGTCTTAGATAGATTATAGAACAATTTAGGTGGTAGTTCTTGCTTCATTTAATTTATGTTAATAAAATTACACATGCACACAATAATGAGATACTTCAAAAGTATAAGGATCACATGGACATACTTTTGACCACCTTTAACCATTATGCACTTTAAACCACCCCACATTCTACCAATAAATTGGCAGATACCATGGTTTGCTTGGCTTCACGATACTTGCTTCGCCTGCTTGACTCTAATTTTTTTTTCACCATACAAAGACTATAATTACCCTCTTATTTTCCTCCTAAAGTTTAATCTATTAGAACCGTTGCCCCTGACCCACATGACCTTTGGTATAAGCAATATGCAAACTATCTTTCCCTTTCCATTTTACCCACCGATCTCACTCGTAATGGACAACATGCCTTTCTTAAAAGTTTCTCCCGTTATGTCATCATGGGTGGACTTCTTTATAAATGTGGTTTCAACAACATTCTCTTACGGTGCCTTACAAGTTTTGAAATTCCCTACACCATTAAGGAATTCCATGATGGAATTTTTGGAGGTCACTTTAGTGGTCCCACTGTCACAAAATGCATTCTTCTCCTAGGCTATTATCGACCAACCCTAAATCATGATGATTGTTGTGACTATGTCAAACACTGCATGAAATGCCAACAACATACTAATCTCCATCACACCCCTAGTCATGCCTTACAAGTCATGCGATACCTTTGACCTTTTTCTCAATGGGGTTTGGATCTTGTCGGTGAGATCAACCCCCATTCTTCACAACGCCACTAATGGATCATAACCACTACTGAATATTACACTAAATGGGTAGAATCCATTCCCCTCATTTCCACCAAAGCTAAGAAAATATGTGAATTCATCAACCATCACATCATTTGTCATTTTGGTGTCCCTCACCGCATTATCACTAATAATGGAAAATAATTCAAAAACAAAACCCCACGCAAACTATGTGATGATTTCAGTATCCAGCTTAGTTTCTCATCACCTTATTACCCGCAAACCAATGGTCAAGCCGAATCAACCAATAAAACCTTGAACAAAATTCTTATGAAGGTAGTCAATGATAATAGGAAAGATTGGTATACGCACATTCTTATCACCTTGTGGGCTTATTGCACTAGTATTCACACTTTGACTACTACCACCCCTTTTCTCTGGCCTATGGTACTGAGGTTTTCTTACCTCTTGAAGTTAATATTCCATCCCTCTCGCATCTCACTACAAGACATGCTCAATGATGATGAATTTCACCAGGATCGTTTAGCGCAACTTGAATTATTAGATGAACATCGTCTCAACACTCTTGACCATCTCCAAATCTACCAAAAATGTATCAAATGTTCCTATGACAAATGTGTTCACAAATGAACCTTTCAAGTCAGTGACCTCTTCCTAAAGGAAAATAAACATGTAACCAAAGAGGAGAAAAGTAAATGGGGTAAATTTGCTCCTAATTGGCTTGGACCCTATATCGTCACCCATGCCTATGGATCAGGTGATTATCATTTGTCTTCACTCGAAGGTAAACCCAAACCTGAGCCCCTTAATGCCTTGCATCTTCGACCATTCTATTTTTGATATCAAGTCCTATATCACTTTGTCAATTGATCGCTTGTCCCTTGAGAATTTTTCACCTTACCTATTACCCATTTTGAGGATCCACGACTAAACAAGAATCATGTGATTATCCGTCACCTCTTAGCCTTGTCTTCAATATGAGTACCATAGCTCTACTCATAGCATGATTCTCATGGATACTTTTGTCTTCTTCAAGATGGAATCCCGTGGTTATTCATCACTCAAAACCTCCTCTTCACATTTAATCTTTATGTGCTACAGTCTTGTCTTCTAAACAAGAATCTAATCATCCTCTATAGTCTTGTCCATGACTTAAACGTCTTAAAACAAAAAGGGATAGCACTCCTTAAGTCAAACTTCCAGCCAAAGATTACTCCCTCAAAAGGGATATCTCATCTTTATATTCTACCACTATCAATAGACTTGCTCCTTGAAGGATAGCTATATACGATCATTACAAAAATATAAAAAATATTCATAAGCTTCCCACATCGATCAGCTTCACGAAGACCTCAAGGAGATAATATATTCATCCCATATAGACTTCCCACATTGATCGACCAATTAAAAACAAACAAATAAATATAAAGATGAAATTTTCGTCATGGACTTTCCTATTTTGGATTCTAGGTTTCTTGTTCCAAAAAAAAACATCATCGTACACTAAGTTACGTTAAACCTCTTATTCTCACCTCATTTACCTTCTTATCCTAACTCCCTCTCTACTCAAGGGACTTGCTTAAACGTGAAATTTTGTGATCATGTGACTTTTCTTCACCCTTAAAATAGTCCATTATGCAAGGCTTGTAGGGTCTTACATTCATAAGCCCATCTGGGGTATGGTAGACTTAGTAGGGTTCTTATTAATTAAGCATATCTTTTACCACCTCTTACCATTCGCCTTCCTCATTACTTATTGATTATCCTATACATGACCATATCCTTGACACCTGTATTTAAAAATCACTCAACCATGCCTATCACCTAAACTCAATCATGTATATGACCTACATCACCCATGCCTAGCACCTATCAACCCATTCCGCTATTTCACCCTCATCTTCCCTAGATTATGGGAGAACTACATTGTCCTGAGGTCCCTTTCCACCAAGACTATGTAGGCGGGAACTTCAAGGGCATGGGGCCTTAGATGTTAGCTCACCACTCTCTACCGCAACCAATTATCTATTTCCTTTTCTATTCACATTCTACCCTAGTTAGTTTCCTTTTAAATCAATAATTGGAAATTAAACCACACAAAAACAACTCCTTAACATATTTACCATCATAACTTACACATTCATGTCATCTTGTCTACCATTTCTTTACCATTATCATACATTTTCCTACAAAACATCTTAACACGATCCACACCATCATTAATTACACAAATTAATAAATTAGAAACTCAACCATGCGTAACCAACTTGACTCAACCATGCCTAAACCAACCTAACTCAACAATGCCTACAACCTAAACTCAATCATGCCTAAGTCAACCTGACTCCATCCATGCCTAAACAAGACCTAACTCAATCCATGCCTATGACTGACTCAATCCATGCCTATGGCCTAACTCCATCACACCTATGATCTAACTCCATCATGCCTAAATTAACCCGACTCCATCATGCCTATGACCTAACTCCATCATGCCTAAACCGACTGACTCCACCATTCCTACATGCGTTGACTCTATCATGCCTAATCTACTTGATTTCACACACACACACACACACACACACACACACACACACACACACACACACACAAATATATACATATATAAAACAATGAAAATTAACACAAGTTTACCATCCATACTATAAATACCAAAGATCTATAAATTGGAAAGTCTCTGTATACATACATGTGAACATAGAAACATATAATAATCACAATCCCTCAAAAACACTCATATAAAGCCTCACCATCTTTGGCACACAGGCCGGTATATGATCAAAAATAATAAAAACTCTCATCTACATCTTCAGCACGGAGGCTGGTATACATATCAAAAATATGTCAAACACATGAATACACTAATCATCAATGATGACTAATCATCACCCCACTTGATATCCATCCCTGTATCATTAGTCTCCTCGAGTCTCCCTTCCAAAGAGGGGGTGCCCTCCCAATCTCTCTCCACCTCACCTAGATCTGTCCTCTAATGGTCCCTCACCTGAGCTAGCCTCCATGAATTGGTGACCTCACCCTAACCCTGTCTCAGGGCTCGATGGCCCCCTGTGCTCTCTACACTGTGGGTACGTGACCTAGTCCTCTCACTTAAGGCTTGTTGTGTTACTCAGTACTCCCTATAAGATAGAAAATATATCCCCACGGCCATCAAAATGTCCTAATAATATAGAACTTTTCCTAAGGCATCTCTCAACTGGCCTATCTGAAGTGCATGCTGTGGTAGTGTCATTAGCCTCGTCCCCTATACCTATAAAGAGGGACCATGTCCATGTGCATGTGCCTATCCTGAGGGACCTTGTCCTGCTCATACCTGTATCTGGGCCTGAAGAGTCTCAACTGCGCCGTGTAATGGCCAACTAGCCCTGTAAACCTATAATCTATGTCACCCCTCTATCCACTGGAGTAGTTGTAGCTCCTGTAACTCCTCTTCCATCTGCCCATATGATGGAAAACCCACATAGGGCCTCTAAATGATATCCACACCAGATAAGCCCTCTAAAAATCACCTGTAATAGGCTACATCATGTGTAGCTCTAGCTTCTCGGTGCTCCCCAATCGCAGCACCCAACTCCTATAGCCCACTTAAACAAAACTTGGATCAAATGCATCGGCGCACAGTCATACCGACTGGGCGCACACATACAATGTTCTCATATGCCCAAAGAATGAAGTAGGAAATTAAAGCACAAGTTGAACCTCTCAGAGCAACCCATAATCCCATAGCTCTCTGTACAACTATACCAGGAATGTGGGCACCCATGTAAAACGGGTCCTTTCCTCCGCCATGTCATGTAGAATCCCCATGTATGATCATGGGAATCTCCCACCCTCTGTATCCGATAGTGCAAAGCAACAAAATACCCTCCATCAGCAAAACTACCAGCCTCATCTCCTCCGGATGGGCCCAATACATATCTCCATAGCTCATACTGGCACTATGGAACCTCATCTCCACCAGCCCCTCACCAAACATAGTTAGCATCAACTCCTCAGAGGCCTCTGAGGAGATAGAATACACCTACATCCCCACTATCGGTAGATACAAGATCCTATACACATCCTCCAGGGTGACTATGATCTCACCCATCGGCAAATGGAAGGTATTGGTCGTTGAGTCCCATCTATCGATGAGAGTGACCATCAAACTTAGCTCCCAGACTACGTGTTGGTAGCATCTGACCCCAATCAAGCCAACCTCTGCTACATGGCACCATTCATCAACTATCGCACCCCCTCGTACCTCCACGAGCAAGGAGGTACCATATCTCTCATCCGTAGTTGATCCCATCCTGCATTCAACCAATCACACACATTATTAAACACTTGACTTTACCCAACATTGACCTTCATCCCCCCACTCGCTATCTATTTTACCCACTTTTCCTAACCTTTCCCCTTACCCCTCCTAGAACTCTAGCCCTTTCTCCCTAACTGGTATCGGTTACTCCTGACCATCACTGAATCGATATAACTGACATCAGTGTCCCTCATCTCTAACTGATGTTAGAGTGAAAAGACCAACGATGACATACCTCGAACGACATTGGTCATTGTTCCAGTGCCCCAAGCCCGAAGCCCCCATTTTCTCCCCCATTTATTTCCCATTTCCCCTACACACCTACCCAAACCTACCCCAAATTACTCCCTAACCCTTTTTCCTCTACCTATGACCTTTCCACCCCATCGTCCCTCAACAAATTCAACCACACATTTCAAATTCTCTACCCTGCCCAAACTGACCTACCCATTCCCTTCTTCTTATATCAAATAACAATGAATGGATTAGATCTTACCTCATCTCGGTGCCATTGGTGAGGTGGCACATCTGGCTATTGTGTCGGTGGTCCACCCAAACCTTCTCCCACCTTTGCCATGTCTAATCACCAAATCGAATCCTCCTGACCTCTACCTAAGCACAATCAATCCCCCCTATGCTCATGGACCCATCTACCTGGCTCCTCTAACCAACCAAATTTCTCCACCTCAACAGGATCTCATCCCTCATCCTTTCCTCCCGACAAAGCACAACTCGTTCAGTGCTCTATCATTTTCACAAAAGCCAAAACATACAACTAAATCAGATTATATGGGTTTTTTTTTTTATATACTCTCGTCGACCTAACCGATGTTGGTTATATCTAAATCGACATCAGTCTTGATGCCCTAACACACTGTGGTCCATCATACCCAAACCAACATCAGTTCGTTGCCCTAATAACCCTTGATCGGCTTTCCTAGACCATTACCGATTACATTTGACCAACATCGGTTACCTGTCATACTCTTTCCCATACCTTTTACCCATTTCTGACCAACACTAAACCAAACCAGCCACCGTTTGACCCCACCCACCCTTGTTACAACCAACCTCCATGCCTACCTTCCCTATACCTATCCTTATTTATGTTTTGGGACTTGTTATTTTACCCATACCTCGGCCCTACCCATGTCGTGACCTAGCTACTTAGACCCAGAACATTGTTAGTGACCTGTAAACTCATGCACTTATTATACCTTGTGACACTGTTACCCGTGTTGCTTGACCTAATGACCTTATTTTTCCTATTTTTGTGTCATTTATCCCGACCTTACCTTTGGTGTAATGGAACATACCTAAACGTTCTTGCACCTAACCTGTAAAGTGCTTCCGCACCATATCCTATACCTTGGATACCGAATCACCTTAACCTTGTTTGGATAAACCTATCAACCTTAGATGATGTAGAGTTTGCATGCTCTTCAACCTAGGTACCGTGTCACAGTTTATATGTGTGTGTGCGTTTGAATGTTACTACCTTTGACCTTGGCCCATTACTTTGATTACCCAATTGGACCTTTACCCAATTACCCCCATTTTCCACCTTCCTCTTCATCACATCCACCTTTATCAAACCACTCACTGATTTAATCTTCTACCTCATTCATTCCTAGTTTGAGGGGATCACCTTCACCCACACATGGGGCAACCACATCTTATTTTTGTCAGTTTTGCTTACCAATACAAGTTACACAACAAAAAGGGGAAAATGTAGACACCAAAATTGGGTCACACTCCCCTTGGTCCCTTGTCAAATAACCAGCTCAAGCATACTCATCTAACCATGGCCCCTTCCACCCCACATCACCATTAATTTAATTAATTAAATTAAATTAATATATATCCTCACAATATTTAATATCTAATTACCTTAATTTCTACCCCACCACCTCACCTAGACACCTCATCCAACCACCTCACCCTAGACCTATTCTTGGCATGTTTCCATAACCAACAATAACTAAGTCTTACTTGCCTTAATGAGCTAAGATTTGGTCTAACCCTAAAATCAATCCCTAAAATCTCTCTAACCACATTCCCGCTCATTAGAAGGGAATTTTGTTCTAATCCGTGAGAATAAATGAACTCGGGCCAAAATAAATCATAAAGATCTTCCCATTTTAGTAAACCTAGGGAATCCCACCTTAACCGACGCCGGTCAACTTGGAACCATTGTCGGTTACCATTTATTCACCTAAACAACCTTGTTTTTGGGTTGGCACATTCTGAGAGCAAGGAAATGAGATCAGAGCTGCATGCAAGCAAAACTAACATCCTTTCATGTATCCAGACATCCAGAGCCATCACCAAGATATATATTGAAGCATTGCATTCACGGAATCATTCTAGGAACCACTTCTATGATATCCAATGCTATTCTTTTGATCGACAACAACCTTCATTCAGCCATCAAAACCTTTATCACAATAATTACATCTCTACTAGCATTATCTATTTCAGCATAGTTAACTTTTGACATCCCTATCATTAGTTTATACTTTGCATGTTCATTCCTCCATTGCTTATTAGCTTGTAATCCTACCATTTCCCTTACCCACACCACCAAATTGCCATACTGACCTAATATCTATTTTTGAGTGTACCTGAGATCTCCACAGACCTTCTCATCCACTCTCCTAACCTCATTTGACCTCAAATCGGCCCCTTCCATTTGATCTATTCAAGTTTATTTTACCTCAACCATACTGACGCCGGCTATCCACAACCATTGTCAGTTCTACCTAAACCGACATCGGTCATACCCGACCATCGTCGGTCTCTGCATTTTTATACCTTAACCAAGAACAAACCCAACAATCATCTCACCAGTTGATCTAAACAACCCGAATCAAATCCCCTCAGCCCAAAGAACTTTGACATCTACTTATTATTTAGATCTTACTATAACCTAGCCTGTTATATTAGATTTTCTTATTGTACTTGAATGATATACCTAAATCATATCAACTACAGTAGGAATTTGTTTATTTCTCACATTAATTTTCTATAAACAAAGGTGGATTGATAGCCATTTAGGAGTATCACACTTCCCGGATCTAGCACATGCTAGGCAGTCCACTGTCATATATCATTTAACTATCATTTTGTGGTCTTGTTTTCTATTACAGTAGTTCCTCCTAGCTAAAAGGAAGCTCTCATAATCGGCATTGAACAAGAAGTCAAAACACGTGCAACAACCATCAACCGACCAAAATTTAATAGGTATTCCTCCTTGGCCCTTACCCTTATCTGTTTTGTCATTTTGAAAAGTTAAAGAAAATGGTGAAACAAGTATATTGTTTTATACAAGGATGAGAAACATGAGAACTGAAGATTGCATCCTATTAATTTGAGTTTTTATATGGATTATATGCATTTAATTATTATAATTATTTGACATATTAGTGTGCATGAATAAAAATAGAAAATATACCTCATGATGTACCGACTAAGAATAGGAAGAGTATGTTTATCTCAAGTAAGAGTGCATCATCAAAAACCACTCCAAGAAGCCCATAAATTCCCACCATGCATTTACTTGGAGGATTACATAAAATTTTCTTAATTTTATTATGCATTTCTTATAGCAATGATTTTTAGGGATAAGAGCACATCATAGATATTTATTTGAAGGATTTTGTGAAAAAGTAGAGTTAAGATAACCTTGACCTTGATAATGTAGGCATGTTTAGCTTAGATGGAATCTAATTAATTAAATATTTTGATTAAGCAAATATTAAATAAATAGATGCTAAATCTAAATATGTAACAGAATAACGATATAAACAATTAAGTATTTATTTTACCCAAGAAAGTAAGCTAGAAAGTATCAAACCCTAGTTGTAAATGAAGGGAATAAAGTACTTAGCCAATTCACAATGATGTTGAAGTTGTGCCTAGCTAGAAAACTTATGGAACAAGGACTCGAAGTGTCATAAATGAACCCATAAAAACATAGGATTGTTGAAAGTGTCAATACCAGGGTATCTATGCATGATCAGGGTCACCTAGGGCACTAGAAACCTATTATGGGTGCCTGTGACTGCTCAAAAGTCATGTGGAACTCAATTTAGTAAGGTCATAAGTTGTTCATTATTTGTCACTTTGGATCACCTTTACTTCGTTGACCTCACTATTGTTCGTTTGAAACCAACAATAAGTAATAAGAACCTACAAAACCTTAAAAACATCAAATCCTAAAAATAAAATATGCAAATGGGGAGTCGAATGACTGCTCCATCCACATGACCGAGTGAGCTTATGATCCTGGAAGCTGCACTACATTTCTAACTCCATATAGTTCTATTTGTGTGTCTATGTTAAAATCGTGCCCAGATTGGCTCTTGTGCAAGTTTCACTGATAGTGAGCAATAACTAGATGTAGAATATGTATATATATGTGTGTGCATGTAAAAATAAACTTCCCCTCCTATGAAGTGTATGCGTAAGAATTCAGTCCCTTGTCCCTTACATGGAGCTAGATGGATGTCTTGAATGCTCTTTAAATGCAAACTTAGGTGGTGATAGATAATGCTTAACACTTGGTCATTTATTATTATCACATAGGTTTGTATTTATATGATTCCCTTTTTTTAATTTTTTAATTAACCACTAAAAGTCTAACTATAAAAAAGCAAGATGCCCAAATGGCTAGAAAAGACCCAAAATATGTGAGAAAAGTACAATGAGGTTAGAGGCTCCCAGAGGAGACAAGGGCACCTGGAGTTGGCGTCTTGGTTAGGCACTAGTGTCTAGAGTCAAAAATTTTGAAGTATGAAAATATAGATTAGGAAAGAGGGAGTGTAATACCAAAAGAGGAAACAGAAATCAAGCAAACATTGCCAAAGACAAAGTGATCAATTAATTCTCTCTTAAGAATCATATAAATAGTGGTATGTGACTATAACCTAGAAATGTACCCAAAGTGCATGATTTAGTGTCTACATTTTCTCCCACTTTATTTTTTTTAGTGAATGCATGATAACATAAAGTAGATAAGAGATGTGTACCTCATATCCATGTAGATTGATGGTGAAAAGCATGCCAAAAGAGACAAGAAAAAGCATGGAGTGATAAAAAGTGAAGTGTGGAAGCTAAAGAAGAGGAAGTGAAGATGATGATGACCCTAGGGGTGAAATCGTATGTGTATATGTCATGTTGCACCTTTTGTTGATGTTGCTTGATGTGTGATTATTTGATCACCACTTCCCATAAGGACGGACCTACAAAAGAGAAGAATGAACAAGTAGTCAAATGTTACGTGTATGAAAAATTCAATCAAAATCATGTAAAAGTATGTGAAAATGTGAAAAGGAACATGTGCACCTGATCCATGATGAGTGAAAGAGATAGAAAAGATCCTGAATATGTTGTAGAAGAATGATTTTTTTGGGCGATATCACGCCAAGACTGATTTTTTTAGGTGATCTTACGCCAATGCACCAAGTGAAAGTGTTTTGTGCGATCTCACGCCACTTACACTAAGTGCAAGTTTTTTGGGCGATCTCATGCCAATGCGGAAGAATTTTAGGTAGAAATGTTTAGTTTTATTCTCCAACCTTTGACTACTTCCCAAACTATAAACACCACTACAGATATGGTGTGTGAAAATTTGATCCAATTCGATCCAATGTAAAATTAGAAAAGAAGGTGTAATGCATGCATGTCAAGTGTTGAAGGAATGTGTGTCCTGTAAAATCCATTGTGTAAACTACTACAAATTATACTAAACTGAGAAAAATTGTGTAGCATCCCCCTAGTCGTAGGCATCCAGGAAGGGTCAGGGGTACTATTTTCTGTGTTGGAAACTAACGTCTGTGTTGTGTTGATGACCCAATTCAAGATCTGGGTCTTTGTTGAGGCTGAAGACTATGCTGACTGTGAACTGAGTTATGTTGAATTGTGACTATGGACTGCTAAATGGGGTGACTGATTCACCTGATAGATGCCCCCTCATTTTGGGTGCATGTGACATCACAAGGAGTATGTGGCCCAAAGGAGGATCAGGTGTTGTGTTTAAACTGATGCCCTATAGAGGGAGGGAGTTTGCTTGGTAGAAACCAAGGAACATGTAAAAAAAGTGGTGACTAGGAAAACAAGTGTTAGTGCAAACAAGATAAACATGCATGTAAAAGACAATGTAGACCATGAAAAGTGGGTTGCAAACATGATACATCACTCACAATGTCACAAGACAAACATGGTTGAAGTGGACCACAAGTACACAATGTACATATAAGACAAAGAGAAAATCCCACAAACAATGGCATACAATGGAAAACAAGAGCAAATAGTATCAAGCAATGCAAAGAAAACCATGGTGGGAAATAAACCTATAAAGAAAATGTTACACATGAAGCACCCATTAGCATGTTAGAGAGATATAAATTATGTCAAAGCATGTATAATCCAATATAGTAGTTTGCTATTAAAAAAATGAAACAATAACACCTATAATGTATGAAAGTGGATGACCTTAGGAGCCATTACGGGACTAGTAATAGGTATTGTGCCAAAATCTATGTTGCATGTATCGATCTGTATGAAAGTTGTAGAGCACAAACTAGAAGGAAATTGAACACACATGTGAGTATTGAAATAGGATGAAATACAAAATATATGCCTAACAGCATGTCTAATAAAGTGTACATGTAAGAAGTAAATGCAAGCAAGACTAAGTGCGACCAAGATATGCAATATGTTATTGGTGAGATGGAATGGAATGCAGAGTGAATGTGATAGGAGCAGCGTGCTCTCCGAATGAATGTGAATGATTATGAATGAGGTTAATTTATAAAAGACCCCTCGAGAATTCAATAATGAACCATATAACAAGGGTGCATCATCGAGTAATGATCGCAACATGTAGAAGTAGAAGAAATAAATGTGTATTGTGAATGCATAGAGTGTAGAGTTTGTATGATGTGCAATAGGATTTTTAAGAAAGATATGTCATGAATGTGTTATGTGTGAATTGTGTAGTGTGTGAGGTTCATGTATATAGTATGCCCTCAATAGTCAAGTGTAAACCTTATCATGAGAGTGTGTCATAGGGTAATGATGATACAAAGCATATCAATATGTGTAATGATGTTCGAAAGATGAAACATGAAGCATGGAACGTAAAATTGGAAATTATAGAGAACTAGGATGTTAAAGGGGGGAATAAGTATAATTCCCCCAAGTGTATGATGATGGAGATCTATGCAGTGACACAATAGATACCATGTCGTTGTGGGATAGCATCATTTGTATCATGATAAGAGAGAGCCAACACAATGGTATCCAAAATCAATATTAAAACCATCGCATGGAAAAGGGTCTTGAGGATCAAGATAAGGAATGGTTTCTTTGAAAAAAAGATTAATTGCTGGAGTGGTGGATTATTTGGTAATGTTGTAGAACACTTATTTTGAGAAGGTGTTGAACTAATTTTTAGAGGAGGTTACTTATGTTGATTTGATAGTGTTGTAAATGAATAAAGAGGAGGCAGAATGAGACTAATTTTGAGAGGTGGTTGTTTAGTTTTAGTGGATTGCATAAGTAGTTCTTGAGTTACGGAAGAAGAAACATTAGAAGTGATGATATAATGCTCATTAGACATAGACGAATCAGATTTAGGAACCCATTGAGATGTAACAAGTGGAGAGGACCATGTAATAGAACATTTTGTAGTGAATGAGATAAAACCTTGACACTCAAGATGTCTTGATTCTTTATTGTAAAGCATAGAAATCATTGTCATTATGTCCATTGATTTGATGATAATTGTAATATGGAATACCTTGATATTTTACAAGTCGATAAGGATGATAGAAATGAGTAGATGAAAAACTAATTAATTGATGATTTATGAGTTGTGGAAGAATATCTTGTTGCTTAGCATTGAGTGTAGACTTGAGAGGCGCGAGGAGTGGAAATATTGAGGTTCACTAATATGATCACATGTAGAAGACATAGATTGAGGATTATATGTAGAAGGAGGACAAACATGAGCCTGAGAAGCATCCTTAAGATATTGGATTTCATATTTAAGAGATATAATTTTGGATTTCATAGCCTAAAATTTATCTTGAAATAAAGAATGAAGTGAATGTGTAAATATATTTATTGGAATTATAACCAAGAGAGTCATTAAAAAGACAAAAAGATAGCACCGACTTGACCGGGTGGCATATCTTTAGGATGATACATGGTGTCCAGTACTTTTGAAGAACCTTCTACGAGGTGAATGCATTTGAAGTAATTCATACAAAGAGATTTGATTAACCTTAGGATCCATGATAGAAAATATGATGTATTAAAGGAGGATCCAAATGACCGATCATGACTAGGGTTCACCAAATGATTAAGCAAATATTAAATAAATAGATGCTAAATATAAATATGTAATAAAGACAATGATAAAAACTTAAGTATCGGTTTGACCCAAGTAAGTAAGCTAGAAAGTATGAAACCCTAGTTACAAATGAAGGGAATAAAGTGCTTATCTGATTCGTAATGATGTCAAAGCTATGCCAAGATGGAAAAATGATGGAATTGGGAATCAGAGCATCATAAATGAACCCAGAAAAATACAGGAGTGTCGGAAATGCCAAGACTAGGGTGCATATGCAGGGGTCGGGACATCTGGGGCACTAGAGACCTATTCTAGGCACTTTTGATCGCTTAGAAGTCATGGAACTCAATTTTACAAGGTCACAAAATGTTCATTTCTTGTTGCTTTTTATTTCCTTTACTTCGATGGACCTCATTATTGTTCACCTAAAACTTGTAATAAGGAAGAAGCGTATGCAATACCCCAAAACACATCAAATCCTAAGAAAAAAAATATGCAAATGGGGAATCAGACTAACCATGGCAGTCACCTAGTTGAGTGAACTTACGATCCAGGAATTGCACTACATTTCAGACTCCATGTAGTTTTACACGTGTGTGTGTGTGTGTGTGTAGAAATGTGCCCTAGGTGGCTCTTGTGCAAGTTGTACTTGATAGCAAGCAATAGCTAGATGTAGAAGATGTAGATAGATGTGTGCATGGAAAAATGAACTTCCCTCCTATAAAGTGTATGCAAAATAATGCAGTCCCTTGTCCCTTGTGTGGAGCTAGATGGATGCTTGAATGCTCTTTGAATGCAACCTTGTGTGGTGATAAATAATGCTTAGTGTTTGGTCCTTTATTATGATCATATATCTTTGTATTTATATGATTCCCTTGTTTAAATTTTGTAATTAACCACTAAAAGGTCAACTAGTAAAAATCAAGATGCCCAAATGGCTAAAAAATACCAGAAATATGTGAGCAAAGTACAAAAGAGGTCGCGGTGCTTAGAGGGTACGGGGCACCCGGCTCTAGCATCTTGGCTAGGCGATGGTGTCCAGAGTCAGAAATATCAAAGTATGAAAAGACAGATTGGGTAAGAAGGAGTGTAAGACCAAAAGAGGAAATAGAAAGCAAGAAAAGATGGTCAAAGACAGTGATCAATTAGTAATTTTCTCACTTAGGAATCCTATGAATAGTGGTATGTGAATAGGACCTAGAAATCTACCCAAAGTGCATGATTTAGTGTCTACAAAAGGTATCAATCCTAGAGTTGAGACATATCTAGGTGTTAAAAATAAAAGTTCCATTAAAAGAAGTAGATGAAGATAAGTTAGAAGAGAAAATGGTTGCGAGTGAATAACATGTAAATTTTACTTGTAAATATGAGAACCCTTCATACACCCTATTATTTTAGAACTCATCATGTTTGTTTCAGATATTGGATAGAAGCATAAATACATTAAAATTTAGTCAAAACCCTCCATGAGACTAGTAAAACTCAAACAAATTTTTTTGAACAACTCTTGCATCCTTTTAAGTAGTATTTTGAAGGTTAATCTTATAGGTTTTGAGGAAAATATTCATAGATGAAAAAAGGAAAGTTTTAGAGTTCCATTGTTTTAGGAGATAAAATCCATGCACAATAGATTATAAGGTCATTGATCCTTGCATATAGCAAAGCAACTTCCCCTATGAGTTGCCAAAAAAATTCCAAATTAAACTACCTTTGAATTTATTAACTATTGCAAAAAACCGTTTTGTTAATTCATATTAAACCTCCTTATTTTTGTCTATTTTAATGATCACTTGGTCTAAATATAACCTAGAATTTTTTTAGTATGATTATTAATTTAGAATTACTTGAGATATTTGTTTTCCTCTTTCCTCTAGATTCTATACCTTAAAATTGGCCAAGTTTTTCCTCTGTTTTTTCGAGCTATGTTTATTTGAATTTGAAATTTTCCTAGCACTAGTCTTTTCCCATGAAATTATAACTCATTTATCTTTAAAAACTTGTCCACTCATGACTTTATCACTTTTTCCTCTAATGGATTTTAGACACTTGGCTGCTAAGATAATCTCCTCATTTGACAAAACTTTTATTAACACCTTTAGTAGATTAGTGAAAAATGTCTAGAAGAAAGAAGTGGAGTCTATCAACATAACCACATTCAAAATTCTTTGAACTTAGAATTTTACCATGGTTTTCATGCATATGATGGATGATAGACATATTTCAATCATAAATGTTCTACACTCTCCCAAATCTTGAGTCTTCACTTTAAATTCTTACACTTTACAACTCACTAATGGAAGAAATTTGGCAAGGAGAATGTGTGGAAGAAATCGACATTAAGGATTAGCATAAAATTTCCCAAAGGTTAATATATCTCTTCTAGAATGTGTGGAAGATCGATGTGATACACATAGCACAAAAGGGACACATGGAGGCAATCAAGCACAAAAATATCCCATGCCTTGGTCCTCACCTCCAAACCTTATAGAATGTTGATGGGTGATAAGTTTCATAACCAATACATGACGTGGAGTGGTGATTTATAATATTTTTCATAGGTACTTCACATGAGGCTAAATTTTATGGTTTCACCTTATGGAAAATAAATCTCTAAGATGTTGCAGAGGGCATAAAAGTGCTATGGTTTTTAGTGATAACTTATTCCATAGCACTCCAAATGACATGAACTTGGTACCAATGAAAATGCCTTTGAAATTTGTATATGGTGATCATGGTTTAAAGAAATATGGTGGATATATCTATGATATTTTGAAGATAAAGTGTTTGGGTGTATTTTTCTCACATTTTTAATCTAATGTCACCCAAACCACTTTCACATGCTCTTGATTTTTTAAAATATGTGTTTAATCCAAAGATTCTCTTTATGGCTCCACCTAAAATAAATTAAGAGTTTAAAAAAGCTATAGAAAAAAAAATGAGGTAAAACATTGGTCCCAAATTTTAAATCATGACCATTTGAGAAAGTGAAATATTAATCTCTGTCCATCTTCTTGATCTCATGGGCATACATTGGTGTTTTTCATAAGGATCGATTTGGAAAAAAATAATCTTTCTCCTTACAAATGAAGGCATATAGTGAGGCAAAGATAGCACCAATTGACAAAATCACAAGTTTATTACAGGTAAGGTTTGTTGTAAGCCTTCCCAACCGTAATTCATGGTTAGTAAATAATCATTACACCTAAAAATATCATAAAATATGTCAAGAGATATTTTTGAGGTGGATAAGTTTAGTTAAGCATATTTTTGGGCTTCCTTATCCCTATAGAGAAGTAAAGATATCTACTTCATCATATTTTTATCATATTTTTATCCAAAAATGGATCTCAGTAAACACCCAATTCAATGTATTCTCTATATTTGTTAGCTTATTCTTTCTTTATAATATGGTATAGTCAAAGTGGGTGATCCAGACACCTTTGAATGACATTTCGGGCCATTTTTGTTCTATTCAGGATATTTCTCATTTGACGGTCATGCAACATCCCCAACGGTTACAAAACTTCGTGTCTACATTCATCGGTGATTTCACCCACAACGGTTCCATAATTTGGGAGATCAACATTCTACAAATGTTTGAGCTTCCAAATCGATTCGCTTCAACTTTCCATACGTCTCTAAGCAAAGAAACTATAAATAAAAGGTTGTAGAAGCATTCAAACAAGTGGTTTTGGGTAAATTCTATTGTGAGAAAAGAGGAGAAATCAGATTTCTTTCTTATTTTGATCATTGATTGTGATTTATTTATTGTTTAGAGGTTATGAGCAAGTAAATATAGTTATAAGTGTTGGACCACAATTTCATGTAGACCAAAACCTACAAGTTTTAATCTCCTTTATAATTGCGAGTTAGGATCCATAAGAGGCGGTTATTCCATGTCACGAAACTTACGGGGAGCACTTTGGAAAAACATGCCAAAAATCCCCAAAGATTACTCACGTGAGTTTCAAACTTGAGACCTATCGCTCCAATACCTTTGTGAGACCACGATTACAGTTAGACCAAAACCCAGAGGTTTTAATATTTTCTACAATTGTCAAAGTTAGGATCCATGAGAGGTGATTAGTCCATGTCACAAAACTCACAGGGAGCATTAGACAAACATGCCAATAAGAAGGAGTGAGAATCCTTCTTGAAGGCCAATTATTGGTAGTAATTTGTATTTATTGGAGAATTGCATAGTGGAAGGGAAGCAATTTTTCTTACCCATTGGAGTCTTTCCCACATTGGGTTTCTCCATGATAAATCTTATCTCCTTTGTCTCTCTTTTCTCAGTTTTATAGTATAATTGTGTGTAATTATTTCACTTTATATTGGTTAGAAAAGAACTTCATAATCTTTCATTTGTTTTCACAAATTTTTCTTACCTAATGAATCATCACTACACCCGTAAAGATCCTAGAATATACTAAGAGGTGATTTTAAGGTGGATAATTTTATTTAAGTATCTTTTAGGACTTCATGATCCTTCTAGAGAAGAAAAGAGATATGCTTCAACATATTTTGATTTTATTTCTCTCTCCCTCTTATATATGTTATCAAATTCTATTGTAAGAGGATTCTCTCTTGAGAGTAAAGTTACTATACCCAATTGAGTTGTTAAGCATTCTAAGTTTGCATTCCTTGGTTTTGAACTTCCGTAATACATCCAATGCCTTCCCAATGACTCAGAAAAATTGTGCATATTTCCAAGTAATAATATCTTGTTGATTGTGGCTCAAATCTATTGTTTATCTTGTGTTGTTGCATACTTTCCTTTATCAGATATCATTGTATGGTGTGTGTGGATTATAATTACATAATTCTAGTTCACTATTTCATCGATGCAAAGAGTGATAGTCTACTCTCGCATGAAATGTTAATTTTGGCTTGTATATGCCCTTTTATCACTATATTTGTAATCTTGTTCTTCCCTCGTGGGATATTGATCCCTTGTTTCGATGTGTGTCACCATATTTTCTCATTCCAATTTTCTTCTCCCCTTTTCCCTTACAAATTGCTATCTATTTGTAGATTAGTGGTAGCATTAGAGTATTTAGGAAAGGAATTTCACCTTGTCCATAGGTTTTCCCAAAGGTCCAAGGTCCCACATCTTGGGACATTCCCATTGTTGTACTGCCTAAGATCCAAATTTCTAATCTATTGGGTGCACATATCTCCTCCAAAAATAGGTTATTACCTTTAAGTTGAAAAGTCTCAAAGTGATGGGGTGACTCTCTTACATGATTACTACACTCATGCCACACCTCAAGCATCAAATTTTACAATGAAGGTTGTAAAGAAATTTGGGTTAGCCAAAACCGAGTGGTACACATGTCCTTCAATGTCTCGAAGGATTGGGTTGTTTTTCATTCTAATGAAATGATTCTTTCTTCAATAAAGGTATGAGTGGTACTACAATGCTATCATAATTCTCCAAAAAATTGTAATAGTAACTTGTTATCCCTCAAAATCCCCTAAGTTATTTGAAGGTTTTAGGTATCTTCCACCCACCATGGCTTGGATCTTATGAGAGTCCTCTTTTACACATTCACAATAAATTATATGACCCAAGTATTGTATCTCCCGACTCCAAAAGCACACTTGGAGGGCTTGGAATTAAGGATTTGTTGTTAAAGAGTGTCCAAAACCATATTGATATGTTATAAGTGTTCGTTGTAGATTAAGATATTAATAAAGAATACTAGGACAAAAATTCGTAGAAATGGTCTAAAGATAGAATCAATCAAACTCTAGAATGTAGAGGATGCATTTGTAAGGCCAAACGACATTACCAAAATTTCATAGTGGCCCTCATGTGTCCTATTGTTTTATGAATATACTCACCTCAAATGTTTATTTAATGATATCTTGATCAAGATATAATTTTAAAGAATTAACAACACCATGTAACTCATCTAGCAAATAATGAATGATAGGAATAGGAAACTTATCTTTTAGTTGTAATTGTTGAGATCCTTGTATTTTTGGCACATGCACCAAGTTTAGTCCTTATTTTGTACCATCATTTTTAGAGAAGAGTAAGCACTTTGACTATGGAAAATAATGCCTACTTCCAACATGTGCCATTTTTTCAATCTCACTCTTTTGTAAATAAAGATGTAGATAAGGGTGAATGTTGGGCAGTTGGCTTCATGGTACTAGTTAAATGGTATGATCATGACCTGTTTTGGGAGTCAAACCCTCCGGAATATCCCCAAATATAATTGAGTGATTATTAATAATTACTGTTAGGAATATAGTTGTCACATTAATATTAGTGTGTTTAATTATTAATGTGTTATACGTGAGTTGTATGAACGACTTGCATATTAGAATAGAATGGGTGTTATGAGGAGTTAAAAGATAGTGGTAATAGGAGTGATAATAGATTTCCTATTATCAAGGAAATATGAGGCGTATATAAATGTAAATGTATTCAGAATGATTTGAGGTAGAAGTATTTTAATATTCAAAGTATATTAACATTTTTTTCTGTGTAAATCTGCTGCTACCATTTCATCTGGTATAGAGCGGTAGTGGTTCTTGATGTCCTTGAAGATTGAATTATTAGGAGGGGGAATTATTTTTCTCATCTTGCCCCGAGCAATGGGAAATGGAAATTGGTATATAACCAGGTGATCATTATGTTTTTCTATTCTCTCGACCTGTGTAGTTTCTATCATCAATATTTTGGCGTTTTAATTCTTCTGTTGGTTATGGATCAGTTTTGATCGCATCATACCGCCATTCAACATTGTTCAAAGATAGTTTGATTATTTTTTAATAAATATTTCTTTATACATTTTTTGGAACCTATTTACTTCAGCGCAGCTCTATTACCATGGAGCGCCATAGCTATCCACAGTTGGGGATGTTGTCATTCTAACGTGTATGACCTGTGTATTCTATGGGTTTTATTGTTCCAGCTAGAAACAGATTTGTCTTATTCATTCGTGTTAAAAGGAAGCATGAATTTCCATGGAGGTTTGAGTGTAACTAGTTCTAATGGCACATAGTACATATTTTGATCTTCAATCATCATCTCTTGGCAGCATTCGAAACAACTCGACCAAGATCTAAATGCCTATAAAACTGTTCATCATTCAATCAATCTAAAACCATGGTCTTTATGCCATAGCGTGTCTCTATTTAAGCATTTTATTGCTTGCAAACTATTTTTAATCTCGCTCTAGTTTTTGTCATCCTTATCTGGTTCTACTCACGGTGCATCATTGATTCAATATTAGAGGAAATTTTCGATGATTTGTTTCAACACAAACCGATCACCGTCTAAAATACAACGGCACTATTGTTCACGTGAAGAATTTTCTTACAATTTTCATTTGAATGTGTAAAAGCGGATCCTATCGTATTTGTCTCCTCAAGCATGCAGTAACTTTGCATATGGTTGCGTGAACGTTCTATCGCCTGGTGATCTCGACATTCCTTGCAAAATTGTAACAACCTGTAGCAGTCACATGCACCTTATGGGCTCAAGAGGAGCTCTCTCCAACTCAGCATGGTGCAGGTTGTGGTGGAGTTTCGGGATACTCCCATGACACCTGTGTGCCAAGAATATTAGATGTGAAATGGTGAATCATTCCATACCTAAACAACCATACTCATACGGACTATAACATATCTATTCTCTTGTTCTTTGAAAGTGTTTGTTTCCTTAGATTTTTAATTCTTATTAGTTTTAAATCATTTTTTATTTGGTTGTATTTAGAGTCAAATTAGGAGTCTCACTGTACGGTCATTTTAAAGTCTTGATATTAATGTTGTTTTGAGTCAAAAGTGACCAAATTATATTGTGTGTTTGTACTCTAAAACATCATGTTTATTATTATTGTCGGTTGTGAGTTTTTGTGTTGTTAATTTTCATCATGAGTTAGAGTCAAAATATTGTATAACAAAAAAATCTTCATGGACACATTTTCGATGTTGCTTGACATATGAGTTTTCGGAGAATAAGAAGAAAATAATTGCATTTCTAATGAATATTTTGAATATTACAAAGAAAGAAAAAGTGTTTGGCTCAGGGCTCCTCTCCTCGACCTTGCACTATAACGTGATAGGGAGTGCACCTAGGGCGCTACCCCAGGACCTTGTAAGGGGCGCTTCCCCTTGGCCCTGTTGGGGGTTGCCACCCCCACAGGACTTTGCTTTGGAATTTCAAAGCTAAAGCTAAAAATTTGTGGGGAAGTCACATCAATAGAAGATGGTGCAAATTTGAGCTTCCTATTTCATCTTGGCGAGTAGTGTGACGGTGGAGGATAGAGGCACACGAGGTCGGAGGTCAATAACAACCTCTCGCTAGCCACAAGCGAAAAGACCTCACAATGAGGTTGTGGCATGTTTTTCAGTTCAGTATTTGATTTCCAATGTGCAATTTGTTTCAGTTGTGTGTAGTGTGCTTCATTTCAATGTTCTTGTGGATTGTTGAATAAATGGAAATTTCACATTGTAGGGGGGAATATGAACCAATATTCCATTTCCATCTATTGTTCAAAGTCAATAAGATGAAACACTATTCCTATGTACTTCCCTGATGTGAAAAATATAGTGGAAAGATGAAAGCACAAAGTAAAAATAGCATCATGATACTTGAAGAGGATGAATAGGGGTTCATACCTTGGACAGAGTCCATATTTGATGAACAAGGGTTCATATCGAGGTTTTGGATAGCCTTTGCAAAACCATCAGTGTGCCAAGATCATGAGTACATAGGGGTGGCAACTTGCGAAGAAGTGCAATTTTTTTCTATCATGTTTGCACTAAGAGGGGAAAGTTAGGAACATAGTGCTCACATTAAATATTAGTGTGGTCAATTATTAATGTGTAATATGTGATTTCTATGAACGACTTGAATATTAGAATAGAATGTGTGTTATGAGTTGTTAAAACAACTCATCCATGTTTGGGATATGGGTTATAGGAGTGATAGTAGGTATCCTATTATCAAGGAAATATGAGGCCTACGTAAATGTAAATGTATTCATAATGATTTGAGACATTTAAGTATTTTAATATTCGTATTGTAGTAACAATTTTCTTTATGTGAATTTGTTGCTAGCATTTTAATTACTTGTAGATCTAACGATCTATGTTCTTTTGATTGTTGAGCTTCCATTGCAAATAGTCATGCCATAAACCCATTTGTGCCCTTCTTAAGAATATTTTGCATTTGATGAAAGCTTGCCAACTATGAAGCTTTTTTGCTCGTCCCATGCAACTCAAAATGTACCCCTTAGAATGAAAACACATGAAAACATCTTGAAATTCATCTCAATCGCTCCTAATGTAATATACCATTGGACCCCCAACACAATGTTTACACCCATGTGGAAATGTCATACATGGGGCTATTTAGCAAGTAATATCCTATGGAGAATTTAATATTATAGTACTTTCCTAAACAACTAATTGTACCACCATTTGTAATCATGACCTAAAACTCAAGGGGCTGGATAAATAAAGCAATTTATGTGTAAGGCACACTTATGATTAATGAAGTTGTGAGTACTTCTAGAGTCAATTAATGTTATCATCCTTTGGTTCTTTATAAACCCAACAACATTGAGGATTTGTGGGGTTCTAATTCCTGAAATTACATGGAAAGAGATAGTTTGTTAGGGTTCCTTAGCATCAACCTCGGAACCTTTTCTTCTTCCTTGAATGCTTCCATGTCTTCTTATTCCTCATTGGTCCCCTCAATGTAGAACAATTTGTTTTCATTATATATGTCCTTTTCTCCGTTTTCTATCTATTGTTGAAATAATTTTTGGTGTTACAAATTATGTGTTTCCACCATCACTCATGGGGCCCCTCCTTCTTATGTAAGGAGGCTCCCATTATTGAATGTAAACTATCATAATTCTATCTAAACATTTTGGGTGGCCAAATATGTCGGGATTACATAGGAACACTTCACGTAACTGTGGAAAATTACTTGTACGAGTACAAGGAGTAATTTTCAAAGGATTTGAGGGATAAAGGAGATAAATTAGAAAAGAGGGGGTTATTGTTTTGAGTAGGCACTAGCGTGTTCACACACAATAACTGAATAGGCCCACATTCAATTAGAGGAAAAGCAACAATATAGGAAATTAACAAGACTAACAAACCATAGAAAAATAGTTCTTTTGATTCATCAATCAAGGACACCAAGTTCCTTCTTGGTTATTCAAGATTAATTTCCTTTCAAAGTTGTAGAAAAGAGATAGAATGGAGGAAAACATAAGCAAAGGACATGGAAGAAATACAAATTTTATTTCTTGTGTAAAGAATGATACACAGCTTCACAATCCACAATTTCTACAGAAAAGTAAAATTTCCAGACCCTTTGGAATGGAGAAGCCATTTCAATTTATAGCCTTTTGAATTTTCTTATCATCTACCCCCACATGACCTTTCAAGTTCCTATTCCACTTATGAATTTTTAATTTCCCTTAGAAGAGGCAAATTAAGTACCTCTCTTATAATTTGAGAGAGTACTTTTACATTTTACAAATATTGTTGTCACTTAAGTAAATAGGAAAAAATACCATGATTGTGTACAATGAATAATTAGAAATGGGGAAAGAAGAGGAGAAAGGAAAAGGATTTACTTGATCTGTTGTTGATGAAGAGCTTGTTGATTTAAGGCATGGTGATCACAATTTCCTCCTTCTACAAGATGCACAAACACCTCAGACTGAGTGTTTAGAAACACTATTGAGAGACCTCATGATGTGAGCTGGAGAAGACCACGAACATCACTCATGATGATTCCTCCTTGATCCACAGTGAGAGTGAGGATCACTCTCTTACTCCTTAGGTTTTCAAAATTGACATTGATGATCACAAACCAGCTCCATGATGTTTGAACCCCTTGATGAATGACCACACTATTAGGTGCTTGATTGAGTGTTTAAGAACATTGTTATGAAAATGTTGTCAACTAAGCCAAGATGCTTTATCCTTCTCATGTATAAGGTTCCCAAGTGAAGATCACTTATCTAACTTTCTTAATACAAGAGTATCTCTGAATGAAATTAGATTCAAGGATGTTTGCATACCTCGTATAGGAAAGGGTGAGCTCTTGATCATTTGTGTAGAATGGCTTTAATTCTTAGATGCCTTGACTGGTTCAATCAGCTCACTTAGCTACCGAGCTCACTCTAATCGGATCCTCTAGCATGATCAAATCACTTGAATCGCATCAACCAACTCACTTAGCTCACCTAAATCAGCTCACTTGGCTCACTTAGCTCATTTATTTTTCCCTATTTCACCATTTTCTTTACGTTTTTGGAATGTGATGAAACAGATAAGGGTAAGGGCCAAGGAGGAATATCTGTTGTGTTGGTTTGTTGGAGGTTGATGCATGCGTTCTAACTTCTTGATCCGATGCTGACTATGAGAGCTTCCTTTTGGATAGGAGGAACTACCTGAAATAGAAAACAAGACCACCAAAGAAGAGTTAAACAATATATGATAGTGGACTGCCTAGCGTGTGCTAGATCTAAGAAGTGTCATACTTCCTAGAAGTCTCTCAATCTATTGTTTTATAGAACAAATTATGAAGTAAATGAAATGCGTACATAAACGAATCCAATACTAGTATCCCGATTTGGGTACCTCGATCACTATCAGCGTCGATCGTATTAAATACTAAAACTATGTAGGTCAAGGTCTTCAGTCGTCAGAGTTGTAGGTTGTTCGGAGGTCTCGGGTCATAAAGGGTCTTAGCAAGGTTGGGTGAGGTGTTTGGGTTGTTTTGATAGGGGGTGGTTGCTGGTTTACACAATGTTGGAAAACACAGAGATCGACTTCATTTGGGTATGACCGATCACGGTTAGGTAGAACTGATGATGATTATGGGTAACTGGTGTTCATAGAGGTGGGCTGATAAGATTCAATAAGATTTGTTAGTGGGGTTTGAGCTGAGGTCGAGCAGAGATTCCAGAGGGTATAACGAGCTATATGGGGATATCGAAACACTCAAAAATATGTAGAGGTCGGGTATAGGTGGTTTTATGGTGTGGGTGGAGGAATGGTTAGGTTTACCGACAAATAAATGGTAGGGGAAAGGAGAATACAAGTAGGAAATTGATAACAACAATAGAGGAACCCAATAGACTGAAGTAGAAATAGATGATGTAGGTAAAAAGTGTACTTACTGGTGTTATAGGTCCAATGGCTATGTGGTGGTGATGATTGATTGGTGGGATGGAGCTTGGTGCCATAGTGATGCTTCCCAATGTCACCGTGAGTGCCAATGCCTCTGGATCTATCCTAGTGCTGGCTATGGATGTCTGTAGGTATGAAAAGGCTCTGGTTCTACTTACATGCAGTTCTCTTCTCATCTCCTTGATCTCGAAGGTTTTAACCCTCAAATAAGGCTGCCAAGGTGAATAAATGGTAACCGAAGATAGTTCATGGTTGATCGGCGTTGGTTTCGGGATGACCGCATCGGTTAAGGTGGGATTCCCTAGGTTTACTAAAAATGGTAGATCTCGCATCATTTGGGTCAGGTTCGTTCATTTATCCACGAATCCGAATGGACGTTATGTTTTTATGAGTGGGAAGGTGGTTAGAGGAATAATAGGATTTGATTTTTAGGGTTGAACTAAGTCTTATTCATTTATGGAAACATGTTATGAATAGGTCTATGGTGAGGTGTCTAGGTGAGGTGGGCATCCATTTAATTAAAGTAATTAAATTAATAATGGGGTGAGGATGGGTATTAATTTAATTATAAATAATTAAATTAATATTAATGTGGGGTATAAGGGTCATGGTTAGGTGAATGTGTTTAAGTTGGTTATTCGAAAGGGGGCCAAGGGGAGTGTGACCCAATTTGGTGTCTACATTTTGCCCCTTTTGTCACGTGGCTTGTATTGGTAAGTGGCACGACAAAAATAAGAAAAGGTTGTGTCGAGTGTAAGTGAGGGTGGTGTTGCCCCAAGCATGGGTGAAGGTAACCCCCCAAACTAGGAACCGATGAGGTGAGAGACGAAAGTGGTGAGTGGTTTGATAAAATGAAGAGGTGGGAAGATGAAGATCGGTGGGCGCATTGGGTAAAGGTAATAGATCAAATCGTAAATAGGTAAATGTGTTAGGGTCAAAGGGAGTGGTAGTTGAACGTGCGCGCATGTTAGAAACTACGGCATGGTAGTAGGTTGAGAATCTTTCAAACTCAACGTCGGATAAGTTTGATAGGTCTATCCAAATAGGATTGAAGTGATTATGGTATCCAAGGTATAGGATGTGGTGCGGAAACACCACAGAGTTTAGTTATAGGAACGTTTAGGTATGTTCTAAGTACAAAGAAAGGCTAGGTCAAGATAAACAACATGACAATAGGCAATGTAATGTCGGTAGGTCGAACAGCACAGGTAACCACATCACAAGGTACGGTGATCACGAAGGGTCAAAGGTCACAAAAATGGTTCAGGTCAAGGTATATAGGCAACGGCACGAGTAAGGCCAAGGTATAGGTAAAATAACAACTCCTAAGTAGGGGTAGGTTGGGTTTGTAGATATGTTTCAAGGGGTGTCCAGGATGATAAAAAGGGACATGAGCATGAATGGTTGCATGTAAGAGTAAGTTTAGGAAGACCAAAAATTATAAGGGTTGTCTGATGTCGGTTATAGGGTGAATGACATCGGTTGGCTAGGGCACAAATAGGACCAACATCGATCAAGTCAGGGTGGGTTTATAAAACAAAAAATTCATATTTTATAGAATCATTGTTGTATTGTACCGTTAGAGAAAATGACATAGTTGTTTGACTTTTCAAAGCACTTTTCGAGAAAATGAAATGGCATTGTACCTAGATGAGATGGAGATATCTCATGGTGAGAGGAGCTAGGTAGATGGGTCCATGAGATTGGGCAGACTGTTGATTGGTGGAGAGATTTGAGGTAGATTTTGGCATGGTAGAGGTAGGAGAAGGTTCGGGTGGGCCACCAACGCAAAGCAGAGCCTAGATGTGCCCCCACGGAGATGGCATCGCGACGAGGTAAGATTCGATCCCATTCCTCGTTTGTTAGGTAGATTTGTTTATAGAAATTGGGTTAGGGTAAAATGGGTTTTAGGGGGGGGAAATTAATTTTGAATTTGGGAAGAAAATGGGTGAAATAGGAATGGAGGAAGGTGTAGTTAGGTGAATGAGGGTAGGGATGGGTTGAGGGTTTATTTGGGTAGGGATGGCTAGTTAGTTAGGGAGAAATGGGGAATTTTGAGAGAAATAGGTAGGGTTTTCATGGATTTTCGCCACGACAGCTGACTCGACGCGATCATGGGTTGGCCGACATTGGTCATGAATGGGGTGAACAATGCTAGTTTTGGGAGACTCAAGCAGTCTTGGTTAAGATGAACTGATGTCGGTTGGCATTGAGAGAAAAATGGGCTAGAAGATGAATAAGGGTGGTTGGGTGAGATAAGAAGGTAATCTAGAATGAAAAATAGGTAGGGTAATAATTATAGGTGGGGGTCAAGGTTGAATGCGGGTATGGTCAAGTTTAATAATTTGATGGTTTTGTTGATGCAGTGAGGGACTAGTCACGGATGCGTGATAAGGTACCACCCCTATTAGTAGTAGTATGAGGGAGCGCAATGTACCGAGGAGTGGCAACATGTTACGAGGTTGGCCTGATTGAGGTCGACACTACCATCATGGAGTCTAGGGAGACTAGATCGATGGTCACCCTCATCGACATATGGGATTCGGCAATCAACACATGTTATTTGCCAAAAGGTGAGATGACTTGTCATCTTGGAGGATGTGTATAGGATCCCGTGGTTGTCGATAATAGGGATGCGTGTGTATTCGATTTCTTTAGAGGCATCTAAGGAGATGATAATCGACAATGTTTGGTGAGGGGTTGGTTAAGTTGAGGTTCCATAGTGCCCCCATGAGTTATAGAGATATGTACCAAGCCCATTCGGAGGAGATAAGGCTAGTAGTTCTAATGATGGAGGCGGTGTGCTTTTATGCACTGCCAGATGTAGAGGGGGGAGGTTCCCATAATCATTGATGGGGGTTCTGCATGATATGATGGAGGACAAGACCCGGTTTACATGGGCACCAGCCTTCTTGGTGCAGTTGTACAGAGATTTATGGGCCTATGGGCGATTGTGGTAGGTCCACCTGTGTTACACCTTCCTACTACACTGTTGGGTGTATGAGTACATTATGTGTGTGTGTCCAGTGGGCATGCCCTGACCTAATGCATTCAAATTGGGTTTTGCTCAGGTGGGCTATAGGCGATGGGTACCTGCGGTTGGAGAGCGTTGAGCTGCTAGGCCTAGACATGATGTAGCCTATTATAGGCATTTACTAGAGGGGTTATCTCGGCGTGGACATCATTTGGAGGCCATGTGTGGGATTCCCTTCATACAGAACATGGTCATAGAGTCGGATGGATTACATCTAGTGAGATGGATAGAGGGGCATCGTGTCTTTGGTGAACATGAGATGATCCCTATTGATGCAGTTGTTAGGTGATAGTTGGGATTATCCCAAGATATACCGCCATCGTTTCCACAAGACATTAGGGACGACATGGAAAGGCCTATGCCTCTACTACACCGATGGTACATATAGGGCGTGGGAGCAGTGGTAGACCAATGGATTGATGATGTCGAGTTACAAACAGGTATAGGTAGTGGTGGGTAAAGCATAGCTACAAGTAGTACCACCGAGGTCAGGCAGCCGACACGCTACCATCATAGTTTAGAGAGTCACCGCATAGGGGTAGGTGGTGACTCTAGTCACACAATTGGGGATAGTGCAAGGAAAGCCGACAGGATCGAGAGGTATAGGTTGCCATGTTGCAGAGGCACAAGTTATAGCCCTCCATGTCTAGGTACCATAGGGATAAGTACTTGCACAATCTCCTACACGTGCTCGGGGAGAGGGTCCCATTTTACAAACAGGGGCGGGACAGGGTCCCTCAATACAAGTACAGGTGGTCATAGGCCAATGGCACCACCGCAGACAAGTACTCTATGGCCGTGTTCAAGGATGCCCTAGGTGAGGCACGATATTATCAGGATCACTTGATGGCTGCAGGGATAAACGTCCCCTCTTATGCTAAGTATAGAGCACAGCATTCTTTGATTGAGAGGACTAGGTCCCAAACTCATAGTGTAGAGAGTACAAGGGGCCGACGAGCCCCGAGATAGGGTCAAGGTGAGGCTACACATGCACGGAGGCCAACTCTGGGTTAGGTACAAGAGAGTTCGAGCCACGACCAATGGAGGGCAAAGAGATGCTAGTGGGATGCTTTGCACAGAGAGAAAGGAGGGGGTAGGTGAGACCGGCCCCAAGGATATCGGGTGGGGTGACGATTAGTCACTGGAGATGGGCATTATATTGATTATTTTTATATATACATTGGCCTACATCCCAAAGAGAGAGAGAGAGAGGATTCACATGAGAGTTTTGATATTTTTGATGATATACCGCTCTCGCATGCCAAAGATGGTGAGGATGTATCTGAGTGATTTGAGATGTTTGTATTGATTTGTATTTGTGTACATATGTATGTATACACAGGATTTATGATTTATAGATGATTATATTTATAGCATGGATGTATACTTGTTTTTAATTTCCATTATTATGTGTGTATGTGATGGAAACTAAGTGGATTAGGCAAGATAGAATCGGGTCGGTTTATGCATGATGGAGTCGGTCGGTTTAGGCATGATGGAGTCAGGTCGGTTTAGGCATGATGGAGTCAGGTTAGTTTAGGCATGATTGAGTTAGGTTGATTTAGGCATGATGGAGTCAAGTTGGTTTAGGCATCGTTGAGTTAGGTCGATTTAGGCATGGTTGAGTTAGGTTTATTTAGGCATGGTGTAGTTAGGTTAGTTTAGGCATGAAGGAGTCAGGTCATGGGCATGATGGAGTCAGGTCAATTTAGGCATGATGGATTTAGGTTGGTTTAGGAATGGTTGAGTCGGTCATAAGTATGATGGAGATAAATGATGATGTATATGCATGTTATGGTTTGAGTTTCCCAATTTCTGCTATAATGGAAGTGTGAAAATGATAAATGAACGATGTGATGATGTGGTAAAAATTTTCCTCAATTGTTGCTTATTTGGTTTAATTTCCAATTGTTGATATAAAATGGATACAAACTAAGGTAGGATGTGAATAGTGAAATAAAGGGGGAAATAGGTTAGGGTGAAGAGTGGCTGAGCTAACCTTCAAGGGCCCCATGCCCTTGAAGTGTTGCCTACATAGCCTTGGTGAAAAGGGGCTTGAGGCTGATGTAGTTCTCCCATAAGTTAGGGAAGAATATGATGAATTAGGGGGATGGGTGGATCTTAGGACAGATTGAATGCAGGTCATAGGTATGGTTGAGTCTAGGTCATAGGCATGGTTGAGTCTAGGTCATATGCATGGTTGAGTTATTTTAAATATAGGTTTCAATGATCTGGTCATGTGTAGGGTAATCAATAAGTAATGAGGAAGGTGAATGGTAAGAGGTAGAAAAAAGCTAGTTAATTAATAAGAACTCTAATGAGTCGACCGCACCCAAGATGGGCTTATGAATGTAATACCCTAAAGGCCTTGCATAATGGACTATTCTAAGGGTGAATAAAGTCACATACTCATGAAATGCCATGGTTATGGTAAGTCCCTTAAGTAAAGAGGAAATTAGGATGAAAAGGCAATGAGGTGAGAATGGGTGATGTCGCGTAACTTAGTGTACGATAGCATGTTTTTCTTAGCAAGAAACCCAAGATCCGAAAATAGGCAATCCATGACAAAAAAATTATCATTTTCTTCTTTTGTTTATTTTTAATAGACTCGATCGATGCGGGAAGTCGATATGGGATGAGTATAAAATCTCCTTGAGGTCTTCATGAAGTTGATCAATGTGGGAAGCTTCTAGATATTTTTATTGTATTTTGGAAATGACTTTATATAGTTGTCCTTTAAGAGAGCATTCTATCCATAGCGGTGGAAATAGAGTGCGAGATGTCCCTTTTGAGGGAGTCATCTTTTTCGGAAGTTTGACTCAAGGAGTTGCATCCATTTTTTTACGTTTAAGTCATGGACAAGCCTATAGAGGAAGATTAGGTTCTTGTTCAGAAGACAAAACCATAGTACACATGAGTTAACTATGAAAGGGGTGGTTTCGAATGATGAATAACCATGGGATTCCATCTTGAGAAGACAAAAAGTATCCATGAAAATCATGCTATGAGTAGAGCCGTGGTACTCATATTTAAGATAAAGTTGAAATGTGATGGGTAACCACATGATTCTTGTTTAGTCGTGGATCCTCAAAAAAATGGGTAATACTGGAAGGTGAGAAGCGCTCAAGGGATGAGCAATCAACCGACATAAATTGATAGAGGACTTGATGTCAACAATAAAATGATCAAAGATGCAAGAATTTGAGGGGCTCGTGTTTGGGTTTACCTTCGAGTGAAGAAAAATGATAAGCACCTGATCCATAGGCATGGGTAATGATATAGGGTCCAAGCCAATTAGGAGCAAATTTTCCTCGCTTACTTTTCTCTTCTTTGGTTACATGTTGATTTTCCTTCAAGATGAGGTCATCGACCTAAAAGGTTCATTTATGAACACGTTTTTCATAGGCACGTTTGATACATTTTTAGTAGATTTGGAGATGGTCAAGAGCATTGAGATGGTTTTCATCTAATAACTCAAGTTGTGCCAAACAATATTAGCGAAAGTCCTCGTCGTTGAGTATGTCTTGTAGTGAGATGCGGAGAGATGGACTCTAGAATTCAAGAGGTAAGAGAGCCTCGGTACCATAGACCATAGAAAAAGGTGTGGTAGTATTCGAAGTGTGAATACTAGTGCGATAATCCCACAAGACGAAAGGAATGTGTGTATGCCAATCCTTCCCAAGATCATTGACTACTTTCATAAAAAATTTGTTCAAGGTATTATTGGTTGATTCTTCTTGGCCATTGGTTTGTGGGTAATAAGGTGATAAGAAACGAGTTGATGCCAAAAGCATAGCATAGCTTATGTAGGGTTTTATTTTTGAATTGTTTTCCATTATCAGTGATGAGGTGGTAAGGAACACTAAAGCAACAAATGATGTGATGGTTGATGAATTCACATATTTCCTTTGCTTTTATAGAAATGAGGGGAATGGCCTCTACCCATTTAGTGTAATATTTAGTAGCGGTTATGATCCATTGGTGGTGTTGTGAAGAATGAGGATTGATCTCATCGACAAGATCCAAACCCCATTGAGAGAAAGTCCAAAGGTCTCATGTGACCTACAAGGCATGAATAGGTGTGTGATAAAGATTAGCATGTTGTTGGAATTTCACACAACATTTGACATAGTCACAACAATCATGGTTTAAGGTTGGCCAATAATAGCCAACGCGAAGAATGTGTTTTACGACAATAAACCGATAAAGTGGCCTCCGTAAATTCCATCATGAACTTCCTTAATGGTGTAGGAAATTTCAGAACTTATAAGGCATCGTAAGAGAATTTCATCGAAGCCGTGCTTATAAATGAGACCACCCATGATGACATATTGAGAGACACTTTTAAGAAAGGCTCATTGTCTATTACGAGTGAGATTAGGCGCGTAGAATGGAAAGGGAAAGATAGTTTGTATATTACTTATACCTAAGGTCACGTGGGTCAAGTGTAATGATTCCGACAGAGTAGACCTCACAAGGTAAATAAGAGGGTGATTGTAGCCTTTGTATTGTGATAAAGATTTTAGAGTTAGTGGGTGAAGCAGTATCTGAGAAGCCAAGCAGGCCATGGTATCCACAAATTTATTGGTATAACTTGGGGTGGTTTGAAGTTCGTAATGGTCAAAGGTGGTCAAAAGTATATCTATGTGATGTTTATACTTTTGAAGTATCTCATTACGACACTGGTATATACCATTGACTTGGTTTATGACCAACTAGGAATAGCCAAATATATTTATGGACTTAACATCTAAGGCATAAGCAACCTAGAGGCCCAATACGAGTTCTTCGTATTTGGTAATATTATTTGTACAATCAAAATCAAGTTTTAAAGACAAAGGCATAGGTTCGCCATCAAGAGGAATGAGGATAACACCATCCCCACCCCCACGCTGACACTTGGAGCCATCAAAGAAGAGTGTCATTTGGTAAGTTGGTTTGTTTAAGGAGAGGGTGGCTATGGATTCATTTGAGAAATCTAAGTTAGAGGTTTGATTCTCGAAAAGGGGTGCGTTGACTAGTTGTTCAGCGATAGCTTGGCCCTTGATGGACTTTTGATGAATGAATTCAAGGTTGAGGTCGACAAGGAGCATAAGCCAACATGCGGCACATTGATGTTGATAGGGTTTGGTGTACATATAATGTAAGGGGTCGTATTAATCACAATGAAGGTTTTTTGCTTGAGTAGCTAATGGCGTAGTTTGGTGGCGCAACAAAAACTAAAGCTAAGTAGATTTTTTCAACGTGGGTATATCTAGTTTTGTAGTCCATAAGGGTATGACTTATGTAATAAACCGCTTGCTCTCGATGTTGGTCATCGCGATGAGTGAGCATGGCACCTAAAGAATGGTCAGTGGCAGAAATATATAGGTAAAAGGGTAGGTAATCCTTAGGAGGAATGAGCAATGGTGGTTGAAAAAGTATTTTTAAAGGCCTCGAAGGCTTTATGGCATTCAAGATCACATTTGAATGAAACGTCTTTCTTAAGAAGATGATGAAATGGTTGACATCGGTTGAAAATCTATGAGATAAAATGACGAATGGATTATAACTTTCCTTGTTGGCTTTAAAGTGATGGATATTAGTAGGTGGAGGCATTTGACGAATAGCCTTAACTTTAGCAGGATCGACGTCTATACCATGCAAAGAAACGATGAAACCAATGAGTTTTCCCGAAAGTACCACAAAGACGTACTTCTTTAGTTGAAGACGAACACAATACTTAATGAGGTGGTCAAAGATGACCTTAAGGATGGTCGGTGTTTAGTTCGATGTTTGAATTTGGCAAGAAGATCATCTATGTAATCTTCCAATAAACGATTCTTGATGTCATGGAAGATGTAATTCATGGCTCGTTGGTATGTAGCGTTGATATTTTTAAGTCCAAAAGGCATGAATTGATACTAGAAGGTCCCCCAAGGGGTGATGAAGGTAGTATTGTGTTGATCTTCTGGAGCCGGTAATATTTGATTGTAACCCAAGAAACCATCCATGATGATAGAATTTCATGGCCATTGGTGAGATCAACTAGTTGGTCAATGCCTGGTAGGGGAAATTCATCTTTGGGACAAGCTAGGTTGAGGTCACAGAAGTCCGTACAAATGCGGAGTCCCCCTATCGCCTTTGTGACAAGAACAATGTTAGAAATCCATTAGGGATAGTCAATGGGTAGGATGAAGGAAACTGAGAGAAGGTGTTGAAGCTCTTCTTTGACTAGAAGAGAAATGTGAGGATGCATTTTCCGCAACATTTTTATGGGTTTGGCATCAAGAATGGTTACGATATTATGGACCATGATTTTTGGGTCAATACCAAGCATATTGGCATAGGACCAAGAAAAAGTGTTGCTATGTTCCCGAAGGAAAGAGGTAAAAGCTTCATGTTCAATAGCATCTAAATATTGGCCTATCTTTAGAATGTGTGGGTCATCCTAGTGTTAATGTTGATTTCAATGGTCGATTCATTTAACATGGTTTGTTTCTCAAAAGGTAACAATAACGGTGAATATAATAATCCTCCGCACCAAGGTAAGTGAGGATGGATTCATCATCTTGGCATTGAATGATATTAATAGAATATGTATTGTCATTAATCATGCCAGATACGGGAATGGGAGAGAAGAAGGAGCCTCACCATCGCGTTGATAGGTCAGAAGTCCTAGGGAAATTGTGTTTACAAAAAAAGAGTTAGGAGGAATAGATTCAGGATCTATGGACTCCATGGGTGAAGATGGTGACATGGGTGAATGAGGTGGGGAAGGTTTTCTTCCTGAATGAGGTCAACGTGAGCCTTCTTGGGAGGTGGTGCATCAAATCCAATGCCACTATGGTCATTGTGTTTACGAGTGGTACAGAAATGACAGATGGCAGCCTTATTCATAAAATACGATGCCAAATCCTTTCCACACGCACCGATGGAGGAAAGTGTGAGTGAAGTGGCGATTAGTGAGGGAGTGTAGGTCGGATGAAAATGGCTATGTTTGAGATGGAGGTTTCTATTAGGAAATATATCTTAGTACTCCATTTGTATGGGTGAATAATAATTACATGTGTAATTATTATTATGGTAAATTAGTGAAAGTACATTTACTATATAAATGTAAATAGTAAATGTAAAATGTGGTTAGTATGTGGTAAGTTAGTAAGTTAGAATAATAAAACAATTAGTGTTGTTTTATTATTATATTGGTGAGAGGTTGAAACTATATGGGTGTATAGTTGTATATGAAGACAAAGGTTGTTGTGAGGATTGTTATTATACATCTCCTATATAATGGAGTGTATTGAAATAGTGAATAAATAAAAAAATATAAAATATAATATAGAGTTGTTGATTTCAATTATTGTTTGTGTAGCTATTTCATGGATTCTTTGTATTAGATCAGAGTAATTTCTACATTTGGTACCAGAGCAGGTTAAATCTATCTCGAAGAAGATCTCGTAAATTTTGTTTCGTGATCTGGGTTTCTCCAAAAAAAAAAATTTGGAATGATCTATTATACAAGAAGCTACAGTAGAAATTTCAGCAAAACCCAGTTTGTAGTTTGGGAGAAATGTGCAATTTACTATACAACACATTGATCACTGCTATTTTTTTGAAGAAATCAGAGAATCAAAGGTAATTCAAATCTACATTCAATTTTTTTGGATATTTAGATTCAATAAAATGGATACACCATTATATAAATTTAATGGGCTGAACTTCCATACATGGAGAGTAAAAATCCAGATGCAGTTAATGAATAAAAACCTATGGAGGATAGTAAATGGAAAAGAAAAAACACCTACAAATGTAAGCAAAATTGTAGAATGGGAAGCTAGAGATGAAAAAATAACAGATGAAATTGACTATAACTATGAATAATTTCTATACTAAGTGAATTTCTTGGAGGAAGGAGGCACAGGAGGTTGGAGGTCATTCAACGACCTCTCGTCAGTCACCAACGACGGGGCCGTATCAGCTATGGTGATTATTTTTTTATACAGTGTGTTCCTATTGTTTCTTTGTATTTCTGGCAGAGTGTTTGGTTGCAGTGTTCCTATTGTGGTTTGCAGAATAAAGGAAATTTCACATTGAGGGGGGAACATGATCTCAATGTTCCATTTCTAGTTTTCTACATTTATGGTATTTTCTATATATGCAGCAGATTTCAACAGAATTTCCTATGTTATTCCCTGTAGTGAGATGTGATGAGGGCTAAGAATAGTACTTGGCATATCATGATGTGGTTGTAGGTAAACCACTTGAAAACCTTCATTTTTGGTTTGTGGTACACCACTTGTAAAACCACCATTTTTGGTTGTTGGTAAACCCTATGCAAAACCATCACCCTTTTGGTTTGTGGTACACCACTTGTAAAACCACCATTTTTCGGTTGTTGGTAAACCCTATGTAAAACCATCATTTTTTGGTTTATGGTCAACCCTGTGAAAAACCATCTATTAGGTTTATGATCATCCTATAAAATCATCAGATCATGAAAGTAAGTGCAAGTACAAAGGCAAGTTTTCCCCATGTTTGCACTAAGGGGGAATGTTAGGAAATATATCTTAGTGCTCCATTTGTATGGGTGAATAATAATTACATGTGTAATTATTATTATGGTAAATTAGTGAAAGTACATTTACTATGTAAATATAAATAGTAAATGTAAAATGTGGTTAGTATGTGGTAAGTTAGTAAGTTAGAATAATAAAACAATTAGTGTTGTTTTATTATTATATTGTGAGAGATTGAAACCATATGGGTGTATAGTTGTATATGAAGACAAAGGTTGTTGTGAGGATTGTTATTATAAATCTCCTATATAATGGAGTGTATTGAAATAGTGAATAAATAAAAAAATATAAAATATAATATAGAGTTGTTGATTTCAATTATTGTTTGTGTAGCTATTTCATGGATTCTTTGTATTAGATCGAGTAATTTCTACGGGTTTAGGTTTATAAGTGGTGATATCAAGTCCCCCATACATTAGATTAGTGTAAATATGGGGAGGGTCATAAGGAAAACCTCGCCTACACGATAGTCATAACCAAGGTAATCGATGCAGGTTTCCATACTCTTGCCGAGTGAAGAACATGTCAATATTGTATAGGCGGTACTCCCACAGTGAGATGTTAAAAACACCTTCTAAGGGGTCATTAGTTGATATGTGGGTAGGGGGATAGATGACTCGCTAGATGATGTGGAAGCAGGTGAGTCAATGGTAGAGGCTACGATGGCAGTAGGGATAGCAGGGTTAGATGTGGGAGAGGTGGTGGAAGTCTTGGTGGATGGGCTTGTGGATGAAGGTGAAGCGGGGGTAATGACAGATGCCTTGATTGGGACAAGTACATCATTGGGATGGTATAACATGTTACAAGTCTTAAAAGGTGATGGGTTGGCCAAGATGGTGTAATTATGTCCTTCGTGTTCAAATTTGAGGCAGCGGTGTAAAGTCGAAGGGACACAACCTATGGGCGGATCCAAGGTCGCCCAAGCAACATATTATACTAGAACTCTCCTTCTAGGACGTAGAATAGTTCCGGATAGTTTGGGGACCTACGTGGACATGAAGAACAACGATACCTAGGGTAGATGTCATGGCGTCATTAAAGGAGTGCAACATAACTGGGTTATCATGCATGTAATTGGCAGGTATGTGCATTTGGTTGTACGCATGGGAAGAGATGATGTTAATACTAGCACCACCATCGATCATAACACATTGTATGCGTATATTATTGATAAATACGAAGATGAAAAGAGTGGGATCGGGGTCGTTAGACTAGAAGGGAGTGATCTCTTCATCCGAAAAGCTGAGGGCGACTACTTGGTGAGTAGGTGGAGGTGTAGAGGAAGGTGATGACTTAGTGAGAGAGGCTACGTGATGAGGGGTAATGATGGAGGCTACGGGCATGGGGTCATTTGGTAAAACCTCAATAGATTGAAGGACCTCCATGAGGGCTTGTGATGTGACTCAGAGGTTTGGATGAGGTCATATAAAGACATTTTGAGGGAGGATTGGTGTAATTTTTTTAGCACTATGTGATGTGTGACCCCATCGTAAATAGGATATGTGGACTTCGAATGGTGACTTTGGGTGTGGGTGTAGATGGTATGTTGGGTACAGGGTTGGTTGATGGGCTAGCTGCCTTTTCTTTTCCCTTGTCTTTCTTGAGTGCGGGTGGTAATATGGACCATGTTAATTTTGAATTTTGGGGTGGATAAAAGATTTGTACATGTGGAGATACTAGTCGTTGAGCAGGTAATGGAAGAAGATTTGGGGAGATTGGTGAAGGTGGAATGGGGTCCTCATCTAGAAGATTGTCATCATCGAAATTGTGCTCAGGAGGACAAAGTTGGATAAGAATGGTTTTCAAGGCCTTACAATTTTCAACAAAGATGTCCTAACACGTGATGATAGGCACAAATCTTGGTTTCATCAAATGCTTTTGGTTTGGGTTTGAGAGGATCGTAAGGTCAAAGCGGTGGTAATGTGATGACAGAGGTATCTAAGAGATTGGTTAAAATCTTAGCGTAGGACCCTGCTAATGGATCACAATGGGAGGTGAGTGTGGGTTTGGGTACATGTGTGGTGATTATGGAGGAAGAGGATTTACAGGAGGAGGAATGGGTAAAGGTGGGGCAAAAGAGCTAGCGATGGAAGGTTTGGTTGGTTTGACTACCGTATTAGAGGGTAGCAAAAATTCTTAGCTTTGGGTTTTACCTTCTTAGTCAAAGGTGGCATGGGAGTACGGAATGTAGAGGGAAAATCATATGGTGGAAGAGGACGGGTTACCCACAGGGGCAACCAAGTTGCGGTGGAGATGGTTGAGATAGGTTGGGTAGAAGGTGTGAGTGGAAGAGAAGAGAGTGTCATGGGTTTTGACGAATTTATGGAGGGTAGTGGTGGTGTGGGTGGTAAGGAGATCACTGGTGACAGTAGGGGTTGTGTGGATCACTTGGGTATATTAGAGGTCCGTGATGAGGAGGTGAGTTGTTGCATTCTTGGTTTACCAGCGGAATAAGGTTGCTTGGCCAGGGTTGAGGGGTGAGGTCCTAGGATGGACGGAAGAGGTGAAGGTTACAATGGTGTGGTAGGTGAAGTTGGTGTATGAGGCCTAGGAGGTTGGATCTTATTTTTAGGGGTAGAATAAGTTTAGTGTTGGTTTGGGAAGATGTGGCTAAATCTAATTTGATGGGTGGGTGAGTAAGGTTTGATGTCGGCATGACCCCTAAGGTAGTGATGGGTTTAGGTAAAGGAGATGATATAGGTGTGGACAGTGTTGGGTTGTTGGCAAAGTGCGTGTGTGTTGGGTTGTGGAAAGAGGTGTGTTGGGTTTTGGGAAATGACATGGAACATGGCTAGAAACCACAGTCATGGGACAAACATGTCCCTCCTCTTTAATGGGAGAGGTTCCCTTATTGAAAGCAGGAAAAAAATGTACAAATATACAACTCTCAATGTTTGGACCCTGATATTCTAGAATGTTTTCATACTTAAAAGATTATCAATACGAAGGATTGGAAGAGTAGAGAGATGAAGAAGGAAGAAAACAACAATGTTTTTAGGAGATATAGGTAGCAGAATATATCCTTACTCACATTGAACCAAGAAAATATAGGAAAAAGATCAATCACTTCATCACCAATGCGAATCTACAAACACAAAGTTCTAAATATTACACATATAAGAACAAAAGTTTCTTTTGAATCCAAAGACAAATGATCCATTGAATCAAGCAAGGAGAGAGAGATATATAACAGAGGAAATGAGAAAGAAAGCTTCTATATTGAATTACTTCCAAATTTACAACGTTCCCAGAAAACCAAAATCCTTTCCATGGCCAAAACCATGTTCTTATAACAATTCGTGTACATCCATACTTTGTCCCCAAGAAAATAATATCCAAAAGGAATAATGTTTGTTGTAGATCCACTTTTGGAAAGTGACATGAAACAAATGCACTCATGAAAACTGGAGGTTCAAAAAGGTGAATATTTCAGGTGTTCGAGCATGATTACTTTAGCAGGGGGCATCTCATGATTTTCTTTTTTATGTGGTCCTGCCATTTCCACCTTTTAACCACTTTCATAGCACTCAAGTGCTTACTTGGTAAGTTTTCTCCTTTTTTATTGTGTATGCCTGATAAACTCTATTTTTTGATAATCAAACTTTACATCTCTTTAAACTTATCGATTTGGCTCCACAACAAACCAAAAATGCATCTTATGAATAAACGTCAAGGAAACAAGAGAGAAGAATGAATAATGGTTCATATTTGTATTCTTTGAAACTCTGGTTCGTTAATGGTGTCAAAAACTAGATGAGTGCATTTTGGCCACTCTTTCCTTTTGTCAGCTTTGAAATTGACCCTACACATGGCAAGCTCCAAGCAACAAAAGACCTGGGGGAAAAATATTCATTTTAAGACATTTATGAGAAAAAGTGCAATTTCTCATTTTTCTCCGCCCCTCCGCATCCCCACTAAAGGTTAGACATGTGGCACACCCTGATTAGAAATGGGGTCACAGCTCAACTTCTCATTTTCCTCTCAACATGAACTCCCACTGTGATATTTTTTTAACATGAACGCATGGCACACCCGATTGGAAATGGGGATGTGCTTTACTTTTATACTTTATCTATTTTGAAAAGGGAAAATTTCCAAATTTCCCCAAATTCATGCCTCCACCATTGAATTTTCAACGTAGGCCACGTGTCCCTTTCTGATTCGTTGCGGGCTTCAACTCAGAATTTATCCCTTCGCATGAGCGGGGCTGCGGGTCATTTTATAACTTTTTGCCCTTCGTTATAATGTCTTAGAGAATAAAATGGATCCATCACCCCAAACTTTCGCCAAAATTGCTCCAACCAATCAGGGACCCACGGGGATGCGGGGAAAATCTGACATTTTTTCCAAAATCACCAAAAGTGATAAGTTCAAAAAGAAACCCATCCAGCTACATCCAATGAGAAGAAAACACGTAGCTTCACCTTCTGAGAAAGAATTTGACAGGGAAAAGAACGTAGAAAATTTCGAGAACGAAAACACCATTTTTGCACCCGATGAAGATTTTCTTTCTGCACAAGGTTAATATGCAAAGAATGCAAGTTTCCACGTCCTTCAAATGCATAAAAGAAGATCATAAACCCCCTCCCATCCATGAGAAATAGATAGAACGTTATAATGGCCACAAACTGAGGAAATGCATAAAACGTCATGGGGGATCAAAACGAGCACTTGAGGGGCTCGAAACATGAATTCCTCCATGGAAGACTTCAATTTTCATGAAATTGGATTTCAAAAAAGGGGGAAATTGAGGGGACAACAATTGGCTCCTTCTAGGGATGATTTGGCAGAGGAAAGATGTAAAATCAAGAACCATAGAGAATTCTAGGGATGAACAGATCAATGCCTTATCCATTGGGCAATGGAGTCAAAAAGCAATATCAACACAGAAGACAACACACACAAGGAAACAAGCAAAAATAAGAAAAACCAGAAACAAAATGCTATACAAAATGTACAGAGGGACCACCAAAACTCCTAGGTTTTGAACAACTTCAAAAATTTCCCACTATAAGGAAGTGGGAGAGGAGAACCATCCATGTAATCCAGGTAAAAAGAGTTCTCACTAGCAAAATGTCTAATTTTAAAAGGACCAAGCCAAAGGGAATCAAATTTACCATGGTTGCCTTGAGGTTCATGCCTTTTGTCCCAAAGAAGAACATTGTCTCCCACTTGAAAAGTTTTGGGTTTAGCCTTTTTATCAAACAGAGCTTTTACCTTGAGTTGATGAGCTAATATTTTGTCAACCACTTGCAATTTGTCTTCATTCAACTTCTGGAGGTACATAATTCTTTTGTCCAATGAATTGGTAAAGCTGGCATCCTCAATGGCCTTCATCAAATGTAAGGTTGGCAGTTCCAATGTCACTGGCAACTGAGCTTCAACTCCATATACCACTTGAAAAGGAGACATTCCAATGGCTCTCTTAGGTGTAATCCTATCTGCCCATAAAGCATCATATAGTTTCTTATGCCAATTCCTCTGAGAGTCATTAACAAGCTTCCAAAAAATGGTGACCAAGTTCTTGTTAGTTGATTATGCTTGCCCATTCCCTTGGGGATAGTAATCTGAAGAGTGGGCAAGGGAAATTTCATAGCCATAGTAGAAATCCATCATCTCAGTAGAAGAAAAATTGGAAGCATTGTCAGTGACAATCTTGTTTGGTATCCCAAACCTTATTAAGATGTGCTCCTTGATGAAGTTGCATACTACTTCAGAAGTAGTACTTTTAACTGGAATGGCTTCCACCCACTTGGTGAAATAATCAATGGCAGTCAAAACATGAGTATGCCCTACACTTGAAGGTGGATTGAGTGTCCCAATGAAGTCCAAACCCCATTGTTGAAAAGGTTCCTCAATCACCACTAGTTTGAGAGGTAAAGCAGCCAATTTTGGTCTTCCAACAAAGGTTTGACATGCTTCACACTTGCCTACCCACTTTGATGCATCTTTGAACAAGGTATATCAATAATATCCAAAGATGGAGAATTTTTGGGTCATGATGTAAGAAGAAGAGAAATGACCTCCACAGGCCTGGTCATGAAAGGCTGAGAACAATTTCTTTTGCTTCTCTTTGTCAACACATTTAAAAATCATTCCATCTATGCCTTCTTTGAACAATGTGTTTTCCCACAACACATATTGCAAACCTTAATTTTATGGCTCTCTTATCCTTGGCACTCAAATGGGATGGACATTCTCCATAAGTAAGAAAGTGTGCAATGCCAACATACCATTTGTCAGTTGAGCTAAGGAAAAGAACAATAGGGATATCAACTTCCTCCTTGGACAATTTGGCATCAACTCCTTCAACAATGAGTTCACATAAGCCCTTTCCTCAAACTAGCTTGGTGGGTTTGATGTCAAGATCATACTCCTGAACTTTGGCTACCCAATTTCCTCTCTTGGTTCCAAATTCTTGTTGTGTAAGAATGGATTTAATAGTTGTATCAAGCACAAGCACAATAGAATGAGAGTTGAGGATGTAAAAATGAAACTGCTTCACAACTTTGACCACTACAAAAGCATGTTTCTCCATCATGGTGTACTTTAGCTCATGGGCTTTCAAAATATAACTCATGAATGCTATGGGGAGTTCATGACCTTCAACATTCTCCTGGGTTAACACAACAACTAGAGTACTTTTAGTAGCATAGCAATAGATAATGAAGTCTTTGTTATAATCAGGGCATGCCAAGATTGGAGTCTTTGCTATAGCTCTCTTGATGTCTTCAAATGCAACCTTTCCTTCAGAGGACCAACCAAAATTTTACTTCCCTTTCATCATGTGGGCTATGTTCAAAGTAAGTTTAGAAAAATTAGGTATGAATCTTCTTAAGAAGTTGATCTTACCAAAGAAAGAGTGTACACCCTTCTTGCTTGTGGGGAGAGGGATCTCTTAATTACCTGGACTCTTTTTGGATCAATCTTGATTCCCTCCTTAGAGAAAATGTGTCCCAATAATTTTCCCTCGATGACACAAAAGACAAATTTCTTGGGATTCAAGGAGATGTCATGCTCTCTACACTTTTGGAGGATAGTTTCAAGGTGTTGGAAATGATCAGCTCTAGTTTTTGAAAACACAATCAGATCATCAAGGTATACAACTATGCATTTTCCCTTGAGACTACCAAAGGCCAGGTCCATTGCCCTCTGAAAGGTGGCACTAGCATTGATGAGGCCAAAAGGCATTCTCCTATAAGAAAAGGTGCCCCAAGGAGTGGTAAAGGTAGTCTTATGCTGATCTGCAACACTTACTTCTACTTGATTATATCCTAAGAATCCATCAAGCATGGACAACATTTTTAAACCTGTAACAACCTACAACACTTGATCCATTACGGGGAGAGGATAATTATCCTTCAAAGAGGCTTGATTCAAATTCCTAAAATCAACACAAATCCAGATCTCACCATTCTTCTTCCTGACATGCACAATATTAGCAATCCACGTTGAATGGTGAATGGGGAAAATGATCTTAGCCTTCAATAACTTTTGGATCTCTTGAAAGATTGTATCAAAATTTTAGGGTTATACTACCTCTACTTTTTCCGAAGGGCTTGATCCTGGTTTTAGAGGAATGAAATGTTGCATATCTTTTGGCTGAAAATCCTTGAGGTCATCTTAAGAATATTCAAGAACATAAACATATCTTTTCAACAGATTTGTTGTTTTCTCCCTCTCCTCTTATGTGCAACACTTTCCAATGTTTACCAACATGGGTTCATTAAGACTCCCAATGTTTATCTTTTCATAGTCAGCAGACTATTGAGCTCCTTTGGAATTTTTGGACTTGATGTGCCTATCATGTTTATCAAATAACTCTTCCAAACTTACCATCCCTTTAGGTATCTTATTACCTTTCAGTTTTATGCAGCCATCATGATCCATTTCTTCTTTGTTATCTTCTTCATTTGGGGGCACACACTCTCTAGGAATATTTCCACTTCCTTTAAAGTATAGCTGGTCAAAAATTATCTCTAAGTTCAAGGAAGGAAAGCAAGTTCTGATCATCATTAAAGACCTATCAATTGTTTGCATTGTCAGGCACACTAGGCCTATGAATCATCTCAATGGTGAATTTATCTTGGGAGAAATATGGATGAGGGATCAGTAGAGACCCCGAGATAGCCAAGGAATCATCCCTAGTGTTTCTTTCCCTTGGCATGGCTTCAATGGAAAAGGCATCAAGGAACTCAATGGAATCCCAAACCAGATTCCTGTAATGTTTCAACCTTCTATTCTTCACTTGAAAGAGATCTCTGACCTATTTTACAATCAGCTCTACATCTCCATGAGCAAGGAGATTCTTGATCCCCATCTCTTTTTCCATGCTTAAACCGAGGATGAGAGCCTCATATTTAGCTATATTATTTGTTTTTAAATTGGAGCTTGAAGGAGAAAGGATGAATTTTCCCTTCAGGAGAAATAAGCACCACACCAGCTCTAGAACCAGCTGAGGAGCAGCTCCCATCAAATTCCAAAATCCAAATGCCATTAGGATCAAGAAGCACTTCCTTAGGATGGTTAGCCTCATCTTGTGACATGATCATGTAGTTACCATGACCAATGTCCTCATAAAGTATTTGTGCCTTTGGGTCATCTATTTTTTACACAATATATTCAGTTTGTTTCTCAGGCAATAGCTTCTTCATTTTCCCATTCACTAGAATAAGAGCATGTGACCAATCCATCATGATTTCTCCTCCAACATCTTTGCAAAAATTTCTACTCAGCAACATGCCAGGAAGGGGGAATATCAACTACCAAAATGGTGGCTAAAACTCTCTTCTCTGCAAAGTAGCAAAGGCTACTTGTGAATCCTTGATCCTTCCAACCAATGGCACTTCTCTACTTTCCATTGAGTAACATGAACCAAAAGTGTGGGTTAGGGTTAATCCTAGGGCATGAACTACCTTAGCAGGAATCACATTATCTGAAGCACTAGAATCAATAACACAATTGTTGAGTTTGTGGCTAGCTATGAGGAGAGTGACATAAAATGGTTTGATCTTCTCATCAGATGAAGTGAATTATGCCACAAGGCTTTAATTGAGATGAAGGAGAAGGAGTGGGCAAGAGACCTTTAGAACTAGGGGATGAAGGCTTGGATTTGGAATTTACAAAGTCTACCATCTTAGCAAAGGCCTTGGGATGGGTTTGGTAGAATTCAGCTTCTGAGATCTGGATCTTAGTTTTCTTGAGATGGTCAATAATGTCAAAAGAACCAGAGGTAGATGGAGCATCATTGATAGGAGTAGATGAAACTTTTGACTTATCAACTCTATCATTTGAAGTGCTAGAAGTTTTAGGATCAAAAAGAGGAGGAAGGAATAAAGAAAAACCTACCTTGGGTGTGGAAGAAGTTGGAATAGGAGCTCCTCTCCTTGCAATCACTGGAATGGCTGTAGGAGGTTCCTTAGATCTTTTAGCAGGCTACACCACTTTCTCCTTCTTATTGGCTTGCTCACAAGTCATGACAACATATGATTCATTTTTCATCTCTACAACTCTTTCTTCATAATCATCCTCTTCATCTATACCTTTAGTGGTGAGAAAATGGACATGAGATCCACTCAACTCTTCTAATTCTTCATCAGCTTCCTCTTCATGTTCTTCATAGATTTCATTCTCCTCCTCGTCATCAGGCTCCAACACTTCACATGTTGCATTGAATGGAACTTTAATAGGTGGGCCTTCAATTTCCAATCTGTCTAAGGAGAGGGCAACCGATTCCTGGGCTGAAATTTCTTCCTAGGAACATCCTGATAAGGAGCATGCTTTGGGCTAATTACTTCTTCTTGAGAGCAATGAGATCATTAGCAAGTTTCTATACCAATTGATCTACATTAGCTCTAGGAGAAGATGTGGAAGAAGGAGATGCTTTGGATTTGGATGATTCTCTCCTTAGCTTGCTCAGACATGATCGATCATCTTCAACACTAACAAAAAATCTCTGATCAACATCTAAAGTGGCAAGATTAGCTCTTCTAAGTGCATAGCTCACTTCAAGAAGTTGGGCATTAAGGAAGAAACATTTCTGAATCTGATCCACAGGGTGTGTGTTTTGTGGGATCTTGTTAACCAGCCTGTTGAATTTGGCCACAAATTCCCTCATGGGCTCATGTGACTCTTTCTTGATTTGAGAAATTTGGGCCAAGAGGGCATGTACATCCTCAAAGTTTGAAACGTTGCTCAAACTGGGTCGTCATGGTGTTCCAATTGGTGATGGATCCAACAGGGAGATGATAAAACCAATCAAAACATTATCTTGTAATGTCTCTACAAAAATTCTAACAAAGATATCCTCATGTTCAACTCTAAGAACACCACAAGCAATAATGAAGGCCAGCAATATGCTCATCTGGATGAACCTTCCCATCACCTCTGAATTTAGGGAAATTCTTTCTATTGCCTCTAGGAAATTCATGCAATGGTTGGGGAAGAGCAAGAGGCCCAACCCTTTGGCCCCAAGGCAGAGGATCTTCCATCCTTGGAAATATTGTTTGGAGAGGAACTAAAACACCAACAGAATCAAAGCATGAAAATTAGGACTGATTTGATCTTTAGGGATGTCACTCCTAGAATTTTGTCTCTAGTAGGAGGAGTGCTTGCAGATCTTATTCCTCTTCTTTTTCTTGATGAAGGGAGAGAGAAACCTTGATGATATAGAAGTTGGAAATGAGAATCTTTTCCCCAAGGGTTCTTCTACCCTAAGTGTATCTTGGAGTAGCCAAATCAAAGATGATCAAGAAGTTGTTATTCAAAAATTGGAATCCATTTGCAATGAATTCCCCAGTGGAGTCACCAAAAACTATTAGGTTTCAAAATGGAACATGGATAGAAACCACAATCAAGGGATAAACGTGTCCCTCCTCTTTAATGGGAGAGGTTCCTTATTGAAAGCAAGAAAAACAAATGTACAAATATACAACTCTCAATGTTTGGACCTTGATATTCTAGAATGTTTTCATACTTAAAAGATTATCAATACGAAGGATTGGAAGAGTAGAGAGATGAAGAAGGAAGAAAACAACAATGTTTTCAGGAGATATAGGTAGTAGAATATATCCTTACTCACATTGAACCAAGAAAATATAGGAAAAAGATCAATCACTTCATCACCAATGTGAATCTATAGACACAAAGTTCTAAAGATTACACAGACAAGAACACAAAGTTTCTTTTGAATGCAAAGACAAATGATCCATTGAATCGAGCAAGGAGAGAGAGATATATAACAGAGGAAATGAGAAAGAAAGCTTCTGTATTGAATTACTTCCAAATTTACAACATTCCCAAAAAACCAAAATCCCTTTTCCATGGCCAAAACATGTTCTTATAACAATTCATGTACATCCATACTTTGTCCCCAAGAAAAGAATATCCAAAAGGAATAATGTTTGTTGCAGATCCACTTTTGGAAAGTGACATGAAACAAACACACTCATGAAAACCAGAGGTTCAAAAAGGTGAATATTTCATGTGTTTGAGCATGATTACTTTAGTAGGGGGTATCTCATGATTTTCTTTTTTATGTGGTCCTATCATTTCCACCTTTTAACCACTTTCATAGCACTCAAGTGCTTACTGTAAGTTTTCCCCTTTTTTATTGCATATGCCCGATAAAATCTATTTTCTAGATAATCAAACTTTACATCTCTTTAAACTTATCAATTTGGCTCCACAACAAACCAAAAATGCATCTCATGAATAAACAACAAGGAAACAAAGAGAGAAGAATGAAGAATGGTTCACATTTGTATTCTTTGGAGCTCTGGTTCGTTAATGGCATCAAAACCAAATGAGTGCGTTTTGGCCACTCTTTCCCTTTGTCAACTTTGAAATTGGACCCTACATGTGGCAAGCTCCAAGCAACGATGACCTAGGGAAAAAATATTCATTTTAAGACATTTGGGAGAAAAAGTGCAATTTCTCATTTTGCTCTGCCCTTCATATCCCCGCCAAAGGTCAAACATGTGGCACACCCTAATTGGAAATGGGGTCATGGCTCAAATTCTCATTTTCCTCCACTACACCTATGTTTTTTAACATGAACCATTTGTGATTTTTTTTCTTCAACGTGGCATCACCCCCGATTGGAAATGGGGATGTGCTTCACTTTTATACTTTATCTATTTTGAAAAGGGAAAAATTCCAAATTTTCCCCCAAAATTCCATGCCTCCACCGTTGACTTTTCAATGTAGGCCACATGTCCCTTTTTGATTCGTTACGGGCCTCAACTTAGAATTTATCCCTTCGCATGAGCGGGGCCACGGGTCATTTTAGAACTTTTCACCCTTTCATAGTAAATGTCTTAGAGAATAAAATGGATCCATCACCCCGAACTTCCACCAAAACTGCTCCAGCCAATCAGGGACCCGCGGGGATGCGAGGAAAATTTGACATTTTTTCCAAAATCACCAAAAGTGATAAGTTTAAAAGGAACCCATCTAGCCACATCCAATGAGAAGCAAACACATAGCTTCACCTTCTAAGAAAGAATTTGACGGGGAAAAGAACGTAGAAAATTTAGAGAACGGGAAAACACCATTTTTGCACCCGATGAAGATTTTCTTTCTACACAAGGTTAATATGTGAAGAATGCAAGTTTCCACATCCTTCAAATGCATAAAAGAAGATCATAAACCCCCTCCCATCCATGAGAAATAGATAGAACGTTATAATGTTATAATGGGAAATGCATAAAATGTCGTGGGGATCAAAAGGAGCACTTAGAAATGCATAAAATTGTTATGGGGGATCAAAACGAGCACTTAGGGGGAGGACAAAAAAATCAAAGACTTCACGAAATTGGAAGCAAACGATGGGAGGTGAACCGATCAATGGGGCTAACATTGAGGGCTCATTGGTTACCGTTAAATGAAATAAAGCAGTGAAGAAATTAGATTTTACAAATTTAAATTAAGTGAAGAGTCAAACTCAGGAATCAAAGAATGAAATATGGGGTCCTGGCACACTTAAACAAAGTTGGAATAATCCAACTACAATGGTGGAGTGTGTAAAGAAGAAGAATAATGTAGATTCGTAGTCTCACACCTCAAAATACAAGTCAAGAAGAAAAACTAAGAAAAACATGATCCTAAGAGTGATTTTCTTATGTTTGTTCAGCTTATGCTATTTAGAATTGACCATGTGATTTCAAAACATGATTTTTGGTTGGGAAGGCATCCTACGAAGAAGGATATATAAAAGGTGAGGTTTTGGGTTATGTTATGAAGGGGTGGTGCTCTCTGATAGGTGACTAGATAGAGATAACTAGTTGGGGAGTACCTACCAATCCTATGATCGTGTGATCGTTGACAAGCATTCCTAGGTAAGATGTCATTTAAGAAAATGTGTGTATTCAAATTTTGTGTAGTTTGGTAGAAGAAGAAAGAGAGTGCTTTCTACGGTTCTTTGTGTCAACCATCAACTGGGCATGACTTCCAGCATATAGGTTGCCCTCATTTTTGTTAGGAATCATTATGTTAGTGCTTACATTATAGTGTGAGTAATTACATGAGTAATTATATGAAGTAAATATAATGTAATGTAATTGTAAATGAGTTGTTAAAACAACTCATAGTGATTAGATAGTGTATTGTTACGTGAGTAACAATACACTTTGTTAAGAGATTTGTTGGTTAAACAATCTCCATAATTATAGGAATACCTTTCCTATATATTTGTATGTTGCGGATGTTTGAGGGACAAAAAAAAGAAGATATAATATTATTGTGTTAGTTTCCTGTGTAAATCTAGACCGCTTTTTCATTTGGTATCTGAGCGACGCCATTTCCTATCCCTGGGATGGAGGATTAGAATAATAAGGGGTGGCCATTTTGATGTCTCTGTTCCAGCTATAGTGAATCATTCACGTATCTAGCCATTTGGCACTCTCTTACATTAAAATATGTGAATTGTTGCATTGGCACTGTTGGATTCCACCAAGACTGCATCCTAATTAGTTGTGCTATGCATTTAATAGTTGATCGCCATAATAGTTTTTCTTGAAATTGTGTGGAACAACTTTGATCTTATATCTGAAGCTTCCTAGCATCTTTTGGATCGGTAATTTGCATTGTATCTGGATGTATACTTACCCAGCGGGAGTGTCATCTTTGTAGCTTTCTACGCGGTTCATTCTCAATTGCCAACATCAAGCGATCTATATGCACCTGATCTCCAGTCGGTAGTGTTCATCACGTGTAATTTAGGCTTCTAATATGCCACATCACCCGCTACCCAACTGTCCTTATTGGTAAGAGATTAGATTGTTCAACATTTGGATTACAATAATAATTACACCATTTTCCATGTTTATCACTCACTACATGGAGCATTTTGAAAACTGCATTTCCAAAAATTGAAAAAGTGTGGAGATCAAGACGTCTCAGCCATGCAAGAAAATTAAAATTCAGGAAATCCATCTGAGACGTCCTTCAGCTACGAATTCATCTGATAGTAGCAGGTCGTGAATGCAATAGCCAACTGTGATCAAAACGTCCAAGCCTGCAGCGAAGGAATCATGCATTCGAATGGGATTGGATGAGTAAACATTTGATCTCATTTCTGCTCTGCGCATGTGGATGGAATTGAGCCATTAATTTTGCATGCACCGAACTGACACCTGGCAGCATTGTCTCATCGCATCAATTTGGTAGAAACTGAAAAGGCATGCAGTGAAGTCCAAACAAAGGTGTATTGTTTGTCTTTATTTATTATATAGTCATTTTCATTTAAAAAGTAATCTCAGTTTATTACTTTTTAAATTTTTTAGTCTAGTTGTCATATTGTCTTCGGACGCATTTTCGGTTGAAACCGACGTCCATTTTTTTAACATGGCTAAGTTGAATCGAATGGAAAAATTTGAAGGCAAAGATTTTTACACATGGCAGGTGAAAACTCAGTTGTTGTTAATCAACAAAGATTTGTGGGAGATTGTGGATGGCAAAGCAAAGAAACCAAGAGATGCAGAGGAAGCGGCAATATGGGACATCAAAGATCGAAAAGCCATAGCAATCATTGGATTGGGATTATCTGATGCATATTTGCATCATATAGATTTGTCAAAATCCTCAAATACAATTTGGACTACACTAAACAAACTATTTGGATCGCAAGCAGGAAGCGCAGCAGTATCACTAAAACAAAAGTTGTTCGGACTCAAAATGGAGGAAGGTGACAACATGGTGGAACACATAAGTAAGTTTCATTCTGTATTGAATCAATTAGCTGGAATCAAAGTAGATGTTCCCGACGATGATGCAAAAGTAGTTTTACTTAATAGCATGCCTCCTAGCTATTCTAATATGGTCTTCACTTTGAGCAAAATCAATCCAAGTCTGGAAGACTTGATTTCTTCTTTGATAGAGGACGAAAATAGAACAAATAAAATTGAAACAGAAGAAAAAGCATTATATGGAACACATGGTAAAAAGAGATACAATCATTCTTTCAAGCAAGGTTCAACCTCCCAGGATCCAAAGAAAAGGCTTATTTGTCACTATTGTAATGTGTCTGGACATGGAATAATGTTTTGTAAACAATGAGCTAGGGATCTGTTGGATGGTAAATTGAATAATAAAGCTTTTATTTCTGAAAATAGAGAAGAAGAAAGTGATTGGGAAGCAGGATCCAACCATTCACATGATAGAGAAGTTGCTGCTCAAGATAGTGAAGAAGACTTTCTCTTCTAAAAAGAATGCATCAACTGGAGGATGGAGGCACAGGAGGCTGGAGGTCATTCAACGACCTCTCGTCAGTCACCAATGATGGGGCTGCATGAAGTTATGGTGATAGTGTGTGTGTGAGTTTGCTTTCTTTTCAGAGTTGCAGTTGATTTCAGTTGTGTGCAGCATGATTTTTTTTTCAGTGTTCCTGTTTTGGCTTGAATAAGTGAAATGTTCACATTGAGGGGGGGAACATGGTCTCAATGTTCCATTTTCTCTTTTCATATTTGTTATCAGTGAGCAAGATATTTCCTACATAATTCCCTGAAGGAAAAACATTGTGGACAGATGAAAGCACAAGGAAGAGCAACATCATGATATTGAGGTTGTTGGTTGTCCTGTAAAACCATCCCTGTTGAGGTTGTTGGCTGTCCTATAAAACCATCCATGTTGAGGTTATTGGTTGTCCTATAAAACCATCCATATTGAGGTTGTTGGTTGTCCTGTAAAACCATCTAGATCATGAGCATGCACGGGCGGCACGCTGCAGAAGGAAGTGCAATTGTTGTTCTCCCATGTTCGCACTAAGGGGGGGAATGTTAGGAATCATTATGTTAGTGCTTACATTATAGTGTGAGTAATTATGTGAGTAATTATATGAAGTAAATATAATGTAATGTAATTGTAAATGAGTTGTTAAAACAACTCATAGTGATTAGATAGTGTATTGTTACGTGAGTAACAATACACTTTGTTAAGAGATTTGTGGTTAAACAATCTCATAATTATAGGAATACCTTTCCTATATATTTGTATGTTACGATGTTTGAGGACAAAAAAAAGAAGATATAATATTATTGTGTTAGTTTCTGTGTAAATCGGACTGCTTTTCAATTTTAATGTGAGTTATATGCAGCATACAAGGATGAAATGCAACTGATTTTAAGCCCAAATCGACAAATTACGTTCGATGAAGAAAATGGTGAATAGGTAGGAACATGCTCTTTCACTAATGCAATGCAAAGAGAAAGAAGAATGTGTTCTTTTTAAAGCACCAAAAACATGATTGTTTTTAGACAATAAAGAGAGGAAGAATGATTCTAGAGGAGAGAAATTAATGTGTAAGCTTTTTGAAGGGAAACAAACACACAATTTTACCTAAGAATGAAGAAAATGCAAGGAACCCCGAATGGGTCCCACCGGCGTGCCAAAATGTTTCACCATTTTCTTTACATTTTTGGAATGTGACGAAATAGATAAGGGTAAGGGCTAAGGAGGAATACCTGTTGTGTTGGTTAGTTAGAGGTTGATGCGCGTGTTCTGACTTCTCGATCCAATGCTTGACTGTGAGAGCTTCCTTTTGGCTAGGAGGAACTACCTAAAATAGAAAACAAGACCACCAAAGAAGAGTTAAACAATATATGATAGTGGACTACCTAGTGTGTGCTAGATCCAAGAAGTGTGATACTTCCTAGAAGGTTGTCAATCCACTATTTTATAAAACAAATTATGAAGTAACTGAAATGCGTACATAAAAAATATAGTGTTAGTATTCGATTTGGGTACCTCAAATCACTATCGGTGTTGATCCTATTAAATACTAAAACTATGTCGGTCAAGGTCTTGAGTCAGGTTGTTGGTGGTTTGTAAGTCACGATGGGGTCTTAGCGAGGTTTGGGTGAGGTGTTTATGTTGTTTTGATAGGTGGGTGGTTGTTGGTTTACACGGTGTTGGCAAACACAGAGACCGATTCGGTTAGGTATGACCGATCACAGTTAGGTAGAACTGATGACGATTATGGGTAACGGCATTGGTAGAGGCAAGTTGATAAGATTCAATAAGATTTGTTAGTGGGGTTTGAGATGAGGTTGAGCAGATATGCCGAGGGTATAATGAGCTATATGGGGATCTAGGAACACTCAAAAATATTTAGAGGTCGGGTATAGGTGGTTTTATGGTGTGGGTGGAGGAATGGTTAGGTTTACTAAAAATAAATGGTAGGGGAAAGGAGAATACAAGTAGGAAATTGATAATAACAATAGAGGAACCCAATAGACTGAAGTAGAAATAGATGATGCAGGTAAAAAGTGTACTTACTGGTGTTGTAGGTCCAATGGCTATGTGGTGGTGATGATTGGTTGGTGGGATGGAGCTTGGTACCGTAGTGATGTGTCCCAAAATGTCACCATGAGTGCAATACCTTTGGATCTATCCTAATGTACTGACTATGGATGTCTGTAGGTACGAAAAGGCTCTAGTTCTACTTACATGCAGTTCTCTTCTCATCTCCTTGATCTCAAAAGGTTTTAACCCTCAAACAAGGTTGTCAAGGTGAATAAATGGTAACCAATGATGGTTCATGGTTGACTAGTGTCGATTTCGGGATGACCAAATACGGCTCGGTTAAGGTGGGATTCCCTAGGTTTACTAAAAATGGAAGATCTCGCATCATTTGGGTCAGGTTCGTTCATTTATCTGTGGATCAAAATGGATGTTATGTTTTTATGAGTGGGAAGGTAGTTAGAGGAATAATAGGCTTTTTATTTTTAGGGTTAAACTAAGTCTTATTCATTTATGGAAACATGTTATGAATAGGTCTATGGTGAGGTGTCTAGGTGAGGTGGGCATCCATTTAATTAAAGTAATTAAATTAATAATGGGGTGAGGATGGATATTAATTTAATTATAAATAATTAAATTAATATTAATGTGGGGTATAAGGGTCATGGTTAGGTGAATGTGTTTAAGTTGGTTATTCAAAAGGGGACCAAGGGGAGTGTGACCCAATTTTGGTGTCTACATTTTTCCCCTTTTTGTCATGTGGCTTGTATTGGTAAGTAGTACTGACAAAAATAAGAAATGGTTGTGTCAAGTGTAAGTGAGGGTGGTGTTTCCCCAAGCATGGGTGAAGGTAACCCCCCTCAAACTAGGAACCAATGAGGTGAGAGACGAAAGTGGTGAGTGGTTTGATAAAATGAGGAGGTGGGAAGATGAAGATCAGTGGGTGCATTGGGTAAAGGTAAAAGGTAAAATCGGGTAAATAGGTAAATGGGTCGGGTCAAAAGAGTGGCGGTGAACACATGCACACATTGGAAACTACAAACACGGTACCAGGTTGAGAAGCTTTTAAAATCTACATCGGATAAGGTTGATAGGTCTACCCAAACAGGTTGAAGTGATTCCAGATATCAAGGTATAGGATATGGTGCGAAACACCACAGAGGTCGGTGCGAGGAACGTTTAGGTATATTCCAAGTATACCAAAGGTCAAGTCAGGATAAACAACATGACAATAGGTAATGTAAGGTTGGTAGGCTGAACAACATGGGTAACCACATCACAAGGTACAATGAGCACGGAGGGTCAAAGGTCACAAAAAGTGGTTCAGGTCAAGGTATATAGGTAACAAAGATGGGTAAGGCCAAGGTATAGGTAAAATAACAACTCCTAAGATGCAACAAAGGTAATGTAGGGGTAGGTTGGGTTTGTAGGTATGGTTCAAGGGGTGTCCAGGGATGATAAAAAGGGACATGGGCATGAATGGTTGCAGGAAAAAGGAAGTTTAGCAAGACCAAACAATTATAAGGGTTAACCAATGTCGGTTATAGGGTGACCGATGTCGGTTGGCTAGGGCACAAATAGGACCAAGGCATCGGTCAGGTCGGGGTGGGTTTATAAAACAAAAATTATGTATTTTATAGAATCATTATTTTATTATATTGTTGAAGAAAATGACAAAGCTGTTTGAATTTTGGCACTTTTCAAGAGGAAAAGACAGGTATTATACCCATATTATGTGGAGAGATATGGGTGGTGAGACAATCTAGGTAGACGGGTCCATAAGATTAGGTGGACCGAGTTGATTGGTGGGAGATTCAAAGTAGATTTTGGCATGGCAGAGGCGAGAGAAGGTTTAGGTGGGCCACCAACAGAGTAGCTGTGAGCAGACGTGCCCCCATAGAGACAACATCATGACGAGGTAATATTCGATCCCATTCCCCATTTGTTAGGTAGATTTGTTTATAGAAATCAAGTTAGGGTAAAATGGGTTTTGGGGGAATTAATTTTGAATTTGGGAAGAAAATGGGTGAAATAGGAATGGAGGAAGGTGTAGTTAGGTGAATGAGGGTGGGGGAGGGGTTGAGGGTTGATTTGGGTAGGAATGGGTGGGTAGTTAGGGAGAAATGGGGAATTTTGAGAGAAATAGGGTAGGGTTTTCATGGATTTTCACCACGATGCAAAGTGATAGACGATGATCATGGGTTGGCGACGTCGTCGTGGGAGTTAGCCGGCATTAGTCATAGATCGGGTAAGAGATGTTGGTTTTGGGAGATCGGTGCACTAAGACGAACCGATGTCGGTCAGCATTGAGAGAAAAATGGCCTAGAAGATGAGTAAGGGTAGTTGGGTGAGATAAGAAGGTAATGTGGAATGAAAAATAGGTAGGGTAATAGTTATAGGTGGGGGGTCAAGGGTGAATGCGGGTATGGTCTAGGTTTAATAATTTGATGGTTTTGTTGGATGCGGGTGAGATACATTCGATGTGAGATAGGGTACACCCATGTTAGTAGCAGTACGAGGGAGTGTGATAGCCGAGGAGTTGTAACATGTTGCAGAGGTCAGCTTGATTGGGGTCAGACACTAATGGCATGTAGTCTGGGAGCCGAGTTTGATGGTCACCCTCATCGACATATGGGATTCAACGAACGACACATTTCATTTTTCGACAGGTGAGATGACCATCACCTTAGAGGATGTGTATAGGATCCTGTGGCTACCGATAGTAGGGACGCAGTGTATTCAATTTCTTCAAAGGCATCTGAGGAGATGATGCTGATAGTGTTTGGTGAGGGGTTGGCAAAGTTGAGGTTCCATAGCACTAGCATGAGTTATGGAGATATGTACCGATCCCATTCGGAGGAGATGAGGCTAGTAATTCCAATGATGGAGGTAATGTGTTATTTTACACTACCAGTGTAGGGGGAGGGAGATTCCCATGATCATTGATGGGTGTTCTACATGATATGATGGAGAACAGAACCAGTTTGCATGGGGCACCAACCTTCTTGTGCAAATGCAGAGAGTTATGGGCCTATGGGAAATTATGGTGGTTCAGCATGTGTTGCACCTTCCTACTACACTATTTGGTGTATGAGCACATCGTGTGTGTCTAGTGGGCATTCCCCGACTTAATGCATTCAAGCCCGGTTTTGTTCAGGTGGGCTACAGATGCTAGGTACATATGGTTGGAGGCGCCAGAGCTGCTAGGGCTATACATGGTGTAGCCTATTACAAGCATTTACTAGAGGGGTTGTCCGGTGTGGACATCATTTGGAAGCCATATGTGGGCTTCCCTTCAAACAAGTAGATGGCCATGGAGTTGGATGGATTACATCTGGTGAGATGGATAGAGGGCATCGTGCTCGTGAGCACGAGATGATCCCCATTGATAGGGTTAGGTGATATTTTGCATTGCCTTGGGAGATACCACCATCGTTTCCATAAGTACAAGAGGGATGATATGGAGAGGCCTATGCCTCTACTACGACCAACAATACCTATAGGGTAGGAGGATCGGTGTTAGAATAATGGATTGATGATGTCGTAGTTACGATAGGTACAAATAGTGGTGGGTAGCACAACTACGAGCAAGCACCACCAAGGTTGGGGTAGCAGACCTGCTACCATCACACTTTAGAGAGACGCCCTACGAGGGAAAGTGGCGACTGGGTCACACATTTGGGGATAGTGCAGGGACAACTAATAAGGTCGAGACATAGGTTTCCTTATTGCAGGCACGGAGTTGCATGCCCTTTAGGCCTAAGTAGCACATGGACAGTACTGCACGAGATCCTACACACATGCTTGGGAGAGGGTCCCATTTTATAGACAGGGTCGGGATAGGGTCCCTCGGTATAGGTACAGGGTCAGAGGCTGATGGCACCACTGCATATAGTACCTATGGCTAGGTTCAAGTATGCCCTAGGTGAGGCACGATATTATCAGGATCACTTGATGGCCGTAGGGATAAACGTCCCCTCTTATGCTGAGGATAGAGCACAGTAGGCATCAAGTGAGAGGACCAAGTCCCGCACTCACAGTGTAGAGAGCATAGGGGCCAGCTAGCCTCAAGACATGGCCAGGATGAGGCTACTAATGCACGGAGGCTAGCTCTAGGTGAGGTACTAGTAGAGGTCAAGCCACGACCCATGGAGGGTGGTGAGATGGTAGCAAGACGCGCAAGATCGAGGAGGAGGCGAGTGAGACTGGCCTAGAGGATATCAGGTGGGGTGATAATTAGTCACTGGAGATGGGCATTATATTGATTTTTTTGATATATACACCGGCCTACGTGCCGAAGAGAGCGAGGATGTATATGAGATTTTTTGAGATTTTTGATGATATACCAGCCTGTATGCCAAAGATGGTGAGGATGTATCTGAGTAATTTGAGATATTTGTATTTATTTGTATCTATGTACATATGTATGTATACATAGACTTTATGATTTATAGATGATGATATTTATAGCATGGATGGTGTACTTGTTTTTAATTTCCATTATTAGGTGTGTATGTGATGGAAACTAGGTGGATTAGGCATGATAGAGTCAGGTCGGTTTAGGCATGATGGAGTTAGGTCGATTTAGGCATGATGGAGTTGGGTTGGTTTAGGCATCATTGAGTTAGGTCGGCATGGTTAAGTTAGGTTGATTTAGGCATGGTGGAGTTAGGTTGGTTTAGGCATGATGGAGTCAAGTCATAGGCATGATGGAGTTAGGTCAATTTAGGAATGATGGATTCAGGTTGGTTTAGGCATGGTTGAGTCGGGTCATAGGTATGATGGAGATAAATGATGATGTATATGCATGTTATGGTTTAAGTTTCCCAATATTTGCTATAGTGGAAGTGTTAAAATGATAAATGAACAATGTGATGATGTGGTAACAATGTTCCTCAATTGTTGCTTATTTTCTTTAATTTCCAAATTTTGATATAAAATGGATACAAACTAAGGTAGGATGTGAATAGGGAAACAAAGGGGAAAATAGGTTAGGGTGAAGAGTAGACGAGCTAACCTTCAAGGACCCCATGCCCTCGAAGTGCTACCTACATAACCTCGATGAAAAGGGACCTCAGGCCGATGTAGTTCTCTCATAATTTAGGGAAGAATATGATGAATTAGGGGGATGGGTGGATATTAGGAAGGATTGAATTCAGGTCATAGGTATGGTTGAGTCTAGGTCATAGGCATGGTTGAGTTGTTTTAAATATAGGTGTCGATGATCTAGTCCTATGTAGGGTAATCACTAAGTAATGAGGAAGGTGAATGGTAAGAGGTGGCAAAAGATATGCTTAATTAATAAGAACTCTAATGAGTCGACTTCACCCAAGATGGGCTTATGAACGCAAGACCCTAAAGGCCTTGCATAATGGACTATTCTAAGGGCGAAGAAAGTAACATAGTCATGAAATGTCATGGTTGCGAGAAGTCCCTTGAGTAAAGAGGAAATTAGGATGAAAAGTCAATGAGGTGAGAATGGGCGGTGTAGCATAACTTAGTATACGACAACATGTTTTTCTTAGCAAGAAACCTAGGATCTGAAAATAGGCAAGTCTATGACAAAAATTTCATCATTTTCTTCATTTGTTTGTTTTTAATAGATCGGTTGATGTGGGAAGTCTATATGGGATGAGTATAGTATCTCCTTGAGGTATTTGCGAATCGATCGATGCGGGAAGCTTCTGGATATTTTTATTGTATTTTGGAAATGACTTTATATAGTTGTCCTTCAGGAGCAATCTATTCATAGCATTGGAAATAGAGTGAAGAGATGTCCCTTTTGAGGAGTCATCTTTTCTTTGGAAGTTTGACTCAAGGAGTTGCATCTCTTTTTTGTTTTTAGACGTTTAAGTCATGGACAAGACTATAGAGGAAATTAGGTTCTTTTTTAGAAGACAAAACCGTAGTACATAGGAGTTAAATATGAAAAGGGTGGTTTTGAATGATGAATGACCATGGGATTCCATCATGGAGAAGATGAAAAGTATCCATGAGAATCATGTTATGAATAGAGACATGGTACTCATATTGAAGATAAGGCTAAAAGGTGACAGGTAATCACACGATTCTTGTTTAGTCCTTGATCCTCAAAAGAAAAAGTAATATGGAAGGTGAATAGTGCTCAAGTGATGAGCGATCAACTAACAAAAAGTGATAGAGGACTTGATGTCAACAATACAATACTTCTAATCCCTTATAGAGGACTTCATAGGGATGAGCAATCTTCTAAGCCTTGTGACACACTCAATTCACCTCCACTAATGATACTTCACCATTTTTAGCAATTTTCTATTATTAGTAGGTTGTTTTTCTAAACCTACTATTTTGGGAAAATTGTCGATTTTATCTTGTTTGTTGTTTGCATTGTTTCCAGATGAGCTGAGTGATCGAGCTTGTAATTTAAAGGGCTCACTATTTTTAGCATATGAAGGGGTGTGGCATATGATATTTTATTAAAAAGTAAAATCATCCTCGGTTGCATCAAAACCTCATTTTTGAATTCACCTTCTCATTGTGATCCCGTGCTCCAATTATCGTTGTGTCTCACCTGCTTTGGAACTCTTGGAATTGAAAAGGCAACATTTAGGGTTAGGTTTTACATGTTTGAAGATGTGATGGCATCCATTAATAGATCCTTGAAGTTACAATGATCACAGGTAGCTTGAAAGAGGAAAAATCATTGATTTTATGAGATTTCCATAGTTTGACATAGTGTTAAGTTAATTTGGAGAATTGTGCATGAATTTAGTGAAGTCCAACATTTCGGGTTACTAATATGGACCCATCATCGTGGATAAATATAATAAAATGAAAAATTTGTTGAAAACATTTTTGTTAATAAATATCAATATGTAGGGAAAATAATTATAGTTGGCCAAACAATGAGAATTAAAAGGAGCAAATGCAATAAACATACTTTTAGAAATATAAAAATGAAGGAGAAAAAATATTTTATAAGGACAATAATAAGATCGTAGATGCTATATTTACAAATAAAAGAGAATAAAAGAATAACCATAAGGGAACCTAATGAAGGAAAGAGAGACAAACAAATGAAAGGGAAATAAGAAAGAAACCAAAATCTCTAAAAAATTATTTTTACAAATTAAATTATAATAGAAAAATTAGTTCAAATCTTTGGTGTAATCGGCTTATGAATGAAGAACGATGGAAAAAAATTGTTTCTTACAATAATTGATGGCTCTGGAACATGATGGGAAACATTATCTAATTTTTTTCATGAATTTTTAGGTTTCATGGCTTCATAAATGGAAGCAAGGCCAAACCAAGTGAGGAAACAGGTTTAACAATTAGTCATTTCATGTTGTTCAACTTACCCACCATCAAATTTAATCACGATAAAGTAGTAATAACATTAGGAAAAAACTAGGGTTTATAATGGCTTGGCATGGGGTGCATTTTTGGTACCCTTTTTACCCTTAGGAATGGGGATAAGAGGTGCAAGAAGATTCACTTCATTATGGTGAGGATAAGTGGAATGTTGAGATTGGATGAGAGGGAGATGGAGAAAACCTCGTTTAAGCACTCGGGGCTGAACTTCAGGCGCATGAGGAACCTTGAGATGAGCTAGAGAGGGGCTTATTTTTGTCCCCTCTATCCCCTTAGGAATGGGTAAAATATGGACAAAAAAATACACCCTCACTAGATGATGCCATGTGGTGCAACATGGATGCAAGATGGGGAAGGTGAGATAGGCCAGATAAGCCCTCCGGAGTGCTTGACTTGGTCATGTGGAGAACCTAGAGGAAGGGATGAGGAGGGGTGAATTTTTGTGTCCCCTCTATCCCCTTAGGAATGGGGATAATAGGGACACAAAAATGTGCCTCAACCTGGAGGTGACACGTGTCCCACATAAAAATGACTAACTGCGAGAAGTGTACCTATAAGAGAGACAACTTGACCAAGTGATTTTCAAAGCTCCAGGAGGTCTTTTATGATGAATTACTATATGATTTTGACTCCTAGAATCAAAACAAGAACAATATAAGCTATATTACTAAGGGCGTAGCATTCCCCTCGCCTTCAAAGCAACATTTTCCCCAATGTTAGGAAGTCCTAGATGTTACTACAAAAATGATTCATCCTCCCATGATACATCCTCAATATTCATATTCTTCCATTTGATCGGAGTAATCGGTAATGAATTTGGTCCTTAATCTTTTGATGTGTGTCTAAAGAATACCTTTAGGTTCCAATATAATCCTTCCTTCCTCATCTCATTCGAAAGCACTCGATCGGGTGGAAATATGTTGCCCAATAACTTTCTTCAAGCAACAAACACACGAAAAGCTGGATGTATTTTAATTTCTAAAGGGAGCTCTATCTTATATGCCACACTACCAATTTTCTGCAACACTCGGTAAGGACCATAGTATTTAGGATCAAGCTTATTATCCTTCTTTTTTTGTTTTAACGATAACTGCTTATATGGTTGCACCTGTACAAAAATAAAGTTACCCTCTTCAAAGTGTCACTCACTACAATGTTGATCAGTCTGTTGCTTCATGCGGTTTTGTGCCCTTTCCAAATTATCTCTAAGACTAGAAATTACCTTGTTTTGGTGTTAACTATGATCTTTGATTGTTCTCACCTTCAGTTTGACCTTCAAGCTAGAGATGAGTGATGGAGGATGGTACCCATAAAGTGCCAAAAATGGAGACATTTTTGAGGACGTGTGAAACAAAGTATTATACCACCATTCTGCGAGCATTGACCATGTACCCAATGTTTTTGTTTATATGAAGTAAAACATCAAAGATATCCCTCCAAACATTTATTTACCACCTCAATTTTCCCATTTTATTGAGGATGATAAGATGAAATCTGGACCAATTGGGTAACCAAATAAGAGAACAAATTAGTCCAAAAAATACTTGTAAATATAGAATTACTATCAATTACTATAATTTTGGGCTTGCCTTGGAGCTTTTGTATTATGTCTATAAATGAGATGGTAATTGTACTAGCTATGAAAGGATGATTCATGTCACAAAAATGAGCATACTTGGTAAGTCTATCCACCATAAACATGATGACACTTTTCCCTTCTACTTTAGGTAATCCTGTGATGAAATCCATCAATACCTCTTCCCATCTCTTGCTAGGAATAGAAAAGGGTTGGAGGATGCCTGGTGTCTTAATGGTCTTGCCCTTATTATTTTGACACACCAAAAATTCTACCAAAAATTTTTGAACATATATTTTCAACCCTCCCAAAATAAATCCTTCTTAACTCTATGATAAGTTTTCAAGAACTTAGAAGGGCCGCCTAGTGGAGAAGAATGGATCTCTGAAAGAACATGGTGTTTAAGTGTAGAGTTCTTACACAAATATAACCTATCTTTATACCACAATGTATCCCCCTTCCATATAAATTGTTTTGATATGGTTAGATCTAGTCTAGAGATTCTGAATGAGAGTATGGGTTCATGCATCTTTTTCACTCTTCCCTTACTTGATCTACCCAATCTGCCTTTAGTATAGAGATGGCACATAACAATGCTTCTATGGACTCATCCCTTCTATATAGAGCATTGTTGACCACATTTTCCTTCCCTTTCTTATAAATAATCTCAAATTCATACCTCAACATCTTAATGACCCATTTTTGTTGCTCTTCTGAAGATAGTTGTTTCTCCAAGAAATATTTCAAACTATCATGATTAGTTTTACCTTGAAGTGTCTACCCACCAAGTATGGTCTCCATTGTTTGATTACATGTAATATTTTCATCATTTCCTTCTCATAGGTGGGCTTCACTAAATTCTTTCATTTTAGTTTCCATCTCTCAAATGATATGGTATGTCCTTCTTGTATGAGTACTGCTCTGATCCCATTTCCCAAAGAATAACATTCAACTATGAAGGTCTTTGAGAAATCTGGGGTTGTCAATATTAGAGTGGTGCACATTTCCACCTTCAGTTTTTTAAATTCCTAGAAGCTTCATCATTCCAATGAAAGGATTCTTTCTTCAATAATTTTGACAAAGTGGTGATGTTATACTTCTAGTGTCATATTTTTTTACTAATTTGTGATAGTACCCTGTGAGACCTAAGAAACCTCGTAAATACTTTAGGCTTATTTGGACTTCCCACTCCACCATGGCCTAGATCTTGTGAGGGTCCACCTTAACACCTTCATTAGAGACAATATGACCCAAGTATTCCAATTCTGTACCACAAAAGAACACTTCAAAGGATTGACATATAGTTGATGTTTCTCTAGGGCTTCCAATATTGTATTGACATGTTGTAAATGTTTCTCCAAGGATTTCTTGTAGATGAGGATATCATCAAAAATACCAAGACAAACTTCGTAGGAATGGTATTAATCTTTTGAATTCATCAAACTCGAAATGTGGATGGCAAATTACTAAGACAAAAATGATTCACTAGGAGTTCATAATGCCCTTGATGAGTTCTAAAGGTTTTCTTATGAATATCTTCTTTCTTTAATCTAATTTGCGATACCTGAACACATATCTAGTTTTGTAAAATAAAGTACACCATACAACTCATTTAATAAATCATCAATGATAGGAATAGGAAACTTATCTTTGATATTGTACTTGTTAAGTTCTCTATAGTCTTGACACATGCATTATCTTCCATCTTTGTGGTGCACCATCACCACTAAAGAAGAATAAACACTTTGAATGTGACGAATAATACCCATTTCCAACATTTCCTCCACCATCTTCTCGATCTCACTCTTTTGCACATATGGTTATATATAAGGCTTGATGTTGGGGGGTTGGCTTCCTGGAATTAACTAAATGGATTGATCCTGATCTCTTTCAAGATGAAATCCTCTAGGATCTTCAAGACAACTACAATTTGACTAATAATCTTCGATGATCATGATTCACTACCATCGTTGGTGGTTAAAATTACATGGAGAACAATCATGATACAAATCCTTCAACCCCTTTTTAATAATCTTATGTATTTGGTGAGAACTAACCACTTGATGATTTTTTTCCTATTGTCCTCAAAGTTCAAATTGTTTACCCTCATAATGAAAGCACATGGACAATTCTTGGAAATTTAGCTCTATGGTGCCCAAAGTTGTGAACCACTGGAACACCTAAGACAATATCATTTCTGCTTCCTATAGGAATAGAAAACATCATAGATTCTAATGTGTATTCACCAATCATAAGTCCTATTTTATGGAATTTACTCGAACATTGGGTGCCACCATCTGTAATCATTACTTGAAATTTGGGTCTTGGGTAGATGAAACAATTAAACCTTGTTGTCATCTTATGATTGATGAAGTTATATGTGCTCCCCAAATCAATTAATACTATCACCTTCTTCTTATTAAGATAACCAAGAACTTGAAGGGTTTGTGGTGTTCTAATACCTAATAGAGAATGACATGAAATAGTGGGTTGGGGATCTTCAAATTCTTCGTCTAATCTTTCCACTTCCTCGATTGATATTTCCTCACATCCTTCCTCATCACTAGTCCCTTCAATGTTAAATATTTTTTTCTCGACACATTTATGGCATGGTCAATATTTGATGTTATAGTTAAAACATAACCCTTTTTCTCTTTTTTCTTTAATTTGTTGAGGTGTCAGTAAAAATGGCCAAGGGTACGATGGAGGCAAGGTGCTACGATATTTTATGTTAGTTAAGGTCTGACTTTTTCTAGAAAGAAATTTTTCCTCTGCCCTACACGCCATGATAATAGAATCAGAAACCTATAGTGGATTAAACATGCACACCTCATGCTCAATGTGGTCCTTAAGACCCCAAGAAATAGGTCATTTAGATACTCTTTAGTAATATCCTCCACACACAAGGAAATATTTTAGAATTGATGGACATACTCCTTTACTAAACTTGTTTGTCATAACTTTTCTAATTGGCTGAAGTAATTCTTTGACACACTAGAACTATAGTGTAATTAAAGATATTCAATGAAAATTATCCATGTGACACTTATACCATTCTTTTGCCTTTGAGCACATAACCAACGATACCAGATGAATTGGTCAAGTTCTAGATATAAGGATGTCATGGTCACCTTTTGTCCCGATGGGATCTAATGGAGATCAAATAAATTATCCATTTGGGTAATCCAATTGAGCAGATCCTTTCCATCAAATTTACACATTTCCACTTTTGGAATAATTCCCACCATTGGTGAGGAGATCCACATGAATGTGTAGAGGATCCTCCTTGATTGGAGTGATTTGGACATATGTGAGTATTAATAGAGGAAGCCATATGACTGGAATTCATATTTTTTTTGAAATAGCGAGTAATAGCTCTTGATTCATTGATTGAAATACATCTAAAGTTTTCCCCTAAGGTTACCTTTCAAATGAATAAACTCATTATTGAGGTCATCCTTACTCACCATAGTATTTACCCTTTCTTGAAGTTGGATGACTACCTCAAATAATCTCAAACCAGAAGATTCTAAATCCATATACTCCTTATTTAGGGTCATTCCTAGAGTTTTTTTACCTGTCCCTTGGCCTCGAGTTGATCTACAGTCATGATGTAGGGTTTGGGACTCGGGGTAGATGGAATAGGGTAAAAATTTAGGGTTTAGGGTTTCGTAAATTTACTAGCCGAATAGAGGAAATATTAAAGAAAAAACCATAGATAATTTTTAGAGACCTTTCCGAAAATATAAGAAACTTAGAAAAATTCCAAAAATTGCACCCTAGGTTATCGATTTATGAAAAAACATAAAACTACCATAACTTTTGGGAAAAAAATTGAAATTTGGAGAGGATCTTACTTGACTAATTTCACTACACCAAAAAAATTGTAGAAAAAATTGCTACCAATTTTGAGATATAGCCAAACCTACACAATTAGGGTTTTGATGCAACTACGCCCGAGATCGTGGATCTAATACCACTTGTAATAAACCATTACACCAAAACCTTGAGGAATTTTTGAAATCCACACATGAGGATCATAACAATTTCAAATTCTAATTTTTCTTTCATCTTCAAAAATTTTCCCCTTTTTCTTTAGGAGACAATAGTGTGTGTGTCACAAAAAAATGAACTATCATGAGAAGCCATCATATGTTGTGAAATATTTTATGATTCCATAATGTAGAGGACTCTTAAATATTTCTAATGAATATTTTTTATCTTTCCAATTCATTATAGAACTCCTGGAATCCTTTGCAAAAGTTTAGGTACCGATTTTGACTGTATGTTCATTTCCCCTAAAAATTGTGTTGTCACACTACAATTTCTGATTATTCCTAAACCTCAAAATATTTCCTAAAAATTCCTAAATAAGTTCCAACATGTTCACATATCTTAAATACCATCATTGAATGAGTGTGGTATTTTATATCCTTCCCAGAGAGTGCACACCTGCCTTGAAATGGCAAGAATTAGCCTTTTTAGGCCTATTGAGAAACTAGCCTTTGGAAGCACTTCACTGAATGAGGTGAATGACCTTGATACCATGCTTCAAGCACCTAAAAATATTATTAACCAAAATTGGATTAGCTTCAAGGTTAGGATGAACATGATATAGAAGGAAAATTGGTCAGGGAGGGGAATTGAGAAGACTCGAGAGCAATTTTTCAATTTTTTCTTAGTTTTCATGCTTAAAAGTTTGAATTTTACATGCTACACATTTGCATGAAAATAGATGTCTCTAACTTGGGGACTTGTTATGGATCAAATACAAAGAGGACATGACATACATGGACTCCAAAATATCAAGACACTATGTGGACTAGTGCCTTATCCATTGGGCTATGGAGTCACCACAGAGATACACAATAAAACTTCCTTTATTGAACACACACACACACACACACACAAACAAGAAACAAGCACACAATAGGAATAGGAAACAAAAAACAAGAAAGGAAATAGACAACCTAAGGGGAAAAAAATGAAAATGGAAACATCCTAAATCACCTATGTACATGTGGGGATAACCCACTTTCATTGAAGTGCTCATTCGGAATAAGTGTTTACTCGTAAATGGGTATCATTGCATGCCTCTATTCTGTCAGCACATTGACATGATCGCTGAAATATGAACCTTTCCTCAGCTTCTTGATAAATATAGAATTATTTTTATTACAATTGATGATCCATTCATTCAATTCATTACCTTTGTTGATTTGACACAATCTTTCCATCTTCTCATTGATTCTTAGGTTCATTCCAATTGTTGGTCTTCCATCACTACTATGAAGAAGAGTCATGATCAAACTTGACTTATCATTTTCATACCAAGATATTTTTTCTTCATTTTTATCTACTTTATGACCACCATTCCCATGGGCAAGTTCTTGGCGTATGCTTTGAAAATTTCAACATTGTCACTAACCCTTTATGTTCTTTGTTTCTCAATTGGTCGACATTTAATCAAATGAAAAGCAATAATGTAGATAATTATAAAGACTAAAAAGCCACATATAGATGGTTCTTTTGATTCATCAATCAAGGACACCAAGTTCCTTCTTGGTAATTCAAGATTATTAAGCTCTCAAAGTTAAAAAAGAGAGAGAATGGAGGAAAACATAAGAAAAGGAAATGGAAGAAATGTAACTTTTATTTCTTGTGTAATGGTGATACAAAGCTTCAAAATCTACAACAATCCACAATTGCTATAGAAAATTAAAATTTCTTGTGTACTGGAACTCTTCATTCTCTCGGGTCTTCGATCCGATTCACCTAAGTATGAAACTTGGAAGAGTTGTTCAAAATAGCACAGGTGCTATGTTGGAAAATAGGTCCTTACCGTAAATCATATGCATGTCCACTTTTGAGAATAGTTTTTATGGCCCAGAATTAATGCTCACCCAAAACGAATGTGTGTTGGAAATATTTTCATTGATGTTTAAGGAATGATGATGTCAAATAAATTAGCTTACATGTTTCATATGTTATAAATACTTTTCATTGATGTTTAAGGAATGTGTCAATCAAGAAAAAGCTACTTTAGTGTAAATTTTACATGCCACGCAATAATGAAAATATTTTGTAGTGATCTCGAGTTTGAAAATAGTTTGTAGTGTTGGGTTTGTATAGTGTTACAAAGGTTTGAAATCGATTGATATTGTTTCACGGGTTTGAACCATTTGGTAGTGCTTCGAGTGTTTGGAGGATCACCTTGAAGTGTTTCACGGTGTTTTGAAGGCAAGTCAATGTCGTGGAATAAAGGATGTATGACATGAATCAAAGGAATAGATGCATATCATTCTATGGGTGGCAATAAGACTAAACATCCATGTAACAAAGGATCTAGAATGTCGCATAAGTCAAAAAAATCCGTAGAATTAAAGAAAGTTTGCAAAGAAAGTCATGGAACAAGGTGAAAACATAGAAATTCTATGGAAGTCAAGAAAAAACATAGAAATTTAAATATCACCGGAAAGGTTGACTCATGTCTTGCATCCAAAATAATTTTATTGGGCGAACCTTGAAATAAATCACACCCTTTCAAGAGATGAAATTGGTATAAAAGGACATAGAGTTGGAAATATTCAAAGAGAGAGAATAAAGGAAATTATGGTGAATTGCTAAGGAAGAAGAAAGTGTGAATTAAGGAGGAGAAGGAAAATTTCTACAAGTGAAGGAATGAGAAATTATTAGAAGCAGATTTTTGAGTATGAGAGGAATAAAATAGAAATTATTCAAGGCATTGAAAGGGTGGAAATAAGTATAAGATCATTCAAGCATAGTGTGTGAAGAAGAGTTGATTATTTCAAAGGTAAATTTTTGAAGGTGGAATTCGAGTATGTTTTTGTGGAGAATTTATGACATTTTTATTCATTGTAAATATTTTTAGAAGTTGGTGCTTCCTAAAAGAAGAGATTGGTGTCTCTTGCTAAGTTGGTTCTTAGTTGTAGGGATTGGTGTCTCTAATAGGTTGGTGCCTACAAATTGTGGGGATTGGTGTCTCCAGTAGGTTGGTGCCTACAAATCTTTGTAAAAGACTTTCATTGTTTTGTGACTCGATTTTGAAAGTAGATCCAAACAGTCTTTTCTCTATGGTTTTCTCCCGAAAGGGTTTCCACATAAATATTTTGTTCTACAATTGTTGTATCTTATTTGATTGATGATTTTATGGACTTCAAGTTTATAAATAAGTAAAATATTGTATTCTACTAATTCACCCCCACCTCTCAGTGTAAGTGTGTGTTCTTTAATGTGATGTATGATTTGACTTATGATTTGTATGTACATTAGATCCCACTTGAGTTGTATGAGAGGATAGCAATAACACAATATTTTCAAATATCTTATCTACATCTCCTTTCAATTCCTCCACCTCTCTTTACATGTTATGACCCATATAGTCAACCATCACCTCCACCTCACCTTATATGTTATGACCTATATAGTCAATGTATCACTTCAATTTTTACATTCTCTCCACCAAGGGTTATATTTTTATTCACCAAGGAAGAGATAACATCATAATTTCTACCCTATTCTAATTATGATTCATCCTCCTTCTGTTAAAAGTTTTCACCGGAGTCACAAAACCTTTCCTTTGCATTTAGTCGATCTTCCCGCCATGATAATTAGGGTTTAGGTTTTTTTGGATGATTCAAATATATAGAAAAAACCTAAAGACAAACCAAAATTCAAATTCGATCACTTTTCGAAAATGTAATTAATTCAAAAAATATCATAATTTATGACCTAGGAGTGAATTTGTGAAAAACCCTATCATACCAATAACTTCCAAAAATTGATTATAATAAGCTAAAATTTGGAGGGAAAATTTTACTAATTAATTAAAAACTCAAGTAAATATATTGAAGAAAAATTCATAATGTTTTGCAAGATATAGGAAAATCTTAAAAATTAGGATTTTAGTCTCGATTTTAGCCCAAATCAAAGCTTTGATACCACTTGTAATGAAATTAATTTATATATATGAATATCAACAACAATAGAACACCAAATAACACAAAAATAAAGAGACAATATCACAATATGCAAGTAGAATGACTTAGCCACTTTGAGGGGCCACCTCCTAACCATACAATAAGACTCAAATGCTTAATATGATGATCAAATACTAGTTACTACCTTATATATACCCTACGATGTTATATAAATCACCTAGGTCAACCTACTAAGCATAAGAAAACATAAATAAATGAGATATGACATATTAAGAGATTATTTTAGCCATAATTCGTCCATACATATCCCGATATATGACCTACAATTAAGGGTGTAGTGGAGGATAATCTAAATGAATTATTTTTAAGGACTTGAGGATAAAATCCAACTCGATGTTTGCATTATTAATTCTAGTTTTATATCAAATTCCATTATATTTTCATGTATACATAGGAAATAAAAGTGGTGAAATGACAAACATTCAGTATTTGTCAGGATCCCAGTATTGTAGCACTATCATTTCCTCACCCTACCAAATTGACTCCTTAATAAATTTAAGAGAAAAAAAGTATTTTGTTTGAAGTGTGATAACAAGTACACTCAAGACATAAAATGAGCTAAGGAGAAATTATTCTACATTGAAGGTGTTAATGAAGAAGAAGGGGAAAATGAAGTAGTTAGTGAGTTCAAGGAAGAGATTGAGGAAGAATAAAAAGATTTCCAATAAACTATTTTTTTCATGTACTTTCAAGAATCAACACTCCACAAACCTAAAAATGGTAGGTTTTTTTGAAGAATAAAAAGTCATTATTAATTTAATTTGAAAGCATGCACAAATTCATCAACAATAAGTTATCAACACACTTGAAATATTTTTTTCACCTCTAGAATTTCAGTCATGGTTGCATATGAGTGCACAATCAACTATTTGGGGAAATTCTATAATATGAATATTTATATGGGTGAGTACATGACAAAAATCCTATGTTTACTAATCCAATGTGAGGAGAATATATCATTTTGGGAGTCCAATGGGCTCGTAACCTTAGGAATAATTGAGATAAATTTCCAATAATTGTTCATGTGATTTAATTTAGAATGAAGGGAATTTAAAATTTTGTGTTACATACAAAACACCCACAACTAGCTAGTTCCATTAGATGCAATAGATTTTCAATAAGGGAGAAAATGTGTTTATAACACAACTATTTTTCTTAGAATTACTTTCAAGAAATATGTTGATGCCATCAGAGTTATAGGTGATGATTGATAACCACTAAATCACTTTTGGAAAAATACCAAAAGGACTATTACCAAAAATAGATCATGATCATGTCATCTAATTGATACCAGATAGTTAACCATCCAACATCTCGCCACTATAGATAGCCATATTTCCAAAAGAGTGAGATTGAAAAATATAGTGCAGGATATGTTGGATGCATGTGTATTATCTAATGTCAAAAATGTGTGTATTCCATTCTAGTTGTAATGGTGCATAAGAAGGATAAGACATGGAAAATTTTCCCAAATTACAAACGACATCAAAGACAAATTTCCCAATATGATTTTCTAGGTGAGTAATATGACATTTTTACTTTACTAAACTTGATTTTCACTCAGCATGCCATCAAATATGGATAAAAGATAAGGATTTAAATAAGAAATTTTTCATAATCCATAAGGGCCACTATGAGTTTTTGGTGATGCATTTTGGTCTCACAAATGCACCATCTATATTTCAACATTTAATGAGCATTATCTTTTAGTCTTTCCTGTGGAAGTTTGTCTTGGTATTTTTGATGACATATTAATATATAGTAAGACATGGTAAGAACACTTGTAGCATGCAGATTAGGTGTTATTGAATATGAAATAACATGAGCTTCATGAAAAGTCTTCCAAGTTCACTTCTAGGGTGAAACAGGTTGATTACTTGGGTCGTATTAGTTTGTATGAAGGTATAAATGTGGATTCCCACAATATCAAGGATGTGATAGATAATAAGTTCTAAAACCCTCAAGAACTCGAGAGGTTACGATCACCATTTCATAAAAAATGATGACAACATAGTAACACCACTCACACCATTATTGAATAATAACTCCTTCCAACATAACGAATAATCCACATAGGCATTTGAGAAAGGTCATAAGTGCACCACTATAATTTTTCTAGCTCCCATATTTTTCAAAGACCTTAATTGTGAAATGTGATATGTTATGGTATAGAATGGGAGTGGTACTCTTGCAAGAAGGATGACCCATCACATTTAAGAGTCACTAGCTCATATGGAATAATTTTCCAAAACCCATCTATGAGAAGGAGATGATGGTTATTCTTCATGCCGTAAAATAGAGGAGGCAAAAATTAATGGGTAGATACTTTAAGGTGAAGATAAATCATGATAGTCTAAAGTACTTAGAACATAGGTTATCATCCAAAGAACAAAACTAGGAAGCAAAAATGTTGCGATATGAATATGAAATCAAATATAATAAATGGAAGGAAAATTTAGTAGAAAATGCACTCTTTAGAAAAGATGATTCCACAAAGGAATTGTTATGTGCCACATACATATTACAAACTAATTGGATGGAAGATGCAAGTTTTGAATGACATAATGATGTAGATACATAGGTTCTAATTTATAAGCTCCAAAATGACTCAATTGTTTTAGAATTTATTTACGAAAGGGAATTTCCTATAGTTAAAGGACAAGATGTATATATGTAGGAATTTATTCATAAATCAAAAGGTTCTTGGAAAGCTACATATGTCTCCAATATAGGAATTTAAGATACTTGAATACTTATCACCTAATTAAGAAAGATATATTTTTGGAAGGAATCAAGGCGGATGTCTAGATTTTTTTGGAAAAATGTATGGTGTGTCAAAAATAAGGGCGAGAAAATTAAGATGCCAAATATTTTACAACCCTAATCTATTCAAAGGCAAAGACAAAATGATGTTTCCATGGATTTCATTGCGGGGTTACCCAAGTCATAAGGGAATTTTTTCATCATATTGATCATGGAAAAGATCACCAAATATGTCAGTTTTATGCCCTATCACAACCATTTATAGAAACCAAAATAAATTTTTCATTTTTGATTGAGTTTTGAAGTTACACGATACCCTAAAATCATATTAAGTGAATGTGATCATATATTTTCTAATAATGTTTAAATTGATTTATTTGCATGCATGGGTACTTAATTGACATATAACACGTCAAATCATCCTCAATTAGATGGGAAAACATGGAGAAAATAAAGGTGGTCAGAAAATTCCTTGAAGGCTATCTTTATTGTTTTGCTTCATATAAATAAGAAAGATAGGTTCAATGGTTAACTCTTACAAAAATGATTGTATAACACTTCCTTCCATACCTCATCTAAAATGTATCCATTTGTGACATTACATGAATACTAACCAACATCCGTTACATGGTACAACCAAATATTTGAGTTGTAGAAGATCAAATTCAACATCAACATGAGGTAATGACTGATCTCGGGAAGAAATTGGAAATAACATAAAACTTAAAGTAGTAAAAAGATCATCAACATTGTAATGAAAGGCACTTCAAATTCAATGACTTGGTTTTATGCAACTTCAACCATACAAGTAAATTTCCTTGAAGCAAAAAAACAAGGATAACAAGATTTATCCTAAATATTATGATCATTATCAAGTCTTGTAGAGACAATATGACATACAAGGCGGGATTACCTTAGACCATATGAATACATTTGATATTTCATATCTCCTCGAATAGGTCATTAGATAGTGAGTGATTAACTAAAATATGAATATTCTAGACTAATTTAATGTTATGCAAAGCAATAAATGAATGAACAATTAAGTACAATATATATCCAAGAAAACTAAGCACATATAAAGGAAATAAAATACTTAGCTGGTTCACAATGATTTTGAGGGTATGTCGAGATAGAAACCTAGTAAAATGGAAGTACAAAATGTCATAACCATGCTCATAAAATTGTGTGACTATTGGATAAGGGCGGACAAGAGTACCCATGGAAGGGACTAGGGCACCCGCTACCGTGGCCGCTCCAATACTAATTCTGGGCTCTGTAGTCCTCACAGGTTTTTAGGTTCTGAATTATTCTAGGTCAAAAGAGTGTCACAAATATTCCCTTTTTGTCACTCTGAAGTCACACCAAGATCAATGGATTCATAAAAACCCTACAATGAAGAAAACACAAAGCCAAACATCAAAACCTTGAAAAGAAGAAAGATGTAGAATTAATGAGTCAAACTGACCTCATTTGCCACAACAAAGGGCTTACTAAACTAAGCATTGCACTTTGAATTTTAGACCCAGATGTAGTTTTGGTGTGTGTGTGCATGTCGTGCCCTAGGTGATTTTATACCAATGACAATAACTAGATGTAGAAAATGTAATAGAATGTGTGCATGGAATAGAATAAAATCCCTCTCCCTATAAAGTGTGATGCAGATGTCCTAGTTTGTGCCTTGATGATGGAGCTATGTGGATGCCAATGCAATAGATGGATGCAACTCTAGATGGAGTGATAGTAGTGTATGATGTTAGGTCCCTCATTATGGTCTCATAACTTTATATTTATAGGGTTCTCTTGCTCTAATTTTGTAATTAACCCCGAAAAGGCCGACCCCAAGAAAGATAAATATGAAAAATGGCTAGAAGAGGCCCGAAAGTGGCAGGAAAGTGCTAGAAGGATTAGGGCACCCCCAAGTGGGACTAGGGCACCCATGGGCACCCCAATTATGGCTAAAATTACGTGAGATGTGTGAAAATGGTTGGGCATATGGGTGTAATAGGTCACAAATTATGAAATAAGATGACCAAAGGGATGAGGGTTAATTAGTACTTTCTTTACTCGAGAACCTTTTAAATAGTAGTATGAGACCAAGATAAATAAATGTCTAAAGTGCATGATTTTGTGACTACATTTTTCCCCACTTTATGTTGGTGAGTGGAAAGCTCGATAACATAAATTAGATAGAGATGTGTACCTGATGTCCATGAAGAGTGTATTAGAAGTGTGCTAAAGGACTAGACAAAGCGTGGAATGATAAAAATATGGAGGAGCGTGGAAACTATAGATGAAAAATGTGTAAAGAAAAAGTGATGAGAGTGAACCTAGGGTGGAACGCATGTGTGTAGTTACCACAATGTGTAGTATACATGCATGGTTAGTAAAGCATGTGTGATGTCGTGAAATGTTTTTGTTGTTGTTGTTGTTGTCACTTGTTATTGCCCCCATTTGACTGCTTGTTTCTCATATGGCTAGACCTACAAGGAGAAAATGATCAAGAAGTCAAATATGTATGTATGTAAATGTAAAAACATTATGAAAAAGACACATGTATCTGAAAGTATGTAAAATACACAAATGTAAATGTAAATGTAAATGGAACATGCGCACCTAATCCATGATGAGAAAAAGTGTAGAAGGATATCCTATACTTCTTGGGTATTTTTAGCGATCCGATGCCACTAGGTGAAGTAGTGTAGAGAAACACACCCACTGTAACCTCCAAGACTGTAACCACTCCACATAAATATGTGTAGAGATATTTGTAATGTCTATATTTTTTGGGTGATCTGACACCATTAGATGAAGTAGTGTAGAGAGGCACACCCACTATAACCTCCAATCCTATAATTGCTCTGCAGAAATGCTAAAGACACCATGTCCTATAAAATTTGTTGTGTATGGGGTTCGTAGACTAGTCTGAACCAACTCAGTATATAACCCACAATGCCAAGGCGTAAAGTACATTTAATCGAACCGGTGTAAATACATTGTTTTCGTATGTAGAAACCCCAAATGATGCCCCCTCTTTAGGGGTGCATGCAATGTCGCTAATAGGAGACATGTGACCCCAAAAAAGGGCTAACCACATGTACACTAAAAGGTGCTTGGTAGAAACCAAGGCACGCACAAACAAGAAAGGCTAGCCAAAGACAAGTGTAAACACACATGCATGTAGAAAACAATGTATAAGCTATGCAAACAATGTAAAAGCTACCAAGCAAAGTAATGTAAACACGCAAGAAGACAAGTAAGCCACAAAAAGCTGGTATGCAAACATGGGACATCACTCACGATGTCGCAAGACACGCAAGGCCATCATGGATGCAAACAAGAAACAAGTGTGTACACCAAAGGGCAAGGCCCACAAACAATAACAAACAATAGCAGACAATGGAAGAAAAGTAACAAACAAGTATGGAAAATGATATCCTGCATAACAAATGCTACACATGAAGCAACTCATTAGCATGTTAGAATGATAGCTAGTATGTCAAAATCATGTATAAGCAAGTAATGTAAAGTGCTAAGGACAAAATGAAACAATAACACTTGGAAGATTCAAATGTTTGGATGCCCCCAATGACCAAAGTAGGAAGGGTAGAAGGCGAGCATCCATGTCACATGTAAGAGACCTATCTCTATGATCACAACTAGAAAAAGGCATGAACGCACATGTGTGGATGATGTATATAAATGGCATACAAGTAATTAAACTAGCATGTGTAATAAATTGATCATGAACAAGAAAGAGTAAGCAAGAATACAAACAACTATATATGTAGTATGTTGTGGATGGGTGGAATGGAATGCAAGATGGAATGATAGGATATGCGTGCCTCGAGTGGATGAAAATGTATGTAGTGAGGTTCATTTTGTTTTCCCCCTCAACAGTCAAGAATGAACTGTAAACGAGAGTGCGTCATCGGGAAATGGTCGAGTAGTGTATATCATGTCTAGCACGCTATGATGAATGTGTATGTGTAATGGTGATGATATGTGACATATAGAAGAAATGTGTGTGGACCTTATAGCCTAAGCGTATACCACTATGAGATGAAATGTGGAGTGATGATTTAGCCCTAAGCGTATATCACTATGAGATGAGTGAATGAGTGATGATTTAGCACTAAGCGTATATCACTACAAGATAAATAATAGGGAGTGGTGATGTAACCTAAGGTGTATACCACTACAAGATGATAGAATAGGTGACGATGTAGCCTAAGGTGTATGTCACTAAGCTAGAGATGTCGAGATGGTGAAAAATGGAATAGTAAATGTGTGGTGAATGTAAGGTCCATTTGATTTGTAAACCCTCAACAATTGAGTATGGACCGATGAACTAAAGTGTGTCATCGAGGTAGTGAGTGCAGTGCATAGAAGACAATGTAGTATGTGTAATGATAAAAGATGACCATGTGGTGAGTGGAATATGTAAATATACCGGTCTGACAAGATGTAAAAATGTAAGGTGAATAGAACATGTGACTATGTGTGATGGATAGTAATGCAATGTAGAGTGTAGAGTGTAATAGGTATAGTGTGCCTATGTAGAATGCAATGCAAGACACGTAAAAGGTGTAAGGTGTAATGCATAAAGCATTATGTAATATATGTAGATAGAATAGTAATGTAATGCTAGACTCCTATATGATGAAGACTAGTAAAATATGTATGGTGTGTAAATATGCAAATGTCAAAATGTGGTAGAATAAATGTAGAATGTATGGTATGTAGATAGATGAATAATGTAATATGTAGAATAGGATAATGTAAGACACGTAAAAAATGATGTCTACACCGAGCATGATGCACGAGGTGAAGAGAAAAAATGAATAAATTTTGTAGAATGTAGAATGTATAATGTGTAATGTGTGATGAAGTGTAACATATAATGCCTATGGTGCAGTGTGTGGGGTTCAGTGTAGAAGTAATCCATCGACAGTCAAGTGTGAACCGAATTACAAGAGTGTGTCATTGGGTAATAACGACCCTAGATTGTAGGATGAGTATGTATATGCTAAGAGTGTGATATATGACTATGTAAGTATGGGTGGTGTGTTGATGCTAATATGGGGGATGTGTGAGCTATTATGCCCCCCAAGTGTGTATGCAATGAAAATCTAGTCAAAAGGCGTTAAGTGGATCGATGTAAGGAGTAGTTTCTTTAACAAAAGTGATGGGACCCTGAAGTGGTAGAGGAGTGTGATCATCTAATGGTTCATCACCATAACAAGTTGTATCTAGGTCCCAGTCATCAATATATGTAGAGTTGATAATAGGTGTTGGCATTACAAGGTTAATGATAGGAGATACTAGGCGGAATCTTGCATGGTGGTGGTGCAAGTGAATATATATCATAAACATTAGAAGGAGGATTAGTTGCTTTGATGAACTTAATTGGTTGGAGTTTAGATTTGAGAGGAGGCCATGTTGCACTAAGTTTTAAAGGAGGTCACTTAGGTTGACTTTGTAATTCTATAGATGACTTAGTAGGAGAGTTAGTGAACTAATGTCGATAGGTGGTTGCTTAGAAGTTGCTTGAGTGATGCTAACCTGATGCTCATTAGATGGAGAAGAAGAAACATTAGGAATAAGAGAAGTGTTTTCTTGACTAGGAGAAGGATCACTATGCACATGTGAGGGGTTTTCAATATCATGCATGTAATGAATAAGAGAATCATCTAGAACTTTTGTAGAAAGATTAGAGGGAGGTTCACTAGTGGCCATAGGAGCTTGCTTAGATTGATCTTGACTAAGTGAAGGAGGAATAGACTTAGGAGCCCATGTGGGTATAGTATTTATAGGTGGGCATGCAATATGATGTTTTCCATTGAATGAAATAAAGCCCTGACGCTCAAGATGTTTGACTCTACGTTGTAAAGAATAGAAATCGTGGTCATTATGCCTATTGATTCAATGATAATGAAAATATGGATGATCTTGATACTTTGTTAGGTGACAAGGAGGATAGTAATCAATAGACGGTAGAGTGATCAATTGACAACTAAGAAGCTTAGTAAGAATGTCATGTGGCTTAGCATTGTGAGCAAGTATGAGAGGTTATGGCGATGGCATGACTTGAGGTTCAACTATATGACATGTAGTGGACATAGATTGCAAATAAGATGTAGAAGGAGCATAAACATGCAATTGAGAAGCATCCTTAAGCTATTGAATTTCATATCTAAGGGATGTAATGGTTGATTTCATAGCCTTAAATTTGTCTTGAAATAAAGCATGTAGAGCTTGAATTGAATCTAATAGGGGTTGAGTAGCTGGAGAATCACCGGGTTAGATTCATTACATAAACGATCGAATATAAAATTGATTTGTTGTGGTGGCGTATTTTCATCCAGTTACATGAAGTCTAGTTGTTTTTACAAAATATCTTGGCAATGAGGATATCTCTTAAGTAAAGTAGATAAAGAGACTTGAGCAACTTCGAGAGCCATGATGGAAAAGATAAGAAAATCCCTAGAACAAAGGTGGATTCAAGGTTAGGTTCACCAAAATGATTAACTAAAATATGAATATTCTAGTCTAATCTGATGTTATGCAAAGCAATAAATAAATGAACAATTAATTACAATGTATATCTAAGCAAACTAAGCATAAAGATATGAAACCCTAATTGCAAAATAAAGAAAATAAAATACTTAACTAGTTAGCAATGATGTCGAGGGTATGGCGGGCTAGAAACTTAGTAAAATGGAAGTACAAACTATTGTAATCATGCTCAAAAAATTGTGCGAATGTTGGATAAGTGAAGACAAGAGTGCCCATGAAAGGGACTAGGGTGTCTACGACCACCCAGATCCCAATTAAATGGGCTCTGTAGTCCTCGCGGTGTTTTAGGCTATGAATTTTCTAGGTCGGAAGAAAGTAAATATTCCCTTTTTGTTGCTCTGAAGTTGCACCAAGATCAATGGATTCGTAAAAACCCTACAATGAAGAAAACAAAAATCCAATCATCAAAACCCTTTAAAAAGAAAGATGCGAAATGAATGGGTGGATGACCTCAGTGCCACAACATTGGGCTTACTAAACCGAGTGTTGCACTACATTTCGGACATGGATGTAGTTCTGGTATGTGTGTGCATGTCATGCCCTAGGTGCTCTTGTGCAATCACACTTGTGAAATAGTGAGCAATAAGTAAATGCAATAGAATGTGTGCATGGAATAGAATAAAATCCCCTCCTATGAAGTGTGATGCAAATGTCCTAGCTTGTTACTTGATGACGGAGCTATGTGGATGCCAATCTGATAGATGGATGCACCTCTAGATGGAGTAATAATAGTGTATGATGCTAGGTCCTCATTATGGTCTCATAACTTTATATTTATAGGGTTCTCTTGCTCTAATTTCATAATTAACCCCAAAAAGGCTGACCCCAAGAAAGATAAATATGAAAAACGGATAGAAGAGGCCTAAAAGTGGCGAGAAAGTGCTAGAAGGATCAGGGTGCCCCACCCCAGTGGGACAGAGGCACCCATGGGCACCCCAAGATACTAAATTTGGGCGCCCCATTTACGACTAAAATTACGCGGATGTGTGAAAATGGTGGGCATATGGGTGCAATAGGTCACAAATTATGAAATAAAATAAATAAGATGGCCAAAGGGATGGGGGTTAATTAGTACTTTCTTTACTCAAGAACCTTCTAAATAGTAGTATGAGACCGGGATAAATAAATGTCTAAAGTGCATGATTTTGTGACTATAGTGAGTATCAACCCTGGACAAAGTTACCATAGATAGATAAAAAGGATGTTATTTTCACAACTTGAGGAGATCCTTCAAACACATACTAAGAAGATGTGAACCGAGTGTAATTTAGGAGTATCTTATCAAGAGGAAGAATCTGACCAATGAGGATGCAACATGGGAGGATGAAATATTCCTATGAAATTAGCCAAAGTTAGTCATGTTTGAGGACAACATTGGTTTCGAGGGAAGGGGCATGCTTCGATCCTAATCTATAACATGTATTGGTATATGTACAATTGGTTTGTAACCAACATAGTTTCTTAAATTGTCATATCACATTTCTCTATGTTTGCATATTGTTAGTAGAGTCGGTGTGTATGGAGTAAACATAGCCTAAGTAGGGTGTATATACGAGGTAGTGGTGAATACTTGAACATCGATTACATATTATATTCTTATTATAAGGTCATGAAGTTTTCACTATCGAAGTGACTCATTCATTTATTTCCACTATTCGTCTCTCCTTTACATTATATTTTATGGATATTCTCTATCACTCTTATAGTTGCAAAGCATTGGTATTGTTTAATTTTTGTGTTTAAATATTTTATACATTGGTGAATCTATATAATTAATTTCATTACACATTGATTGCTCCTTGTGTTGTTAAAACTATTGTAACTTCATGTATTTGTCCTCATAGTATTTAAGGGGTGGTACTGCGTTCTAAATAACACTAAAAAAGTCATCCCAAGTTTAAATGGGATTGATAGCTTCGTCATATTGTGTGCTTTGAATGTCTCTCACCAATAGGACACTAAAATTGACATCTCTAGCACCGCATGAAATATGAACTTCTCATTATTAATGAATATGTTGATGAAGATTTAGGCTTAAAGCTAGAAAGGCCACTCATGTAATGATATGGTGTGAACCATGCCTTCTAATATTGAAATATCGAGGTTCACTTGGACTTTGAAAGGATTTTGGTTTTGAAACCCACTTACGAGACACATGAGAGAAAGAGGTTGTGCTCATCGGGTTGAGTTGAAACATCAACTTGCGAGAATCGACTAAATAGTTTAGTGTGATATGCTTATAGGGTATTCTGAATGAACTTTAGGACATCCGGGGCTACCTTAGGTTACTTTTTGGTGTAAACCATCTTACTCTTTTTGTGACGTTCTTCCAGTAGGTAGAAATAAAACCCACATAGTTTCCTTCCTTCTCTCATTGTCTTATGTGTTTACATGCATAGAAAGGTAGATTTAAGCTTTGATACCAATTATCCGCATCATAGAGTCTAGGACCATATGCGAAAAGATAATTTTGTTCTATAGATAGTGACAAGGATTATAAAGAGTGTGTGAAGGTTATTAGTGCAATGAATCAAACATACAACTTACAAGAAACACAACTTCTATTCATTAATAAAGAATAGAGAATAAGTGCATAGATGCATAATATCACATTAAGGCTTAGAGAGCAAGATCTTATGACCAATAGGGGAAATGTTTCTCGATTTTCCTAGATTGGAAAGAAATACAAAATAGTGCAAGAATTACAAGATACACAAAGAATGCAAGTATTCCTACTATCTAGTTCATCTCTCAAGGGTGTTGCCCTTGGGAAAATATGTATGTTACATATTTATATAACAATCCCGAAGGGAAATAAAAATTAAGCTCAATTATGAAGGGGAACCATTACAATTCACTTATTCTTCCAATCTGCTGTGATTGAGTTTCCTCTAAAATGAGAGTGGTGGTTAAGCTTCTATCTTGAACGATTATGCAATAAGATTCTTTGGCACGCCACAAAACTATGAAGTGTCACTTGGGAAGTCACATAGAAACAAGGAATTCCCACATGGATACTAAATAAAGTCATTGTGAACAATATAATGTTTATGTAATAGTGTGTTACAAGGATTTGAGTGAGGCAAGCTTTGTGCATAGTGCAAGATGCCAAAGGGTTATGTGAGGCTACAAAGGCTTTGTGTAGGGCATATGGTTTGTGTTGTACTATGAGCAAACACAAGAATGATACAAGACCTATGCGTATGCAAGTTTTGTGCGAGTTCGCAGATAAACACAATATAACCGTGAAAAGTGCACATGCAAGCATTGCGAGGGACACAAAAAGTGAACTTTGAAGTGAGCAGTGCCCAAGCCGCACATAGGCACAAAGGAGGAGTGTGCATCCATGCACATCTAGATATAGATCAATAAGCCACAATGACTATCTACTTATAAATGACTTTGCATTCAAATTAAACACTAGAGATACCTACACCAATTTTTAGTAGAAAAATTCTAAAAAATAGGAGAGAGCAGGCATGAGATTTGATGGCTAACCCTCCGATGAAACCAAAAAATTGTGATGTTTAAAGGTTTTAAATAACTCGTCCATCTCTCAAGTTAAATACTTTTTCTTTATTTAAAAATTAAAAAATTTACATTCTTATTTAGTTGTATTTACAAAGGTTGGGTAAGTTTCACTGGATTATATGCTAGATATAAGCACTTTTCATTAAAATATATTATTTAAATATCTCTATAATGTTGCACTTATATTTATATTGAATGTGTTCATAGTGATAATGACGGTTTTGCCAAATTCTCTCACATCAAACAGGGACAAGTTGACTATTTTGCAAAGTGTAAAATACGGTTAAAAGCAGCAAAACCGTCGGGACAGAGTCAAAACTCAACTCGAGAGAGAGTGAATGCAAAATGTACTTCACTTAGAGAGGTCCAAATGAGAGGGTGACATCAAAATAAATTAAGTAATTTAGGGCCATTTCTAGGTGTCTAGTTTAACATTGCGCCCCTTGGAATTGATTTTCCCCATTACCCACTAATCAAGTGCAATGAGTAGATGCATGATTAATGGTCCACAAAATCACAAACAAGTCAAATTTATATTTAAAAGAAAGTGACAGACACCCATTGTAGAGAAAAAGACAAAATTTTGAAAAGCTCTGATTACTTGGAATATATTATTGCACAAATTACCCATAATCATATCCCAATTCAAATTTGAACTAGTTTGATGGGAGCTGTTGGATGGAGGTTTCGTTTTTAAATATTCGCCGTTAAATGGCATTCAAACCACAAACGCACCAACGGTTCTCCCATTCACTTTGTGCATCCTTTTTCTTGTTTTGTGGTCTGCGACTGTGTGTGAACAAGAATTGCAGAGGCAGGGGAGATCTGCATTGGTTTGGCATTGAAAAAATGATGGGGTTGGAGAAATATGAGAAGTTAGAGAAGGTGGGTGAGGGCACATATGGGAAAGTGTACAAGGCCAAAGATAAGAGCACAGGGCAGCTTGTTGCCCTCAAGAAGACTCGCCTTGAGATGGACGAAGAAGGAATTCCTCCCACTGCACTTCGTGAAGTCTCTTTGCTTCAGATGCTCTCTTCAAGCATTTACATTGTCAGGTAATTACTCTTTCTTGTTTGTTTGGGTTATCAGGAAAAAACTATAATGTCTGATAGAATTTTGAAAGCAGTAACGTCGTGTTAAAACTACATGAAATCGGCAGTAATGGTTTGTTTCCAAATGAATGTTTGTGCGGGATTGAGTTACACCATACCCAAAAGCTTTCTCCTGCTTTTTTGTTTTCTGGGTTTTGGAAATCGGGGTTTGTCCCAGACTGAGTTGGGTTATGCCCCAAAAAGTGATAGTTCGGAAACAGGGCATCTGTATGATCTATCTTTGCTGCTACTTCTATCTTTTGAATGTGCGTTTCTATAAACTCATTTAAGTAAACCTAAAATTGTAAAGCAGAACTTTCATCCTATAATAATTATCACACTGGTGTTTGTTGGAGATCCTTTTACGGCCAGGTGTAAAGCGTGGTGCTGCCTTTATTTCAAATCCACGATTATTTTTCAAATGAGCGTTTGTGTTTCTTTTTTATTATCCATGCTTTAAGCTAGACACTCTGTTATGGTCAAATGTAAATTCAGGCGTGTTTTCTTTTTCTCAGTGCTTCACAAAACATGAGGACATGTCATTTGGGTGTGGCAGAGACCACACCTGAAATGGAACCCTGTTTGAGGTATGAAACTCTGTCAAACATGCCAGTGATCCAAGGAAATAAGTATTTGGTTTTTCTAATGCCTTATACCGTATTAGCCTAGGCATCCCTGTCATAGATGCAGTCTCATACATCTGTATCTCAAATCACGTAGGTGGTGTAGAAACCTTGGTATGAAACTCCCTCAAACTGGCCAGTGGACCAGTGAAATGGGTGTTTGTTTCTTTTATGCTCATTGATCAACATAATATTAGCCGAGACATCCTTAGGCCAATATCAGGTAGACCTTACATCTGGCCTTGCACATGTGGTACAAATGTTATATGGGTAAGGACTTCCACCCAGTGTTGGAACGGAACCTTGGTTGAGGGTATGAATCACTATGGAACTTGGCAAACACACGAGTGAACCAAGGGTCCTTTAAGTTATGTTAAAGTGGGTATATGGCTGGGAATCTGTAGTGTCAGGCCTAGATTTGAGGAAGGGTTTTGCATTCTAGTTTTGTGATTTCAAATGTGTTCTTGGTCTATGATCATGAAATCATAACAGATCTGATATTTTCACGGCCGATATTGATAAATACATAAGAGCTTCTAGGAAAAACTGTCTCAAAAGATTCTTGTATGCTCATTGGTCAACATAATATTAGTCCAGAAATCCTTAGACTAAGATCAGGTGGACCTTACATCTGGCCTCGCATGTGGTTGACATGTAATATGGGTGGGAACAGAACCTTGGGTATGAGTCACTTTGGAACTTGGCAAACACACCAGTAAACCAAGTGTTCCTCAAGATAAAGTGGGTATATGGCTGAGAAACTGTTGTGTCGTGCCTATATTTGATGAAGGGTTTTGCCTTCTAGTTTTGTGATTTCAAATGTGTACTTGGTCTATGATTCATGAAAATGACTAACACAGAAGGAATTCATAAGAGATCTGATATTTTCACAGTCCATATTGGTAAAGAGGCAAGAACCTCTAAGAAAAAACTGTCCGAAAAGTTTTTGATTGGCGTGAATTAACACTTAGTGATCTATCATTAGGATGTAAAAGAAAGTCATCCTGATGATGGACCTAGAGTGCAATTAGAAACTCTTCACACTATTCATTAATGGTATTTTGGCTTCTGCCACCATATCAATATGTGACGATGAAACTGAATTTTCAGGTTGCTTTGCGTGGAGCATGTAGACAAGAAGGGCAAACCACTTTTGTACTTGGTCTTTGAATACCTTGACACAGATCTAAAGAAATTTATGGATTGTGACCGACGTAGTGCCAATGCTAATCCTCTGACCCCCAAAGTGATTCAGGTATTTGATTGACTAAACCTGGCTGTACTTTATCAGCAGCAGTTATTAAGAGGAGACACTAATTACTATCTGTATATGCATTTTTATTACAGAGTTTCATGTATCAGCTGTGCAAAGGAGTGGCTCACTGCCACAGCCATGGAGTGATGCACCGGTAATGTTTGGAGTGCACACAATTAGATATTGAATCAGATTGGTCATGAAAATCACTGTTAGATTAGTCATGAAAATCACTGTTAGATTTTGATTTAATACTGATCTCCAACGGGATGTCATCTTGTTCAGAGATTTAAAACCGCAGAACCTATTGGTGGACAAGAACAAGGGTTTGCTCAAAGTCGGAGATCTTGGGCTTGGGAGAGCTTTTACTGTGCCTCTGAAGAGCTACACCCATGAGGTTTTTCATCGTAGAATTGGATTCCACTCCCTTTGTATATGGTTTATTTTCTTTCCAGCTATTGGTTATCTATAAGTATTCTTATTCTTCATCTGTATTCTTGCAGATTGTTACTTTGTGGTACAGGGCTCCAGAGGTTTTGCTGGGTTCAACCCACTATTCAACACCTGTTGATATTTGGTCAGTTGGTTGTATTTTTGGTGAGTTTGATGTTAGTCCAAAGAAATCACGTATTTGGGTGTTTTGAATGTTTTATTGTTTCAATTTCTCATTTCTCTCTCTACTGCAAGCATTCCCAGTGTTTTCTTGTAAACCCTGATGTTTTTCAAAGGAATATCTGGTCATAACTTGTTGTCTTTGCACTTAAGCTGAAATGGTGAGGAGGAGGCCGCTTTTTCCTGGAGATTCTGAACTACAGCAGCTGCTTCATATCTTCAGGTAAAGTTTCAAAATGGTTTATAGGAATTTTTTATTTACTGATCTTGAAGAAACCTTAGTTGCACAATAAATCAATTGGCAAGCATAACTAACAACAATATTTGACAAATTCTGCTGAAAGACTACTTGGAACACCAAATGAGGACATATGGCCAGGGGTAAATTTACTAAGGGACTGGCATGAATATCCTCAGTGGAAGCCTCAAAACCTTGCTCGTGCAGTTCCCACTTTATCACCCAGTGGGTTTGATCTTCTCACTGTATGTTTTTCCTTATCCTATCATCCCATGAAATCCAGTCACTCTCTTTAAACTCCTACTAGTTTTTATTAAAAGGATTGAGAATCTGAGAACTTTTGTTCCCATTTGCAGAAGATGCTGCAGTACGATCCGGCAAGGAGAATTTCAGCAAAGGCAGCCATGGACCATCCATATTTTGATGATCTTGACAAATCTCAGTTTTGAGTTTTTGTTTGAGATTTCTACTATTTATTGAGTAGTACTCAAATGGGTCTAAAAGCAGCAACCCTGTTCACCATTTCAGTTGACTTATGGTTGTTAACATGGAAGCAATATCAAGCTGAAGTAGGCATGTATTGAAACAGAGTTTCTTGTTTTGGAAACCATTTATTGACAGTGGAGTTTCATTGTTGTTTGCGAAAGCAAACATTTTCAACATTAACATTTTATTCATTTGTTTATAGGTGATAGAGGGCTTCCTGAGCTCCTTGTTCAAGTACATTGCTTTATTTAAATAAAAATGATTTGTTACATTTTGTGAAGCATTTGCAAAATTCAATATTCTGATTCCGTTGCATTGTAATTAATACTGTCTATTTAATGAAAGTTGCACATGAAAAGGTAACACCCTAGGCTTAGGTCTAGTTTAATATATTTCTACACAGAAATAAAAGAAATATAAACATTTAATCAAGGTAAATGTACTTAATTTTTTTATATTTTAAAATGTTTCCTAGGATTATAATTAATAAACAAGATATAAACGGACAAGATGTGGGTGAGTTTGGAGGGTTGAGTCTTTTCCAACCATCCCAAGATCAAACCGCACAAGGTGCTGGCTGGTTACATGTTAAATTTTCAATGAAAATATCAAAACAAGGGTTCATTTTACAAATGCCTGTCAACCCGGCCAAGCCTGTCGAATTGTGCAACTTGCAAGTGCACAATGCATAATTATGGTCCAAGCCTGTCTGATTGTGCAACTTGCAAGTGCACAATGTATAATTACTTATGGAGTAAAGTGTATTAATAAAAATTAAATCATAATTTATTAAATGTACAAATAAATCCATGTGAATTGAATTCATTGCAGGTGCTTCTTAACCTCTGTTTGCATGCCGTTGCATGTTCCGTTCAGTCTGCCCTGTATTTGCTTTAGCTTTTCATTAGTTTTGTGGTGGTGGGTGCTTGCGTTTGGTTCTGTGTTTCCTATTCGTTGGACCTGCGGTGCTTTGTGGGTGGACCCAAATTTGCAAACAAACATGCGCTACGCTATGTTCCTGATCCTCCCATCACTTCTTCATTTTACTGTGCTACTGCAATTTGGGGATGATCCGTATCTGCTCCGACTGCACAGAATAGTGGTGACAACAGGGAATGGGAGTCCGCTTGTAGGTGGACTGCTCACTTTCAATGGCGGCGGCGCTCGCTTCTGCAACCGATTTCTGCCTTGCACAGCTTCCATTGACACAAAAACACTGGATTTTATAGCTGCTCTGTTTCGGTTCTTCCCTGCGCACAAATAATTGAGATGAGAATTGGCTGCCCATGTTCCAGGAGTTTATTTATTTTAATCTTTAGGCACCTTGCAGTTCTAAGGCATTGACAGTTGAAAGTTTGCAGCTTGCTCCATCTTTTACAGAGGATTTGCGGCTTTAATCATCAGGGGATTGAAATGCATTCATGAATACAATGAGTCACAACCCATGCACAATATGTAGACCCGTTAGAATGTATTACGTTCTCCCATTTAACAACCACCTGCCAAGCAAAATGCTTCATGTTCCAAATCATCTGTATTCGAGCTTTCCCTGAGAAGTAACCACTCAACACCCTTGGAGTATCCATATCTTTCAGATATTTGCATAGCATTATAACATGATATAATATACAGTACAACAGGTGTCAATTACCATGCTTTTCTCATATTTGTTCTTAAAGTAAACAAGGCTAAACATCTTATTGGTTAAGAGATGTAAACACCCATTTAAAACAAAATTATTCAAAATCAATATAGTTGAGCACAGAAATGCAATCTGTACCTTGACTTTCTTAAAAAGTGAAGATGGCGCAATACAAGGCATGAGAATATGGGAAAGACTTCAGAAATGTGAGTATATCTCAATGCTGCTCAATTTGTCAAAAACCAGTAGATATGAAACTTAAGGAAATAATATACCCCGTGAAGACGTCACGGCTTATAACAACAAATTAAATAAACCTGAAATCCCAATCCAATAAGACAAACTACAAGCCAGATTCGATATTTCAAGGCTAAAGATCGTTTCCATGGATTTTGAGATCTCAACTGCAATAATTAAGCAATTAACAAGCCCTAACAGACCAATGATCAGTTATCATAGAAAATCAGAAATCAGAAATCAGAAATCAGAAATAAAATAATATCCATTCCATGGAAAACCAATTTTCCAGTTTTTACGGTAGTTATTAAAATCCATATTCAATCATGCCTAGTTGTAGTGTCATAGAGACATATATGTGGATTTGTGGGAATGGTAAACTGATAGTTTGTAATTGCACGTCATCTTTGGATCTTAAGAGTTTCTTAGTATACGTAAACATGTGTTCTGTTGTAACTTGCAAGTAGCAGTCTTCAGAAAACATGAACTCTGAACTCGTTGGCAAAGAACTTAGAAGCAATGATATTATTCTCCATTAGCCAACAAGAAAAATTTATCCACCAATCAAATGCAGCTGAAATCCCTAAACTTATCCATTAGCACAAGGAGGACTCCAGGCACTTCTCAACTAGCCTACTCCCTTATCAAGCAAGATAACCTGCATGCATCTATTGCACCCTAACTTTCTTTCACTTCTCTCTCTCCTACATTGACAGTTAGAGCTGCATGAGTGCACAAACCATTGATCTTCCCTTTCATCTCTTTTTTTCAAAATTGTTTTTACCAACTTTTCTGTTTTATAGAGGGCACCAGATCTTGCATGTCTTTTGTGACAACACATTATCAGACTGCTTGAATAGGTCAGCATAGAATGTAGCATCTCATATATAAGACCCTCTGTAGCAGAGGTACAAAGGTTAAGTACACAGGCTTAATCATGTTAGGTAGGGTTTTTGAGAAGACACCACCAAGAGGTTTCCACTTTTCTACCTTTGGTGGCAACTTTTGGCATTGAATATATGCAGTGGAACTCGTATCGATTATCATCGCATTCTATTCACCAGCTTAACATTCTATTATGCATACGTATGCCCGATCATTGATGTCTAGTATGGTCTGATTTTAAGCTCATTGATCACTATGTTAACATTGGTGAAGAAGACATGAATTTACAATCACAAATTTCATGTTTACATACTGTCACATTGTATGCAATAGAACACATATTTCATCAGCAAAGTTCTCATGGATGCAATCAAGAGCACTTGACCATCCAATATTGTGCAAGTTGCCTAAACAAAACACATTTTTCCTATATGAATGCTGGTCCAACGCATGTATCCACATATTTTCTAGAATTCCCAGTACAGTTCATTCATTAAACCTCAAATTTTATCAGTTAAACAATAACAGCCCATAATGGCTTATTGGGCAATACGAATAGACACATCTTAAACTATATTTGGATAAATCTCAAAAGTTAGAATTGTTGAAAGTGGCTGAGACAAGATACACGTCCATTTTATTGTGAGAAGGTATCTTGTAGGGATCAAATAGGTAGCACTAACCATGTTTGTCAGTGATGTTTGGGATTCGAAGGTAGTCAGATACAGAAAAGTAGCCATATTTCAAAACCTTGTCATTTCAAGGAATCAGGATTTGTGGAACAAGTTTGCATTTATAAGAGGCTTCTTATAGCCTAATATTGATAGACACAAACATACAACTAGTCTGCGATTTTGGAGATGTGTAGGAGAATATGGACATCATCATCAAAACACATAGATGCATAAACTGAAAGGAGAATACGGAATTTTGCTGATGACCAATGCTAAAAAAATTGTTACAAGGTGTACTCAAAATGCCCTACGACCCTTTCGATGATCCATGTTTATTAGACACCGTAGCTATTCAATCAACCTTTGCTAAAGATGATTACATCAACCACCTCAATTGATTTTAAAGGCATAGTAAATGCTCAGAAACTACATGCCTACAGAAAATAGGCCCCCATCTACAATGCCGGTACAAAGCACCATGGCCCCTACAAGCCGTTTCCAGTGTTACTTGTAATTGAAAACGGACAACCTACATACACACCAGCGCGTAATACCAACATAGTCAACATTCATAACGCCGATACCTTGTGCAATCAACCGGTAACTTCCCAAAGTATGCACTCTGCGTTATATAGCAAAATATGCACTAAAGCGGAAAAGGTCCAAAGCTATCACCACATGCTAACTTGAGTTTCAGCCGACGCCATACTACACAGTCTGGTTACACTTGCCTACACCAAGTTTTAAATGGAAATTTTAGTAGAACGTGACATTGGGGCCCAAGAAACATGCCACATGTTGCAAAAATTACCCCTTTTCGTTTGCGGCCGCCTCTTCTTGTCACTAACAGTAGGGAAAAAAGTATTCAAACGCATCATAACCCCTACCACATGGCATACCAAGATAGCCCCAACAATCATTCAATCCTACACACAACGACACCGGTATCCCTAGAAGGCTTGTCACTCATAGAAACATGTAGGTCTTGAACTTACAATGCACACATGCATGCCAACTAATGGCGATCGCATCCCACAACAACTATAGTACGAGTAAACCCCTGTACTCGGTTATTCCACTCTGTGACTCATTAACATACAAAGTATTTTGCTTCGAGTGAATTGATGTTGTACAAATCGTTTTGAAGTATTCAAGTCGACATAGGTGCTACAACTCTAGAAATCTGCCAAAAATGGGAGATTTTTCAACATTCTTATAAGGCTCGACACGTTCAAAGAGCATCTGCTGGCGATGCTCTTGCAGGACAACAACAGCTCAGACCGATATGGATAATCCCGACACGAAGAAATGGAAGAATGGGAATTGTTTTCCCGCATCCACCTAGCCGGTGTTATACGAAAAGACAACCTAGATATGCTCGGCGTACGAGAGTTCGACACCACGCATGCTTGGGGAGACTATCAACTAGACTAGACATTGTAGGAAACAAGACCACAATTTATCAAAATAAATCAACTTCAAATACCCCAACTTATGCATACATCCCTACCCAATACCAACCCACGCTTACTATCTACTCAACAACAAGCCACTCTACAAATCATTATGAGCCATGCCACAACAAACCCCGCTTCGCCCCGCTCAAAATGGTTAATTACAACACAAGCGGCACTGGTAAATCATATCTAATCAGCCAAATCACATATGTCCTACAATCACTTTCCACCGCATGCCCCTCCCGCTTATTACTCCTAAAGACCAACATGTGTCACAACTTTCCATATCGAAGGCACCACTATACATGCATGCCTTTCAACTCCAATCCATGATGTACACCGCTCTAGGGCCAAACACTGCTCCACTTCCAAGAGAAAATGAAATATGTGAATTACATATTAATTGATGAAATGAGCTTCATTGGCTCGCGCATGTTGAATGATATCAACACGTGCCTATGCCAAGCCTTCCCTAAGGTTGCAGATAAAGACTTTGGCGTTTGCTCCATCATCCAGGTTAGCGACCTCACACAACTACCTCCTATTAATGATGTGCCAATGTATGTAGGCAGCACGGTTGGGCATGCCTTGTGGAACACATTCACCACTTTGTAGTAATGCTAGACACTAATTTTTGACAAGCCGGAAGTACACCTACACAGGCCGCTTGAGCCCTAATTACAAATCTCCACAATGCATTTGTAACAGAGGTGATTGACACCTTCTTATGACCAGGACCACACCAACCATTACAAAAGAAGAGGAACAAACATTTAAAATGCACACCCATATGTACGCTAGCAACAAAGCTAGCCTCAGTTCATAAAAATGCATACTCAAATCCCTAAACTTGCCTATTTCTCTTAGTCACCCAACACCATACTTGCCCCCAAAGCTTACCCATTGCCCCGACCCAATTAGAGCCCACACTCCTACTTTGCTTGTAAAGGCAAAAAGTCATATTAACAACAAATCTATGGATAGAAGCCGAGCTAGTCAATGACACAATTGGTAAAGTAGTATGCATAGTCTAAATAACACTTGGAAAACCCCTAACATTCCACCGTATGTAGTTATAAAATTCACTTGAATACTTTGGCCCTCTTTGGTATATAAACAACCCAACCCACATACTGTCCCTCCCATCACAAGAAACAATTGTCGACAAATCCCACTTAAGATGGCATGGGCACTAACCATTCACAAGGCACAAGGAATGACTCTTGAGAAAGCCACAATAGACATTGGTGGCACCGACCGACAAGGGCTCACATTTACTGCTATTTCTTGAGTTCAATCCCTTTCGACTTGATTATCTCTCTGTTTCACCGAATTGTTGTAGATAATGAAATAGATAAAGGTAAATAGGCCAAGGAGGAATACCTATTGTCATGTGGTTGAAGGTTGAGTGCGTGCGTTTCTGATTTCCGATCCAAACTAATTGTGTGAGCTTCCTTTTGGCTAGGAGGAACTACCTGTAATGCAAAGCAAGACCACAAGATACAATTAATAGAAAAGGTTAGTGGATTGCCTAGCGTGAGCTAGATCCAGGAAGTGTGATACTTCCTCGATGGTTGTCAATCCACTGATATATAACTCAATATAAAATAACTAAACATGCAAATAAAAGAATCTAATGCTAGTGTTCTAATTTAGGTATCTCAGATTACTATCAGTGTCAATCCAATTAAATGCTTAATAATTAAATTGGTGAAGGTCCCGGTCAAGTTGCAGGTTGGGTAGGTGGTCTAAGGGTCACAGCCAGGTCTGTAGGTAAGATCTGGTGCAGTTTGGGTTGATTTTGGATGATTAGGAAGCTTGCTAGTTTAAGGCAATTTACCAGGCATAGAGACCGACGTTGGTCAGGGTGTGACCGATGATGGTTTAGGATGACTGATATCGGTTACTATGGATAATGGAAGAATGTTAAAAGTGGGTGTTTAGGCTCTCTCTATGTCTGCACAAAGAGTTGGGAATGTCTATGGTGAGGTTGTAGGTGGGGTATTAGGTTTGGGTGAGGTTTTGTGAGTTTTGGAGGTTGTTAGGGGAGGTTTAGTGAAAGTTGATAGGAGACATAACAACCGACGTCGGTTTGGTGACAAAATCCGGTGAAAAGGAGAAAGGCAACGATGGTTAAGGTAACCGGCGTCGATAGGGGTGAAATGGTAGTAATTAAATAAACCTAGTTTTGGACTTCTCTGTGATTGCACAGAGAATGGAGGGAGGATGGTTGGGTTCATAATAAAGTCAAGAAGACTCAGGGATGCCTAAAGATCAAGTACGGAGAGCCAAAAGGCTGTGGGTGGTAGGTTGGGTAGATTGGTAAAAGGTGGGAATGGAGGAATGCAGGGAAGAAATAAGATCCAATAACAAAAAGATAAAGAACCTATTAAGTAAGTACATAAATGATGTAAATCAAATACACTTGTATTTGCAGGCCTGAGTTGGTGAAGGATGGTAGTGGTTGATCCATGCAAAACTTCATGGTTAGTGTTGCGGAAATACTTCTTAGAGTGCTCCCATGAATGCTAATGCCTCTGGATGAGTATCAGGTGCTTGTTTGAGCATGTGATTGAGTGTATTCCGTCGTTTTGATGCTGAGAAGTCTCTAGTTCGTGCTTGGGTGCAAAAGATCTCTCAAAACTTAGAATGACCAACCTGGGTAAAAGGTTACAAAATTATATATAAGGTAACCAACAACGGTTAGGGTGACCGATGTCGGTTGAGGGTTAACCAATGTCGGTTAAGGCGGGAAATCCTAGGTTTGCCAAAAATAGGCAAATCCTTGCTATTTTTGGCGTGCTCTGATTGTCAATTCGGGTCTTAAGTGAGGGTTAGCATTTAGATAAGTGGGAGTATTATTGGAGAAGGAATATGACTTTAATTTTAGGGTTATACTAAGTCCTAGTTGGTTAAGATAAGTGGAGACTCAGTCTTAGTTAATTAATAGACTAAGAATAAGTCCATGATGAGGTGTCTAGGTGATGTGGCTAGGTGAGGTGTAAATTAATTTAATTAAAGTAATTAAATTAATTAATAGTGTGAGGATGAGCATTAATTCAATTGTAAGTAATTAAATTAATATGAATGTGGGGTAAGGGGTCATGGTTAGGTGAATACGTTACATTAATTAATTAAAGGGGACCAAGGGGAGTGTGACCCAAATTTGGTGTCTACATTTACCCCTTTTATTGCGTAGCTTGTTTTGGTAAGCGGCGCCGACAAAAGCAGAAGTGGTTTCCCCTAGTGAAAGCGGGGTTTCCCCAAGTAGGGCTGAAGGTGAGGTTACCCCAAGTGTGGGTGGGGGTGATCCCCCTCAATCCAGGAGCTGATGAGGTGTTAGACAGAATAGGCGAGTGGTTTGATGAATGGGTTAGTCATGAAAGTGAGAGTATCTGGTTGGTGGACGATGGCAGTGGTTGATCCGTGAAGAATTATGTGGTCAGTGCCGCGGCAGTACTTCCCGGCGTGCTCTCGTGAATGCTAATGCCTTTGGACGAGTCTCAGGTGCTTGCTTGAAAATGTGATTGAGTGTATTTTGTTGTTTGGATGCTGAGAAGTCTCTAGTTCGTGCTTGAATGCAAGAGATCTCTCAAAACTCAGAATGACCAACATGGGTAAAAGGTTACAAAACTATATATAAGGTAACCGACGATGGTTAGGGTGACCAGCATCGGTTGAGGGTTAACCGAAGCGTTGGTTAAGGCGGGAAATCCTAGGTTTGCCAAAAATAGGCAAATCCTTGCTATTTTTGCGTGCTCTGATTGTCAGTCTGGTCTTAAGTGAGGGTTAGCATTTAGATAAGCAAGAGTATTGTTGGAGAAGGAATAGGACTTTAATTTTAGGGTTAGACTAAGTCCTAGTTGGTTAAGATAAGTGGAGACTCAGTCCTAGTTAATTAATAGACTAAGAATAAGTCCATGATGAGGTGTCTAGGTGATGTGGCTAGGTGAGGTGTAAATTAATTAAATTAATTAATAGTGTGAGGATGAGCATTAATTCAATTGTAAGTAATTAAATTAATATGAATGTGGGGTAAGGGGTCATGGTTAGGTGAATACGTTACGTTAATTAATTAAAGGGGACCAAGGGGAGTGTGACCCAAATTTGATGTCTACACTCTCATCCCTTTTCGTTTGCACGATACACACGCATAACATCCAATAAATATATGCCCAATCGGAAAGAAGCCAAATACCAACTCGCCTAAAAAGCAATGCCACAACCCCCTCATAAAGCTCAACCACTCCCCACACCCTTACCACCACCCCTTCCCTTTTACCCACTATGCCTTACCCTCCCCACTTCCAATTTCCTTACCTATTGCTTTAATATACCTTCATCTATCATTGCTTATAGCTCCTATTTTCCTAATATGATTACTATGTGCAGGTCCATTTGTTACCAACCATGCCCACACGCTAATGCCAACAATGACTACACACTCAGGTACAAGCCCATATACATAAACATTTCAAAAAACAATAGGTCCCCTTATAAAATTCAATTTGTCTCCATTAACATTGTTTACTATACTAATACTACTATTGTGCATAGGTACTGCTCCTCCCCCACCAAAGAGAGTTCTTCGACACAAAGGACGCAATGATGTTTTCTACAAATTAGCTATCAATCTCGAAGAAGACACTAGTTTCCTTCACCGGCTTGTGTGTGAAGCCATCGGCTCCGCGCTGCTGCAACACCGACACTTAGGCCGAGGAAGACCCCTACACATTCCAACCGACCCTTGGCAAATTACGGGAACCGGCCAAATGTAAATGCAAGCCACCATCATTGTCAAAGATGCCTTTGCCACTTTGTGCGCAACAAGACCTATGAGCAATACTACACCCAACAACAGATGAAAATTGTAACTTAGAATTGTAGAAAGCATTAAAAACCCCACTTGTGTTATACCACTAGATTCCTCCTTGTACATCTTAGCTTGATCCGCCCATGTAACGAATTTTTGCTTGATTTGGAAAATATGCATACCTTCATGTGACTTTAAAACTGTCATTGCAATATGCTACAAAAGTTAATATAAGAGTTTTATAGCTTCTTCTGCTTACCATGGATGTGTAGTATCATAGTCTTCAAAATTGTTTTACCTCTACCTACATAAATATATTGTAACTTAAGCCAAGCGTTGAAGATATACATGTGTTTCAAATACCAAGGCCCCACTTAGTAACTTAGTTTTATTATTACTTACTGCTTCAAAACTTTGGAATATATTTTGATGTATGTTTAACTTGCAGTTACACAACTTTCCAGCCACGCACCATTGGATTACTTTCATAACTGTGCTTGCTTCAAAAAGGGGAAAAAAACATCTCACAAACTCCAAACAGCCCAACTTCTCCAAAGAACCAAAAACTAACACATCTAGATAAATTTAACAATACTAAGTTTCCCTTCAATACATTACATATTCTACAAACACATACACAACAATTCAACTATCTACCACACTTCTTAAAAATACAATTAGCTACTAATGCCAAGAACTTTTAAAAAAAAATGAAATTCCCCTAACAAATAGTAATCCTCGAGGAAAAAACCACCAAAAAACTAGTAACCGAATACAAACTTTAGAAACCACCTTCTACCGCAGGCCCAATCAAATGCTTTATTTACGCATCTAAAAACTAATACTACTGAATAAACCCAAATCTAAAAAAACACCAAAAAAATTGACCCATGCAACACAGTTTGGCTGAATTTCCCCCGCGCCCCCAAAAAAAAAAGAAAAAAACACTAAAATTACATTTTATAAGCAATCAACAAAATGGCAATTAACTGTAAATTTAATCCAGACAGGAATATTGTAATGTTTGCACTACCTTGCAATATGTATATTGAACTCGGAAAAACAAAAACATACACTGTAAATACAAGTGTCTCAAAGCTCCCCACAATTCCAACACAGCCCATAAACCAATACTTCTACGTCTCAGAGAAGCGAAAAAACAGAAGCTTGTCAACGCGTTCACAAGTTTCACCGTAGCTAGAAATATATTATGCTGTGATGAACATGGCCATTTCTTTTATCTTTTTGTGCAAGAAGAATTACGCACTTCTCAGCTGCTCCTCATTCCGCCAATCCACATACACACAACGGTAGATTTTGTCTCCTCATATCATTTGTTTTCCTGTTCATTTTCTTCATAAATTGAATTGAGAGTCTCGATTTCCGCATTAAATTTTAAAATAAAGGCAGACTTAGTTTTAATATTTCTCTTCTTATACATGTCAATTGACAGTATAGAAATTCTGCATTTTCAAACATAATTGTTTCAATTTCTGCAAATTTCAGGCAATAATGTCAAATTTAGTTGTAGATTTACTTTCCTTATTTCATACATATTTATTTGTTTCCTTATTTCCAAATTTGTTCCGAAAGATTTGAAATCCTGCATTTATTTCCTGGCAAAATTATTTCAAATTTCTGGCAATAGTAGCAAATTCAGGCCATATTTCCATTTCTGCCATTGTTTATTCGCCACCCCATTTGATTTCGACCTCAATCCTCCACTGATTGAAATCACAGTTGGTAAAAAGGGGTATAATTTATATAAATTCTAAAGGCTGGATTTGAATACTATGAATTTCGTTTCCTTTCCCTTTCCAAGGGTGGGAAACTGGAAAGACTATTTCTGTTTAGTATAACTACCAGAGGTTGTAGACAAGAACAATTACCACTTCGGCTGAGCTGACATGTTTTGTTTCTTGACCTCTTGCATTGTTTTAATTAAAATTTACCAACCACTTAGCAATATAAAAAAGCCTCCCGCTATCCTGGGAGGACATTAAAAGACACACCATGAAAGCTATGTAGGCTTTGAGCATGTCTCTTAATTTAAAACAACGACAATAGCACAAGGTGACATCATTTTCATATTTAAGATTCTTCTATACTATATTACAAACCTTATCTAATATAATTACATGGACTATAATATGCAGGTAACTTCACGCCCTCACCCACAGTATCTTTCGCAATGGCCATCAATTCAAGTTTCACATAATGTAAAAGCCTTAAGTTATATCTTAACTAAAAATATACTACTACTGAATATTTTTTCAATCAATACCTTTGAGCACTCAATTAGCGCGTCAATCCATTCTCATTCAATTAAATAGTATTGTTCAATTCAATATTACATCTTATCTCTATATTGAGCAGTTTCTTTGTAATTCATCTACTACATTTAGTCTTTCACATTTCCTTGGCATTTTAGGGATTTATTAATTCTTTGAGCATAAGATTTAGAGTGGTTATTTAGTATTTATTATATTAATATTTCCCTTGGTTATTTCAGGCATGGGATTGCATATAAAAAAATGAATATTCTTGTATTTGGTTCCCTCTTGTTAGAGGTTATAGTGGTACTTGATTTGAAAATAATCCACAAGCATATATAGGCTTGTGTGGATGGTACATAGTGGAGTTGTAGTTCAATTATCTTCTAGGTAAAAGGTTATGTAATTGGTGGAAGGAAGTTATTTTAATTTTTTATTTAATGAAGTGCATATTTAATTTACTCTTTTTACATAAAATGTAAGTATTTATACAACTTTTCATCATTTGGGATGTTGGCTATATACATTTCACATTAAAATTAAGACTAGCCTTTCAAATTTGATCACTATTTCCCACTTCATAAAAGTTTTGTAGCTTTAATCTCCACCATTAGATTGATTGAATAACATAAGAGTTTTCCTAATAATCTCTATAGAACATTTTTTTTCCATTTTTGTATTTTGTACCGAAGAGGATACAATAAGATAATACTATTATTTTTTCCATGAAAGGTCAAAATCAACTCAATGAAAAGTAAGGAATAAGAGTACAAAAGCAACTCCAACAAACACAAAATCTTAAAAACAAGCAACAAAAAAAATATTAAAAAAATTCATGCCTTTTGATGTCTCACAAATATCACCATATTCATTTAACTCTAAAATTAGAAAGGGGAATAAAAACACAATCTCTCTAATCTATGATTGAAATAGAGATATGATGTGTATTCAGATTACTACAGTTGGGCCTCAAAATATTGACTAAGTCCCAAAGGGCACGTGCGCGCGCGGGACCAGTGAAGAAGATGGGCACGCGAGGCAAAGTGCGCAGGACAAGGGTTTTAGAAGGGTTTTAAGAGAAACCACGGAGCGCACCCAAGGCAAAGAAAATGATTTCAGGACTTAGTCATATTCGGCATTCCAAGAAGCACTTGAGGAAAAATGTGACCCGACTAGGCGTGCTAAATGGATAAGGTGATAGCTTGGCAAATTGGTGGTCAAGGAAAGAATATTCCACGCATGGAACATTCCTGAAGACATCATTGCAGAAAGTGGGGAGCTCGGATTAGAAGAAGCTCCACTGGAGGACCACCTTGACACTTGGCAACCAATCTACTACTTTAGGAGAGCATGGTGGTGGGTGATAAACCTATATATAGAGATGCTCGGGTAGAAGAAGAAGAACAACTTTAGAGGGACACCATCAGATGTATATGTTGGACATCATAGAAAGGATGGAAGGGTGAAGCTCTGCAGAAATAATAGAAGGTTTTAGGGGTTGGGGTTCTCATTAGAGGACTATAGGAATGTTAACATATCTAGGGGGATGGGTCTGTGACAATTTTTGTAATAGGGAAGAATAGCTAGAGCTTCTGATGCATGAGTCATGATATATCGGTCTAATATGACCCTTTTGGATGTAATATGGTTACTAAACTATGATCAACATAAATATATGGTTCTATTCTAAATATATTGTTCATGGGTGTAAACCCTAGTGCCTTTTTCTTTATGTTATGGATCAGATCTACTATCTGTGTGATGTTTCTTTTGTTATCTAAATGGGTATGTTGGTGTAATGACTCATCTTATGCTTTCATAATATATGCATGATCGTTTACTTTTCTGCACTTAATCATCATCAATGTCAACATCTTCTCATAATGCTTACATAAAGGAGGGGCTCGAACCCATGCGCACCTCGGAGAGCGCTCAACGCTTGCCGAGTGATAGGTGAATTTGCATATGGGGTTAGAAGGTTATTCTATGGGCATAAAAATGACTACATCTTGGTTCTATTACTCGACCTCTTTTTGAAGTTATTGTGAGAGATGACTACATCTTGGTTCCTTTGATGCGTGATGACAGAGCACTTGACCCTGGAAAGTGTCGAAGCGTGGTTTAAGAGCATGGAGGATGAGTTTTCTCAAAGATTTAGTACTGGACCTGAGTTTGATGCACACAGATGGGTAGAAGAACACCTATATCATGAGTTATATGAGACCTTCTTTTGTTGTTTTCTAATAGAATTGTATGAATGGATTTCAAGCATATGCATCCAGATCAAAATTGGTACTATAGATTGCACGTATGGACCCAAGATGATTACCAGAGGTTGTAGGATGCAGATCTGAATTGGACACATGTTGTTGATCACTGGTAGAAAAGAGTGCTAACCAGTTATACCTGGAATACACCATTTCTACGTATTCCTATCTAGAGGTTGCTTGAGTTTGAGTTCCTAAGGGAACCTAGAGGATCATTTTTGCGAGCTATCCCGTTGGCTATGAAGATCTTGATCATTACGCTAAGTTTGGAGGCATTCCCCATGGTGGATAAGCTTCCTTAAGCGTTGGGCAAGGAAGCTAGGGTGGAGGAAGATGACAGACATTGCGGCGAGAAAAGGAGAGGGAAGAGAGGCGACTCAAGTATAGTGAAGCGCGTGAAAGGAGTTGGCTAGACAACATGAGGTTGTGGGAGTGATGGATCTATGGAGGCAAACATTACGGGAAGGAATTGAGGTTCATGCAGAGGACGTGGAACCTAAGAAGTATGTGCTACCCCATCTTGGCAAGCGTGGGAGAGAAACCCCTTCATCTTCTGATGAGAGTTTGTCACATGGAGAAAGGAGAGCCATCGGTGCACATCTAAACCCACCTGGTGACCGACCCCTAGCGCTTAGTTTTCCAAATCAAGAGACAAGTATTGCTAACCTAGTTGGTATCGGTGGAAGTCATCGATCTGTACCTAGGAGGTATAACTTTTTGTTTGGGACATCTATGGCTACACAAATAATTCTTGTGTTGGAGGAATTTTTGGGAAAAGTGCAAGTACACAGAGTTTGGGTATCGCGTCTGGGAGTGGTGTGGGATACACGTTTGGTAGCGAAGTAGTATCACAAACCATTGATGCACATTTCAATGGAACATTGGGAACACTAGGTGCGACCGCTTCAAGCCCATTACCATTCAGGAGGAGGACCTGGTGGATTTGACAGATCTAGAGGTAGATCTAGTGGATCAGGAGGCATAGGACCTAGTGGATCCAGTGGATCTGGTGGTGGAGGAAACACCGAGGGAATCAAGGTTCTAGATTAGGCGGACAAGGGCCTCAACCACCTCCATAAGTATTTTTTGAGATGTCTTTACATCTACTAGATTACAAGGGTGTTGAGGATGCTTGCAGAACATGTACACAAGTGTGAATTACTATGGCACTGAAGGGATCACTACCCCGGAGTGAAAGGCAAGTTAGTTTGCAATAACATTGTAGGGGTGCACACATAGTTGGTACCAAAATTATGACCCCCATCAAACGGTGGTAGATTATATTGCGCTACGAAATTCCTTCTTGGCTGAATTCCATATCCTTGAATTTGAGCAGAAGAGCATTAGCACTTTGAAGGAGATCCAACAAGGAATGGTAGAGAGTGTGTGGGAATATGACGCATAGTTCAAAACTCTCTTGTCAAAGCTATCTTATGATATTCATCCTTCTCAACATGCTTAGTGGTTTGTTGGAGGATTGATAACACTATTTAGAAGAGCGCTTTCACACAAGACATTCACGGACCCACGCGAGGCCTTGGAGGCTTCGTGTGTGCTGAGGTTGTTGGAAGTGTAGATACCAATGTTAGCCCTTTCCTTGAGGCTCAAATTGCTGCAATGACAAAGCAAGCTGGAGAAGTTATCTGCGAACTTGGCACATGAGACTCACAATGGTCTATAGTGCATGGAGTGTGAGGTAGAGGGGCATGCAAAGGATAGTTGTCCTCAAAGGTCGGTACACACCATGATGGTGGACTATGAGATTTTCATGGGGATCATGATGCAAGTAGATGCCCAATCTTTGCAATGTGTGATCCATAAAAAATGTGTCTTCTTTATTGTAATATTTGTACCCCTACAACGCACAAAACCAAATATTGTATGTTAATTGACTAGATACATGATGCCATTGATCTTGGTGTCCCCTAGACCAGCCTTGTAGGTAGTTCCAAGGATGATGACCACTGCATGAAGGGCGTATAGATAGAGGAGTGCATGGAAGAGGTTTTCGTGGAGGATTTTGTGGTTATAGCAATTGTGGGAGGAAGGGGTGAGTTTTCGTGAGGAACCTATTATAACCGTGGGGCTACAGAGCATTATAAGCGTGAGTGTCCGATCTTTGTAATGTTTGTGGTGTGGGAAGAAACATAAGTACGAAGAGTGCCCTGAAAGTTTGAGCACATGAACCGTAAACACCGGAAAGACAAGGGCACTAGAATGGTGAACATAAAGAAGGTTGACTCAAAATGGATACCAAGAGTGACGTGTGAGTCGGGACTAGAACTCTTCTTGGTGACAATGCGAGTGGAGGCCGCAGCATGTGACGAGAGAGGTACCAGGAAAAGACTAGTGGTTACAAGAGAAGAAGTGGTACATAGGAAGTATCCAGGACCTACTCATCAAAAAGAGGAGTATTAAGAGATTATGGATGTGATTTGGAGTCTACAAGGATAGATCCGAGTGTCTCAAAGGAGAAATCAAGGCGATCGAGAAAATGAAGAATGATGAGGCCCCTTGAAGGATGATCTGGATGAGGTTAGAGAAGTATGCAAGATGTTAAGGCAAGAAAATATCATTCCCTTGTTAGGAGAATGGTTACGGGAAGGTACCATGCACTAGGAGAGAATGCAAGAGGTAGGTTCTGCATGCTAACCTTCCTCCCCACAACCTTGACTATGACAAAGAGATCACCTTAAATGCTATTATGAATGGATGGATTCTGAGAAATATTCTGATCGACACGGGCACGAAGGTCAATTTTCTCACTTTGGATGCATGACATTAAATGGGAAGGCCCACATTACATCCATCTTCGAATGTGTTGTATATGGTGAAAAATACGATGGAAATTCCTAGTGGTGTCTTAAAATATGTAGTTATCACTATTCAAGGGCCAAATTCACCGGAGACTTGGAATCTTGGCGCTATTCAAGGTAGATAACTTTCCAGCATTGTTTGGGAACCCTTGGTGTTACAAAAACAATGCTGACCTATGGTTTAACAAGGGGTATATCGATTTTGAGAACGAGTAGGAGTGGGTCATCATCCCCTTGATAGATGGGAAATCAACACCCTATACTGAGCCCTTGGGAGAATAATTCCTTGATAGAATCTCTGTGTGCTCTAGAGACCTTGAGGTATTTCATTGTATAGAAGGAGTTATCCAATTTGAAGATGCTCGATCTGTGAGTGATACAACCATCATAACATGTGTTATTAGGTGCACGAGACTTACAAATTAATTGGGCGACAATTGAGAGGATCGATGACAAGGGTAAAAAAGAATGTTTGGTAAAGTGCCTAGGAAGGAAGAAGATACCAAGCTACTCTTGAGGAGCTAACCCTAATGATTTCTAACAAGAAATGGATGCTCAGTGGAAAAATGATAATAAAAGAAGAGGTATGCTCAGCTATAACCTACTCAGGACCGCAGCATGTTGGTGGGTGACACATCATGAAAGCCTTCTAAAATGGTGTGAGGTAAGAACCATGTTCTTAGTTAGGTTTTCCAGAAGCAATGATCCCACTGTCATACAAGACTACCATGGCAAGGAACCCACCTTGTGTCATAACAAAGCATGTGAGAAGGCTTGGATGGAAGGTGCAAAAGCTTTACCACCTTTGCTATAGGTGCATAAGTTGTATTCCACCTTATAAGGATGTGTGTGCGCATGGTACATTCACTCAGAGATGCACCGTCAGACAGGGAACTGGTAGGAGTTGGCAGCTGATCTCATTCAAGCGTTCGAGTATCAAAGTACAAAGCCATCAGTGGATAAGGCATTGTAGGTGGTCAAGCACCTTACAATGGGAGATAATGCTATGGTAGAAGATAGGATACTTGAGTTATTAGGTGAACCTAGTTTGGTTACTCCTCTATTTAGGTGTATACATCAAATCTTTGCAGAGGTTCTGATTCAAAATTCTTACTCTAAAATTACCAAGGGGATAGGGGTTGAGAGAAAACAAGGAAATGAAAACAAAACTAAGCAAAACAGAGAGGTGATACACCAAAGGAGTGCTGAACTCCTTGCTTTGAAAAAATAGACATAGATCATGAAGATATAACAACAAAACATGCACAAATTTTCCAAAATACAAAGAAAGATCAGAAGGAAACAAACCAATGCAAGAGAGGATTGGAAAATCAATCACAAAGCATGTATTGTCAGTTCCAGAATTGATACAATACATTGCAAATAACAAAGAAGGAAAAACGTGTTACAATCTCCATGGGAGGTCTAAAACTCCTTCAAATCCACCTACTAAGGAGAAATGAAGAGCTTGCAGAGAGAAAACATCCAACCTTTTACAAATGAGCCAAAACTAGCTTTTTATCACGAGTAGAATGGAAGAAAAGGTAAAAAATGTGGAAAATCGATTTGGGACTTCAACCACCAACAAGATTCATCCAATGGGCTTGCAAAATGATGGGTTTCCACAAAAAAATCCCATACTTCAAAGTACATTTCCTTACAGAGCAAAAAAAGGTCCATACTTCATTAATTTTGGTGGTTGGAGTCATTTTCTGTGTTTTTTGCATGCCAGAGACGTTTTCCTATTTTTCTCCCATAAATATCCATCAAAATACAAAATTGAACCCTCCATCATGTAGATAATTTCACCAACTTTCCAATGACACCAAGAACACAAAAATCCGAGCTCTGGATCAAAAGATATGCCCCTCTGAAGATTTAGGGAAAAATAGGGCAAAAATGGATTGGCGGGCCGAAACTTTAAAATTTTCCCCTTTTTTGAATTTGGGAAAATTTTCCCAAAAAAACTCCACCCCCACCACTCCGATGCCATGTGCACATTCTTATTGGTCCATGGGGCTCAAACCTCCTTTTACCCTTTTTTTGCATTTTGGAAAAAATTTCCAAAATTGCCCCGGAAAATCACTTCCTCCTCCTCAACTTGCCACATGGCACTCTCCAATTGGACATGGGCTTGAACTCCAAATTTTTCCTTTGATGCTGCTGACCCTTTTGACTTATGCCAGCCATATGGACATGTGGCACATTTTGATTTGGGCCTTCGGGCTCAAAATTTTCATTGCCATTTACAACACTTTGGCAAAATTGCCAAATTCCCCCAGTGCCTCCGACTCTGCCGCCTCATGAAACACGTGGCACATTTTCCTTGGTTGTAGGGCTTTGGGCTAAATTTTTTTTTTGCCCCATTTTTGGAAATTTTCTAACTTTCCCCCCGCCTCCTCCGACCTCCGACGCCATGTGGCATGTTTTCTATGCCGCGGGCTTTGGGCAAAATTTTCCTTTGCACCCCCACAGAGCCCTTTGGAAAAAATTTCTAACTTTCCTCCACTCCTCCATTCTGCTGCCATGTGGCATGTTTCTATTGGTCGCGGGCCTTCTCAAGGAAAATTTCCCTCAAAAACTCCATTGAGCCATAACTTGAGAAATACAAGGAGTTAGGAGGAAAATTTTACCTTTCTGGAAAGGTGAGGAAAAATCCTATCTTATGGAGCCATTTCCAGAAAATTTTGAGTACCTGAAGCATGCCAAAAATTCATTTAAGTGCCAGCAAAGGAGAAGAAGGAGGAGTTAGCCAAAAATAAGCAGGGGGCTTATTTTGGATAACAATTTGGCGACTCAGAGGGGTCATCTGCCTGCTAGATGAATGATCAGTAGCCTTTGAAGCATCCATTGGGCATGGAGTCATGAGTAGTAGCCTTAAAATGATCTAAACTTTGAAAACTTCCTTCTGAGCCACTTGAAGCCCACTGAACTTGGAGTTGTTCTCACCAAAATGCCACTGAAATGAACTATGCAAGAGCAAAACCAGCAGCACCAAAACTATGTACAAAATTGAAAATCATACATACCCCAAATGGGATATGTAGAGTGTGCACAAGCACTTCTTCTACTGAAAGAAAACCTACCTACTCTACTCTAACTGGAAGCAAAGGCAAGCTAAACAAACCCTGCAACTGGTTGTGCAAAATAGCTTCCTTTCTTCAAAATGGGCATGCAAATGATTTGGAGCTGAAACATGGCTGGTTGGGTGAGTGGAAAATCAACAAGAAGCTGGTCTTCTACCCAAATCAACAAGGTGTCAACTGAAAACAAATCCAATACCTCTTTTAGTTGCTCTGCATTTGGATTGAAGAGGTATGATAGCTGATCCTTGGTACTTTGTAGCTCATCCTCATGCTTAGAAGCAAGTATGACTAGTTGTGACTTCTCCTTTGGCTCCAATGAAGCCAAATACCTTATTGGGAAAGGTCTGGTCCATTTGATATGCCCATAGCTCTGAAATTCAACTCCAAAAATGGAGTCTTCTTGTAGACCTTCTTGAGTGAATGATGTGGAAGAAATGATGAAGTTCATCTGTTTTTCTTCTTCCTTCATGGCAACATGGAACTCTTCTACAATATGCAGCTCCTCATTATTGATTGCAAACATCCAATGAAGTTGATTTTAATTGTTGTAACCTCCAATACATTGTTGGCTTTGGAGTTCCTCCATTGTAGTTTTGGAAGTTCAAATTCTTCCAATTTTGATTCAAGAGGCATGTTGCAAACTGCAGGTTGTTGTCCTTGAATTCTCTTGTCCATGGCAGCAAGTTCTTGATGTTGGAGAACGAATGGTGAAGAAGAAAATATTGTAGTTTCAGTTGGCTCTTCATCCAAACATTCTTCTAAGTCTGATGGAAAATCAAACTCTTCAATGTCTTACTGCTACAAGGTCTCTCCCTCTTGTATGGTGGCCTCCAAATCTGCATTTTCTTCACCATGTGTAGTTTCATTTTCAAACATGAAACTTGTCAATCCAAACTCATCCAAAAACTATTTTTGGAGAGATGAAGTGGGAGAGAAACATGAAATTTCTTGTGCCTCTTGCTCACAATTTGGACCTATTTTGTTCACCTCCATAATGGCTTCATCAATCAAATCAGCCCCTTCAAATGAAAGCAAAAATGTATCAATAATGCTTCCTTCTTCTGCTTTGTTGTAAAAACTGACTTGATCTCATCCATTTGCTCCTCTTCAATGGGATTTGGAGCTGGTTTTCTTCTTCCACAGCTTGAAGACAATCTTGCTCTTGATTAAACTCTCCCTCTAGCATGAAGTTTTCAAATCAAACTCTTCAATCTGCTGCTCTAGAGGACAAGTTGGGGCTGCAAGATCTTCTTCTTCTATGGCTGATTGTGCAACTTGAATTGGATCAGCATTTCCTTCAAATAGAGTGCCAACATGGACACTACATTCTGAGAAAACTGATTGCTGATCTGCTTCTTCCTTTTTCTCTTCTTCTGCTGCAACAAAATCAGTCCTGACCACCATTTGTTCAACCTTGGCCTCTTCTATAGGCTTTACCAACAAAGGGATCTTCTCAATTCCATATTTAAGAGCCAAACTTACTAAGCTCTTAATCATTCCTTCTTTGCTTGGCTCTTCCTCTTGCTGTCCTTGATGACTGATTTTTGCAATTTCTTCTTCCCCACATGGGATTGGGAATGCAAGAGGAGGGGTGGGTTGGAGTTCAATTGATTTTGCAATTTTTCTTGGTGGTGGAGGAGATGAAACCTCTTGTTCCCTTGGAGTGGAAGGTATTTCTTTTAGCTCTTGTGGAGGGGATGAATGTTTGGAAGGGAAAAGGATAGAAGAATTGAGATGAGGTGGAAGACTAGGGAATGGAGAAATGGATTCAACACTTGGGAAACATTCAATGGGAAGCTTGAAAATTGAAGCCCAAATTGAGATGGTGCTACTTGAGGAATGGAAAGAGAAGAACCAGATGATGGTGTAGAACTTACCCATTGACAAGGTTGTTCAACACCAAGTTTATAGGCCTCTATCTCTGCTGTCCATTGTGCAAGTTGGGGCAGCATCTCCATCATGAAGTCCAACTTCTCCTAAGGGCTGAAGTGTCTTGGAAAAGGGCCTCCCCATGGACAAGGAGTCCTGCAACCAATTTTGAAAGCCTTCATTTGAGTTGTTGCTCTTGATTGCACCATCTTTGCCTCCATCTTTTGGATTTTCTCCACAAAATCAACATCTTCCATTTGATTGTCTTCATTGCATGCATGTACCCTTTCTCTTGATATGCTTCACAACCAAACTGATTTTGGTATTGCTCATATGGGTAAGCATGCTGATCTTGAATTTGATCAAAATGCTGATTTGAGGATTTGTAAAACATGTTGGAGGTGGAATATATTGCTGCTTGTTGTAAATGTGAATTCCATGATGGAAATGAAGTCATGATTGCACAACTTCATGGAATGAAAGAAGATGGAAGAGATGGAAAGAAGAATGGATGAAAATGGATGGAAAATAGGTCTGCAACTCAGAGAATGAGTTATTTACTAGATGGAGTCACCAGATGTGTTTTGAATATGCCTCCAAAGGCAAAATCCTTAACAGAACACACCAACCTATCAAAAATAAAGTGGAAGACCTCTAAGGTCCCACCGGGCGTGCCAAAACTATTAGTGAAAATTCACAACACCCCCAAATGAGTTATGGATCTACTTTTCTAAGGAAAACTCATCTGGTGTGAATGCACAACATTGAGTTTTCTCCAAGGTGTGGGACCTTGCAAGGTGAGAAAACTCTCCAGATTGAAGTTGGTTCTTACTCCTCTGTTTAGGTGTATACATGCAATCTTTGCAGAGGTTCTGATTCAAAATTCTTACTCTAAAATTACCAAGGGGACAGGGTTGAGAGAAAACAAGGAAATGAAAACAAAACTAAGCAAAACAAAGAGGTGATACACCAAAGGAGTGCTTGAACTCCTTGCTTTGCAAAAATAGACACAGATCATGAAGATACAACAACAAAACATGCAAAAATTTTCCAAAATACAAAGAAAGATCAGAAGGAAACAAACCAATGCAAGAGAGGATTGGAAAATCAATCACAGAGCATGTATTGTCAGTTCCAGAATTGATACAATACATTGCAGATAACAAAGAAGGAAAAAACATGTTACAATCTCCATGGGAGGTCTGAAACTCCTTCAAATCCACCTGCTAAGGAGAAATGAAGAGCTTGCAAGAGCAAGAACATCCAACCCTTTACAAATGAGCCAAAACTAGCTTTTTATCACGAGCAGAATGGAAGAAAAGGTAAAAAACATGGGAAAATCGATTTGGGACTTCAACCACCAAAAAGATTCATCCAATGGGCCTAAAAAATGATGGGTTTCCACAAAAATCCCATACTTTGAAGTACATTTCCTTACAGAGAAAAACAGAGGTCCATACTTCATTAATTTTGGTGGTTGGAGTCATTTTCTATGTTTTTTTGCATGCGAGACATTTTTCCTATTTTTCTCCCACAAATATCCATCAAAATACAAAATTGAACCCTCCATCATGTAGATAATTTCACCATCTTTCCAATGACACCAAGAATGCAAAAATTTGAGCTCTGGATCAAAAGATATGGCCCTATGAAGATTTAGGGAAAAATAGGGCAAAAATGGATTGGCGGGCTGAAACTTTAAAATTTTCCCTTTTTGAATTTGGGAAAATTTTCCCAAAAATTTCCACCCCCACCGCTCCATGCCACGTGGCACATTCCTCTTGGTCCATGAGCTCGAAACGACCATTTTACGCCTTTTTGATTTTGCATTTTGGAAAAAAATCCAAAATTACTCTACACCTCGCCGCTCACTTGCCACGTGGCACTTTTGATTGGACACAGGCTTGAACTCCTCAAATTTTCCCTTTGATGCTTTGAATCCTTTTGACTTATGTCAGCCATATGGACACATGGCACATTTTGATTGGCACGAGCCTTGGGCTCAAAATTTTCATTGCGCCATTTGCAACACTTTGGAAAAATTACCAAATTCCCCCTTGTGCCCCTGCGCCCCCACTCTCGCCGGCCTCATGGACATGTGGCACATTTTGATTGGTTGCGGGGCTCTAGGATTTTTTTTTTTTGCCCACCCCCTTTGGAAATTTTATAACTTTCCCCTCCTTCGTCCGACCATCTGGGCACGCCACGTGGCATGTTTCTATTGGCCGCGGGCTTTCGGGATAACATTTTTCTTTTTGCCCCCCGCCAACCCTTTGGAAAAATTTCTAACTTGCCTCCGCTCCTCCGATCTCCACTGCCACATGGCATGTTTCTATTGGCCATGGGCCTTTGTAAGGAAAATTTCCCTCAAAAACTCCATTGAGCCATTACTTGAGAAATACAAGGAGTTAGGAGGAAAATTTTACCTTTTTGGAAAGGTGAGGAAAAATCCTATCTTATGGAGCCATTTACAGAAATTTTTGAGTCCTTGAAGCATGCCAAAAATTCATTTAAGTGCCAGTAGAGGAGAAGAAGGAGGAGTTAGCCAAAAGATGGAAAAAGGATAAGGATTTATGTTGATTACAGGGACTTGAATGTAGTGTGTGTGTCATTGACCCTTTTCCAACCCCCTTCATTGAAGAAATTTTGGAAGGAGTAGCCAAGCGCGAGGTCTATTATTTTACGGATGGGTTCTCAGGGTACCACCAAGTTAGAATTACAAAGGAAGACTAGGAGAAGACAACTTTTGCCACTGAATGGGGAAGTTTTCCTACACAGTCATGCCTTTTGGGATGAAGAATGTGCTCTTGTGTTCTCGCGCATCATGGTACAAGCCTTCTAGGACTTCATTCATAAATTTCTTCAAGTCTACCTAGATGAATGGACTATGTATGGGCTAGTAAAAGACCATTATGAAAATTTGAGGTTGATGTTTGAGAGATGTCGGCAGTTGAGGATATCCCTCAATATTAAGAAATGTGTCTTTGCTACTCCATTTGGAACATTGTTGGGGCATATTATATGTAAGGAAGGCTTGTTGGTGGATCCCACCAAGGTTGCAGTTATTATGAGATTGGGGGAGCCTACTAGTCAGAGTGTTATGCGTGGATTCCTTGGGCATACGAGGGTACTACAGAAATTTATTAAGGGATATGCCAAGATCGCCGCACCCTTGGAGGAATTACTTAAACACAAGAGTTCCTTTCACTGGGGAGAGGCACAATAGAAGGTATTTGACACATTGAAAGATAGGCTTGTCACTGCACCCATATTATGCTTTCCTTCTCTGGATAAGCCCTTCTATGTACATGTTAATGCCTCAGAACAACTATTGGAGTAGTACTAGCACAACATATCAAGGGGATTGTTGATCACCCCTTGTGTTTTTCTAGTAGGAAGTTGACACCAGTAGAACATAATTACACAACTACTAAGCACGAGGAACTATTAATGATCTACACACTGCATAAATTTAGGAAGTATCTGATTGGCAACACCATTCATATTACACACATACCACATGACACTAAAGTACTTGTTAAAAAATCATTCGTAAGGGCGCATATCTTTGTTGGGTCCTATTATTTCAAGAATTTGAGTTTTCAGTTGTGGTAAAACTAGGAAAGAATAATTCGGGACCTGATCATCTATCAAAAATTGACTCACGGGAGGACACATAGAGCATTGAAGATACCATGCTAGACACACAATTGTTTAGGTTGCAGCACGTGCCCTCTAACTTAGAGGATATTGTAGTGTTTCTTAAAACGGGTGTGGCACTAGAAGGAATGAAGGATTTGGAGAGAAATAAGTTGGCTATACGCACCACACCTTACATGTTGATTAGTGGAGATTTGTATAAGTTAGGCCATGATGAGGTTTTGCATTGATGCATATTAGAACATGAGCATGTTGCAATCATGGAGGAAGTGCATGGTGGGATCAGTAGGAAATGCAACCTCACAAAAGATTCTACTTGCAGGGATTTGGTGAGAAAGTATCTACCAGGATTGTATTGAGTTTTTCAAGGCCTATGACCATTTCAGCACTTTGGAAAACCCGGAAGGAGGATGAAATTCCTTGCGATCGATAGCTTGATTCTAAACCATTTAAAAAATGGGAAATTGACTTTGTAGGACCAATTTCACCTACCATGCGAAGGACTAGTTCGTGTTACATCCTCACTTGCACTGGTTACTTGACAACATGGGCGGATGCGGTGCAACAAAGGATTGCACAACAATGAAAACAACGAAATTCTTATGGGAAAACATAATTAGTAGATATGGATGTTTGTTGAGTTTAAAAAGTGATAGGGGAACACATTTTCTAAATGAAACGGTCATATTCTTTTAGTAGAGTTCATGGTGGCCCATCACAAGACCACCCCTTATCGTGTCCATAAGTGAAGCATTTAACAAGATACTAAGTCACACATTGACCAACAATTGTGATGTTAGAAGATAGGATTGGGATGACAAGGTATCAACTATTATATGGGCATACATGACAACCTATAAGCAATTGAACAAGGCCATCTTGCTTTTAATTGGTGTTTGGCACAAAAGCTATTTTGCTAGTTGAATTCATGTTACCATCGCTACGTATAGCGTGTGCGCAAGAGGATTAGCTGATGAAAAAATGCTTGAAGAGAGAATTGATAAGTTAATGTGAGTTAGATGAGAGGTGATCACTCGCTAGATGGATTAAAAAGATTGAAAAGGCTAGAAAAAGGCATGACATGATCGTCATATCAAGAACAAATAGTTTGCGGTTGACGAGATGGTTTTGTTGTATGATTCAAAGTTTCGCACCATCCAGGAAGTTGAAAGTCCATTGGTTGGGACCATACATCATCTCATACATCCTTGATTTAGATGCTTTCCCGATTACATGCACCGGATGGGACGAGACTACCATGTCATTTTAATGGGAGTAGGCTAAAGCCCTACTATAAATAAGTCTTCCTTGTGTTTGTAAATAAGATAATTTTTCTAGTTAGCCTAGGATTTCCTTTAATGATTTTTTTTTCTTGTGTTTCCCCTTCTCATTGCTTGTTCCTTTCTGTTATGTTATTTTGCACACCTTGTGCGCTGGTAACCACATTACTTTCTAAGGTTGTGTATGTGCAAAGGACCAAGAATTTGTTTTAGTGTGGGGTGGAGTAAAACAAAGAGAAAAAGAAGTTGGTAGTAGTTGTGATGGCCCGAATTGCAAGATAAAAATGCATAAGATAGAAGAGAGCATGAGGAAATGGTGGAAAATAATTGTTGGTGTCAAGAATCCTTTAAAAAAAGACCATGTACAAAGGATAAGAAGTGTAGGAACAACATGAGGTAGGTGAGGGCAAAAATCGGAGTCGACAAGAAGTTCCTTCGGTGATGCAAACACATGTGTAAGAGTCTTCGGTTAGTAAGGATTTTTGTGTGCCAGAAGGTTTTAGAGGGTTTCATGCACATGATTGGGCACATGGGTAAAGGCACTTAAGATCATATTTAGTTGAAAAATCTATATTTAATGCTGAATATGTTGGTAGGTGGCATAACATTTATTGCAAGAGATAGAAAAAATCTATAAGTAAAGGGTCAAGCACATCATTATTTACCTTGCTATTACGAGATTGAAGAGCTCTTGTGAACTAGGGCATCCATGAAGAAAGATTTGTGTGAAGGAGAGTGAAAATATGAAGTGCGTGACTAGGGTGATCTGTGAACCAGAGTGGAAGGAGTACACAGTGTAGGGAGGTTTCATCAAAAGTACGTCATCTTGTGGAAGAGTTTTCCAAGTTAGGGTTTTGTAGCTAGGGCATGGGAATAGAAGGATTCTTTCACGGAGTTGAGCCATATATTTGAGAAGAGTGAGGAAGGAGAGCAAGGATTTTATTATTTTAACCCGACAAGAAGATGACACTAAAGAAGGTGACCATTTCACCTAAGAAGGGCAAGGGAAAAGGAAAACAGACTACCACCACCGCCAATGAAGAATGGTATACGGAGATGCGGATGCCGAATGGGGTGTTGCTTGGGAAAGAATGGGTATGCCATGTTAGGAAGATTGTTATGAGTGACTATAATCATTGCACAAGTACCACATAGAAGGAAATGGCGCTAGAGCTGGTGTGTCCAATAGATACAAGGACACTAGAAGGGATGTCAATTTACAACGATGAAGTGAAAGTAAAATTGAGAAGGTCAAAGTGCTTTAAATCATAGAGTTTCCCTATTTTGGAAAGCCCGAGCGGTTATCCCAATGGTTGATGTTGCGTGTGCACGAGGACCACTTCTACTTTGCGGGCTGCAGAATGCACATAACTCCCACTCATCTCCAAGTTTACCGGCCTTATTTGTGAAGGGGATTCATTGGATGATGACCTAGAGGATAAAGAGGCCATTAAGAAGACCGTGGAGGAGTATGAATACAAAAAGGGTTCACGTTACTTCGATATCTCAGATATCCCCAACCCTATGATGAGAATGGCCACGTGCCTAGTAACCAAGCTGAATGGTCAAGAGAGGTAGATAAAAATGAACAAGGCATGGTTGAATGTATGCTGGAAAATTTTAGAAGGGACCATCAATAAAATTTCCACCTACATTGCGAAGAGATAGTCAGTGCCGTGCAAAGAAGGAGAGAAGATAATGTTCGGAAATGTTCTTCTCACCATCATCTTATTGGAAATTTGAGTGCTCAATGGGCCAGAGAAGTTCATATGGGAGTATCCAGATGAAGATCCATCCCCTGTGAAAAGGTTTGAGAAATGTTAGGTTGTGGAGCCTATTTTCATGTGTGAAAGTGTTGAAGACTGTACACTAAGAGTACTATACACTTTCCACTGTACAAATTTTTTGGCCTTAAAACGTGCCTGATATACCGGGAAATGTGATTTTCTCATATGGGTGGGATTTTGACCCATAGGTTTATGGGATGGTTTTGGCCCATGGTTTTGATACCTGCAGTTTTGTAAAACTATTTAAGCAATTATCTACTTATATGGTTTTATGCATATGGTAGGTATAATGTAGCATTGCAGATGTGTTTTGAATTCGGGTGTGAATTATGTAGAGTTTGTTGAGCATAGCTCCAAACAGATCTAGGTGTTGTATTGAGAGAGTAGTGACTTGTAATAAAATATGAGCAAGTGATTCTTGGTGGACGTAGCCCAAATTGGGTGAACCATGTTAAATACTGTCTCTTTGTGTTGTATTATTTTATTCTACACTTTTATTTGAGATCTGTAATATTTTTTGCATATTAGTTTCTATCGTTGCGATTATGTGAGGGATTATTTCGTATATTTTATCCTTTATTTCCTAATAAGAAATACACATGCGATACCATGATGGCCACCCACAAAGCATGCCTGGAGAAATGGTACAAGAAAATGCGTGACACATTCGGGGCCAAGTGGAGGATACTAGAACAATTGCCAGTGCTAGTAAATGGAGAAGCTAAGTTTGCTATCTATCAACATTTCTACATTGGTAGGTTCACTCTGTCAAATGGGACCAAGAGCCCATGGTGTAAATTACCCTTCTCCTTCACCGTGCAATATTTCCAAGTAGGGGTAAATCACTTCAAGGAAGCTAAAAGACTAAGGTTCGACCTTAGCAAGGTGGACTAGGACCACCACGATTTTTGAAGGAAGCTGGTATATCCAAAGAAGTGCACTTATGTGGAGAAGTATGTCTCCCATGAAGTGTGCATGAAAAAACCCTTGACATTGCCAATTGCTGGAAGGGCCACAACGAGAATATACTTGCGCATTAGGCCCAAGTATGAAAAGGGCACTTACTTGGAGAATGATGTCTCCATCCCTGAGGATCCCACTTTGGTAGGAAGAAGGCCGCGCGCAAAAGAAGTGTAACGCCTTGATTTTTAGAAGCTATTATGATAACCTCTTTTCATGATGTTGTAACTATGGAAATGAGGATAATTATGTTAAGATATATCTTTTAATCTTAAAAAGAATGTGTTACTAATCTGGACCCTTGTTTACTGTAATTTGTTTACTTGGGATGAAGGTTATTATAACTTGTGTTTTGCAAGTGTGAGACAACAGACTTGTTTTTATGTATGATGAACTCTTATTGTTAATTGACAGCACACCTTGAATCAATTCCATTGATCCAAGGTATCTGTGGCCTTCCTTATGATCGCTTTGTCAATTTACTTCTAAACGAAATGAAGTCCGAAACCGTGATCAAGGTTGTTATAAATGTTACAGAACTTGGTTACAGATGTAAATATTCGGTACCTTGATGCTAATGGAAAATGTTCGATTCCCAAACCACATACAAATTGTAACTACCAGACAACGTAAGACAATAAGAGCCTTGATGCAAGCGACCCAGGTATATGTCGAACATAGGACGAAACGTCCTGCATTATGTTGAATGTGAACGTAAGTTGTAAAACTTACTAAGGAACCTATTAACTAAAACACTATGGGGTTAAGCCCTAACCTATGACCTAACAACTATCCTAGGAGGGTTTGATAAATTAAAAGGGATTTAAAATATTGCAAATCCTAATGATTTGTGACCTTGGTGAATACCTAACTATGGACAATGCAACCTAAACTATTACTAACCTAAGGAGGGGACCTATGGACCCATGTTGATGAAGCGGATAAGAAGGGAAGGTTAGAAATTTATTAAGGATAGTAAATGATGTCCTTGCAGTTTTCAACGCCAAGTTTGGCGGGAACATGAAAAGTTGGAAATATCCAACTAGCTATGTAGCTAAGAGGGAAATAGCATGCAAAATTTTAAAAAGGAAACTCGCCAAACCCGAGTCGGTGATGGCGTGGAAATAAAAAAAAAAGCAATGCATTCAATGCATTAATGGTCTTGGTCTTAGTGACCAGCTCACCTTGGAAAGGGGATAGAGGAAATTTTGGTGATTATTGTGTTCATTCGGGTTTTGAGATTTCTCTGCATTTCTTTCATGGTTCTTTCAAACCTGCTATTATTCTGGTTATTGTTGCTATTGTTTGGAGTAGCCACGACTATTTTTGAGCCTGTGGAAGTTAGGAGATTGTTGGGAAAGCTTTGTTGTTGATGCCGTGGAGAAAAATAGCTCTTGTGGGCGTGGGCGTAGTTTTCTTCAAGCCACGAGAAAATTTACAGGCATGTTGAGCCCTTCTCCTTAAACCGTTTTGCTCTTGTTTAAGCGTCTTCATTAAAAGAACTCTGCTCTTATGTTGGGTGTTTTAATTAAATAGAATTGTTGATATGTTTGAAGTGATTTTTTGGGTTGAGTCGTATTTCTTTTGATGAATGCGATTTGGGTATTTCTTTGCAAAAAGAGTAAATGGAATGGGATCTGCCCTTGCTGTATGAGTTTTTATTTTGACAGTGTTGGGTTTTCTTTGCAAAAAGAGTAAATGGAATGGGATCTGCCCTTGCTGTATGAGTTCTTTTTTGACAGTATTGGGTATTCGATTTTATTATCCATTATGGATTCAAGTTGGTGAATGTACCAAGGATGTGAATAATGTTTTCTAAGTTTTGTGCATGTAAGTGATTTGGGAAAAGTCGTGATAATGCTAATGAACTGTTGTGTGAGTTATTTTCCTAGTTGCTTTACATTGCATAGAATATGATTTTACCGACAATGAATTCATTTCATTGTCTTACCCTTGCTGGTTAAAAATGATTCAATATTTCCATGTGGGATGAAGGCCGTGACTGGTTGTTGGGGAAAATAAATTATTTAAACACTGAACTTGGTTATTTGATGAGTGAGTAGAGTTTATTGTTATCTTTCTTTGAATCTTTTTGAAAAGTATATACATAAATAACAGAGTTGCTTATCTGAACCTTTTTATGGTGTTCGATTTGAATCGTACCAGAGTAAAATCTTGTTCTTGCGGTTGGAAAGAAGGGTTCTATATTTAATACAGTGAAATTATGGCCATATAGCTTGCTGTAATTTTTTTTTATTTGTTATAGACCTAGCTGGGAATGACTGTTTTTAGCAAACATGTATATTTGTATATATATATGTATATATGCAAATCACAGTCTAAACTTCTTGCTGCTTGCATTAAAATTTAATCGGAATTGGGATTCTTCCTTGGTGTTTGGAAAACGAATCCTTTATTATTATAATGAAAATATGATTGTTGTCTGCTGTACACTCTATTTGTTGATATCTGGACAAGAATGTCCGTTGGGTTAAAAATTAAAGGGAATGATTTTATTTAGAGGGGCCGTTGATATTGATACTTACGGACCAGATGCAAATGAATGCTGTGGAAAACTCTCTGGAATGGTAGTTAGTAAGTTTTTAATTACTAAATTATAATTGTTAGAGGAAATCACCCTATGGGAACAGGCTGACACTGAATAGTTGATATTCAGCTAAGTAAGGAGGAAGAGGTAATATGATTCTCCTTCTTTTCATTCGATTATTGACTTCAATTACTTTCTCTTTTGGTTGTTATCATTGATTGATATCACTTCTTGTTTGAAATCATTCAGTACAGTTGTGATGAAAAGAAAGAGAATATTAGATGGATAATTGGAAGTAATAGTTGTTTTCTTCTCTTATCTAGTTGAAACTCTATATTTGATATTGAATGAATGTCTTACTGCCTTAGGCGTATTCATCTGCATTTAATTGCTGTTTACTTTCTTTTCTGATTGGAAAGAAGTATCATGTTGTTTGTTGAATTTTGAGAATTAACGCCAGTGTTTTCATGGTGAATGACTACTTTTCTCTTCTGCATTGGATTGTTTGAAATTAAATGAGTAGTACGAAAGGGAAGTAGTTCTGTTGGAATTCTTAATTAAGATTCATCTCTTGAAATTTCAACTATTATAAGGAAATGGAACTGACAACAATTACATTAGAACAACATTATATACATACGTGTATTAGTTCTTACAGATGTTTTAATCTGAAACTATTTAGAGGAAATTACTTCTTGTAGTAATTAATTGGGAGAAAGTAAATATTTTGTCTGATTGTGATGGTAATTAGTGGATTGGGTTGTTAAGTTATTCATCCTTATCAGTACTTAATTCATGGATAATGTCCATCTCAATTTTTAACGTTTCATAAAAGTAGGGTTCTTTTATTGAGACAGTTAATTAAGAGCACCTCATTTTAATGATAAGTGCTTAATATGCTCAGTTCGATGAACTGACCCGTGCAAGTAAATTTTGTAGATGGTTTCCTTGAGTAAAAATGAAGACATGTTGTTTTCTGATGCTTCTTCTGAGTAGCTAAGGATGGATTGTATCTGATAGTTATTATTCCTCTACGAGGAAATGGGAAAAGAAGAAGTTGCATTCTTCTTTCCTTATGTGTTGTAATGTTGTTTGATATAAACGAAGTTCAGTTGTATGGACTTGTAAATTGTATAGATTTTAAATCTTAAGGATTGAATACAAGGAAAGGTGTGATATTTTAATGGCTGTATCACTTTGAAACTGTTTGAATAAGATCAAGATTATAAATTTTATTCATTGAATTTGAATTTATTCAAATGATGGTTGATAGATTTTAAAAAGGACTAATATCTATTCTTTACTTGAATACCATTTTTAAAGCTAAAATGTACAAATAATTCATATTGATGTTAATATGGATTTTAAATTGACTTTGAAAAGAGTTAAGTGAATATGAATTCTTAAATGAATGATATTCGGAACTATCATATAAGCTAATGAATATAAATAAAAGAGGTAGTTGAACCTTGTACTCTGATTTCGTTAATATCCTTGAGATGTTGATCCAGAGGATAATCGGTACGAGGAATCATATCTCCTCATATCAAACCTTAATTGAAGTAAGGTTAAAAGTGTATAAATGAATACATTCATTTGGAATTAGGCCTCATTTAAATGGCGTCTAATAAGATGAAATTCTGGATTTTAAATTCAGTTGCAAATAAAACTTGGTTAAGTTTAATAAGTTGATCTTACTACGTTAAGTTGTAGTGGACTGTTAGTTTGTAGCTTAAGGTAAGAACCAAGATGGAAATATGTAATCCTTCGGTATGGAGGAGTAAATGTATATTAAGCTATAAGACAAATTAAGTTTCTCTCTTAGCTATGCAACTGTAACGAGTAGTGAGGTTAGAAGATCAGCACGGTTGCTGAAAATTGATCTTAAATATTAAGATTATAATCTACTCACACTTATAGCTGGATGTGTATCCCTTGATGAGAGGATTCCGTAGGACCTTGGCACACGCTAGTTGCTACAATCTGGTGTCTTCATGAAGGTGGGGCCTTCATGATGACACAATGTTGTAGCTGACATGTTACAACGCCCTCCCGAATCAAATCATCAAGTTTACATAAGCTGGGACCAAGTTACTTGGACGATGATAGGAATGTGACTACATATACGAGGTGAATCTGGAGGACTAAAGGTAACTAGACACACACAGTCATCTAGGGTTGACACAATATGTCTGCGTACCTTTAGTCACCGCGAGTGTCTTCCTATACTCTTTCATATTGCTAGTTAGGGTTAGAGCTTAACCTTGGACAGAAGGACTGACAGAGGTCAGAAAAGACCATTCTAGATAACAGATGAAGTGAGGTGAAGGACATATTCCATTGAGGCATATAACATCTGGGAATATGATCATGCAAAGCATGTGAAAATATTTGGCCAAAGTATCGCAAGTTGCTAGTTGTGTTGTCCTAATCACCTAGTTTAAGAAGTAGGATTTCAGATGAGTATCGGTAACAGATATTCAGATAGGCCTCTTAAATGGAACACTTCGATAACCGAAACAGTAAAGAGAACCAAGTATACTTAGTATACAATGCATGGATTAACATGAAGGATCGGTAAGTCGTCGAGTCATGAAATGAGAGATCGTTGAAACTTTGAGCCATAAAATGGGAGATCGGTAGTTCTTCGAGTCATTTACAGCAGCATATGGTATCTGTTATATGATTGAATGGAAATGAATGTGTGTTCCATATTGTAAATATGTGAACAGAGAACATTGGTTTTAAAAGTAATTGTGTGATCCGAATTACATTAATTGGACAGAACAATTATTAAAACTTGGTCGTGTGTTTTGAATTACATAATTTAGAATGTAGAGAACGTTATATGTAATTTTTTTCCCCTTTGTTCTAGTGTCTTAAAATGGGGATGTTACAAGAAGAGAGAAAGGGAAGAGAGCCTGGAAAAAGAAGCGTCGGAAAAGAAAGCACCAAGTGTGTAGACATCACAATCTATGGGTGTGTCGGAGTCAGGCACCAAGCCAAACACATACTTGCACGGGAAGAAGTCTCCCATCAAGGAGAAGGAAAAGACACATGAGGAAGAGGTACTAGAACAAGAAGAGTCACCTAGAAGGGAATCACGTCTTCAAGAAGAGGGAAAATTCCCATCTAGGAAGAAATGCAGAAGGTAGCAGGTAAGGAATAATCCGAAGAGATGAAGAGCTTGGAAGCTTACGGAGGCGAGAGAGACGACGATGAGGATGAATTTCAGAATCATCTCGTGTACAATTTACATGATTCAAGAAGAAGGAAATGAAGAGAGTAATGGAGATGAGGAGGATGCCCAATGTAAAGGGGATAGCAAGGAGGTGAACACTAAGGATCGGATGACCCCCACCTCACCAAGGAGAAAATACAAGAGGTCTGCAGAAAGAGAAGTTACGGGCATGTTGGAACATAATGATTAAGTAGTATGGCCAACCCTTAATGTATATGGGTCCATCATTAATATATAGGTTAATATTTAATAATATGAAATATTTATATTTCTATTATTAAATATGTTAACCTAGGTATACATTTTAGGTTAAATATTGAATATCATGAAATGATTATATTTCTAATATTAAATATTATAAACCTAGGTGTATGTGTCAACCATTTTAAGTTGAAAAGGTGGGTCGGGAGACATACCCGATCACTTTATATAAAAATGACTTTCAGGTCTTCATTTGATATATTCGGGAAATATATCAAAGGTGTGCAAATCAAGTGATTTGATTTTACCTTTAGTAAATAGGGTTTCAAAGGAGGAGGTGATCTTACCGGATGTAAAATAAGTTCTTTAAAGTAAAATGTTATTTTCAAAGTGGTTTTACCCTATTGAGTTTTCCACTATAAATACTATTACATGTGTTATTCATTTCCTATAAGTATTTCTTTATTTACTTATGTTATGATGTAATATTTCTTTAAATATTTATTGTAACATTATATAATATTGTAAATTAAGATTAAATGTTTTTTATTTTATTTATTTAATTTGTATGCGGGTTTTTTCAATCTACCTAAAAGGGTATTTAAAAGTATCCGGTCCCCTTCTTTTTTCCCCCAATTTATTTTGGCACTATATGTAGACAATTAAGTTCTCAATAATTTTTTAGGGTTTTTCAATTTTAAATCCCTATTTTTTTGGGGGAGATGTAATATGATATGATTCTTACTTTCATCTAAATTTTGTTAATTATATGGAATTAAAGTTTGTTTGGAGATTGATGTGTCCACAGTGAAAGGGGCTTCAAATATTTACTGCGTGAAAATCACATACAAATAATGAAAGGATTTATTACTATATGAATTTTTTTCATGTTTTCTATAATTTCAAATGTTTGTAGGTTAACTATTTCGGAAGGTAAATTCATACCCATATTCTTTGGACCCCTCTATAAGGATTTACTTTTAAAAACTATAGTTTATAGTTAATCTATAAATATATTTTTTTAAATTAAAAAATATATAGAATAAAGTTTATATAATAACTTATATAAACATCGTATTAAAATTTATATAATTTGAAAACTATATATTTTATATAGTTCTTAAACTATAGTTTATAACTACCCCATTCATATAGGCTTTTAAAAAAAAAGTTCAAACACACCTAAAATATAAAACATTGTTTTAATCTTAATGCCCTACGTGGTGAATGGTGGGTAGTTGAAGGTTGGTGGCCTTAGTAATCAATATTACTAAGTTTAATCCTATACTTGTTCATTAAAAAAATGGACACCTAAACCGTAAAAACTACTTAAACTCTAAAGCGACCCCATTCTTTTTTCTAAATGAGATATAAAAAAATTAAACTTAAAACCTAAGTAGTTTTTAAAATCATATGACATTTTCTTAGGTTTTTCACGTGGCATTGGTAAGTATGACATGTTTAATTAAAAATAATATCCAACTTATGTTTCCAAATTATCACATCATATTAATGTGGGTCTCCTTGACATAATTTATGTTTATAAAAACCTAAGATAATAATTATATACCAAGTGATTGATGTTTTTTATTCGGTATTGTGTTTTTTATAAAGAAAATACTATAGTTTATAATTTTTATGAACTATATGTTGTTTTTATTTACATTTTATAAACTATATACCTCTTTTTTAAAAAAGTGTATATATTTTTATATTATAAATTATAACAGGATATTATAATGTATTAAAATATAACCTCCTAATATTATACGAAGAATAAATTCTAGAATTTCACATTTTGGGAATATACAATAAGTTTTGGTTTCATTAAATTTGATGGTTAAATGACCGTCACGGTAGACCAAATATAAGACAATATGATGATAATTTATACTTCAAATTTAATCTCGTAGGTTCCAGAAACTTTCATTGTGTTAAAATTGATAGTCAAATGATCGTCATGATAGACAAAAAAGCCATTATGATGGTCATTTAGCCATCAAATTTAAGTTGGCCGCTTTTGTCTACATTAATTTTTTTTTTTTTCCGTTTCAAATTTGAAGTTCTTTATGCATTCTTAGGGGTCTCTTCTTCACTTCTATATGGTCATAAATATTTTTATATAAATTTGGGGTATAAGACATAGCCTTTTATATTGTGGGTTATTATTTTGATTATGTGAGGTTAATTATAATGCATTATTATGATAGAATTATTTATGATCAAATAGTTTCTTTAAATCTATAAAATTTAAATATGATTCTATTAAAAGCGTTATTTTTATTATCGATAAATATGTATCTAACTCGTGGTACATTGTATATTATAATGGGGTGTGTTTTACAGGTTTAAGAAAACAATGACGTCGAACTATTTCTGTCTTGACAAAATTTAAATTTTGAATGAAACCAACTATAACATTTGGGTCAAAACATAATTTATGGGGAGGAAACTCTGGATGATTATTTTTGGATATGAGGTTGCTCCCACTAGTCATCAAACAACTATATATAACATGAATACATTCTTGAAATGAATGTAGGAGACTATTTCTATAATTCTATGTAATGTGAACGATGAGTACCTTCTATACATTGGTGATATCGAACATCCAAAAGAGGTATGGACACAACTAGAATCCATGCATGAAAGATACTTGGTATATCAAGGATAGTAATGAGAGTATAATAGTTGAAGGAATTCAAAGAAATGGTTTGTATATTTTTGATGATTTCTCTTCTGCATCTTATTTTATATCTCAAAGTATTCAAAACTATGACATGAAATGTTAGTACATGTTCATTATCGAAGCTTATATGAAACATCTAGATATAATCTAGTGAAAGGTTTACATGTGTTGTCTTCTTCTCTTGAAGTTAATTTATTAAATGCTTCTAAATGATGGTTTTGATTTTGAATTAGTAAATGGTCATGATGATGTTTTGATGTTATAGATGTTTTTGAAACTCCTATCTTCTTAGCTAAGAAATTAAATTGGGCTCAATCTATGTTAGAAAGTTCAAATCCTATTAACCTTAGGAAAATGACCATAAGCCATCATATGTACCATGTATTAATTACCTGTATGAACCTAAGCCACGAAGTATTATAGGGTCTAGGTGGTTATAAAAAGTAAAATATAATATTAATGGTAGTATTGACAAACATAAAGCTAGTCTTATTGCTAGAGGTTTCATTCAAAAACCTGGTATTGATTATGTTGAGACATTTTCCCTTGTAAATAAAATGAGTACTTGTTAGGGCCTTATTTGTAATTACCATTCAATTTGGGTGGGAAATCCACCAAATGGATAAGATTTTTTTTTGAATTGCGATTTAAACAAATTACTTTTCATATTTCAACCTAAAGGATTTGAAGAAACCAAGAAAGAAAACTATGTTTTTAAGTTGATAAATCCTTGTATGGTTTAAAACAAGCTCTTAGAGCTTGGTATGTGAAAATTGTTTCCTTCTTTAAATAATTGGGTTTTGTTAATTATTCTTCTGACAATAATATATTCACTAAGCAAGAAGACTCTTATATTATCATTATATGTATATATGTTTTTCTTATGACTAGTGATAATTCTACTTTAATTCATAGGATTAAATAGAAATTGAAACAATACTTCAAAATGAATGAGTTAGGTCTCTCACATCATGTTCTTTGTATTCTCAGTATTTTATTCTTTTATTATTTTTCAAAATACAATATGCAACTATTGTATTGAAAAACATTCTTATAATTGATTATAAACCATTTTCTACTTCAATGGATGTTGAAATAAATATTGACCCTAAATCTGCATATGAAAAGTTTAATCTTATTTTATATACGTTGTTAGTTGATAGTTTAATTTATCTAATTATAACTAGATCGATATTTCCTATACAAAGTATGAATTACTTCAAGGTTTATGTAGGATCCTTTGTAAGAGATCATTAGAATCTCACAATATTTTTTAGATATATTAAAGGAATAATCAATTATGGGTTACATTATACTAAGAATGAAAATACCATCTTATATGGATTTTGTGATTCTAACCATACTGATGTTGTGTTATAAAATATACTAGATATGTGTTCAAGTTTTTCTTGTATGAACTATTACTTAGAGCAAAAATGAAATCAATGAGTCTCCATTTCTTCTACTGAGGTAAAAATTACAAGGGAAGAAGTAAAGAAGCCATGTGGTTGCAGAAGCTATTGGTAAAGATACACATGAAAGTTAAAGGAAGTATTCCTCTTCTATGTGGTGGCTAGAGTTGTATTACTCTTAATTAAGAATCCGATTCAACATCAGAGGATGAAGCACATTGAGATACATATACGCTTCACCCATGAGAAGGTGCTAAGTGATGACATAAATCTCAAGTTCGTATTGATGAAGAGCAGAGTTCTTTGAAATCTTTACAAAATTTTTGAGTGCTGCAAATTTTTAACACTTTCATGAAAATCTTGGATTATTGGAGTTTCCATTAAGGAGGAGCATGCATGACAATGTCACCTCCTACTAGAACTTGGTTTTTGTAAAAATACCTTTGGGAAAGTGTAAAAAGACCTTCGGGCATATATACCTCCTCAATCTCTTTTTTAGAAAGAAGTGTAGAGAGATCTTAAAGGCGGTCTTCAGTAAACTCTTTAGTGCTATTAAGTTTACGGGTAAACATCCAGTACAAGCATATTGTTAAGGATGTCCTTGGTTGTCAAATGATCCTATATGTTTGGGTTCAATAAATTTTTATGAGAACCTGTGAGAACATGTAAAATTCATAAATCATACTTAGCCACTAATCATGGGATGATATTTGGGATTCCAAATCCTTTTGTACCAAAGGTAATTTAAGTATGATGAAGGTGTTATAATTCCTTCAAACTGATATGCTAGCCTAAAACCTTTATGGTTTAAGGATTGTAAATTCTATAGTGTACCGCGAGTAGGTAATCTATTGACATATATTATGTTATCCCACTTAACATTAAGAGGGAGTGTTGTAACATGATGATTAAGTGGTCAGCCAACCCTTAATGTAAATGGGTCCATCACTAATATATGTTAATATTTAATAATATGAAATATTTATATTTCTATTATTAAACATGCTAGCCTAGGTATATACTTTAGGTTAAATATTTAATATCAAGAAATTTTTTTATTTCTAATATTAAATATTATAAACCTAGGTGTATGTGTCAATCATTTTAGGTTTAAAAGGTGGGTTGGGAGACATACCCAATCACCTTATATAAAAAGGACTTTAGGTCCTCATTTGATATATTCGGGAAATATATAAAAGGTGTGCAAATCAAGTGATTTGGTTTTACTCTTGGTAAATAGGTTTTTAAAGGAGGAGGTGATCTTACTAGATGTAAAATAAGTTCTTTGAAGTAAAAGGTTATTTTCAAAGTAATTTTTACCCTATTTGGGTTTTCCACTATAAATATTTTGTCACCTATGTTATTTATTTCATGTAAGTATTTATTTATTTACTTATGTTATGATGTAATATTTATTTAAATATTTATTATAACATTATATAATATGTAAGTTGATTAAATGTGTATTTATTAGAATCCTCAAATTCTAACAGGGCATAGTCGAGAAGTTAGTGGAGCAAGATGTGGAGTGGAGCATGAACGAGATACTTAAAGAGATAGAAAAAGAGAGCATAGGGAAGGAGTATGGGAGCATGGGTGGAGATCCTAGGTTAGCGGTGAGCTTCCCAAAGGCTACACGCATAAGAGGGAAGACCGTGGTAGTAACACAAGGGCATGGAATGGGTTATATCATTGATCCAAACAAAGTGCTATGTACGCGCTTCTAGAGCACCGTACCTATTGGTCATCAAATAGGACTTCACGAAGAGCAACGGTCAGAGGACAAGAAGTCCCTCCTCTTTAATGGGAGAGGTTCCCTTATTCAAATGAACCTTTACGAAAGAAGTGTTTTCTTTAATGGGAGAGGTATAAGGATCATCAATTACAAAAGGATTTTCTTGTGGAACTTGAATGAGAAAACGAGAATGAGAAAACGAAAGGCACCCATTTAGAATTATAGATGACAGAGTAATTCTTTATGCATGCGAAGGTACAAAGTGAATTGAAACAAGATCATTTGTATCATACTAATAAGATGAAATTTGAAAGACACAAAGTTCTATCAATAACATCTCGCAAGAATACAAAGCTTCTTAATATAATATAGACAAATGATCTTAACAAGATTAAATGAAAAGCTTAGGGATAAAAGAGATCGATAGACGAAGAATGAAAAGCCCTTCGTATTGATTTCTTTATGATTTATTTACACTTTCGTAAAAATAAGCCAAGTTCTTCCTTCTTCAAAATGGCGAGGAGAGGCCATTATATAGTTTACAATTCAGCTTACTCTCGAACTACTTCTTTTAACTAAAGATTAGTTAAGGATTGCCAATCGCAATACCTCAACTTATTACAATAAATCCGAGAAAAAGAATTGGAAGAGAAGAGAGGAATAAGGAGAAGAAGACAGGTGCTTATGACTGGGAGGGACCCACTGACTTCAAAATCCACTGCCTGAATCTCTTCAATGCCTCGGCTATGTCTCTGCCACGTGGGACTGACGTGTTGGCTATAGACTGGGTCCAAAATCTGAGGCACTTCTCCATTTCCTTATCAAACTCGACATGAGTATGATAGTCTTTATTTGCTTCTTCAATAGCAGATTGAAGAGAGCAGATCTCCTTCATTTTCTCTTTGGAAATGGAGCTTTCCTTGAACAGATTTCCTTTGACAAAAGCTCTGAATTGAGCTTTGATTTCTTGTAGGGAGAGAGACACACCAGAAGTTTCATCCTGAAGATGACAATGTATATCTTTGAAAGCAGATACAACTAGTGTTTTGAAAGCCTCTCCTTCTCGCCAACTATTCTTCAATTCTCCCGAAGCCTTGTAGAATGTCACTCTTGATTGAATAGGGCTCGTGCTTGATTCTAGGAGACAACTATGGCATTATCCATTTCGAATCCTCGCACTAAAGTCAAATGGCGGCAACTTCAAGTTTGGCAATGAGCTCCCCGTCAATTCGCTCGAATCGTGGTTGAAATGAGCTTTGCATGAAAGCAATTTGATCTTGGGAAACCACCAAAGTCCAAACCATTGTATGAATCATTTGTGCCATTGGCGTAGGGTTTGCGTCTGTCATCCTCGACCAAAAATCACTAAATTCAAGATGGCTAACTTCACTTGTCCCCGATATCGAATGACAGAGAGTGGTGAGATTTGTTCTACCCCTGCATTTGATCTTCATGTTGGTAGAATTCGAGGGAAGCTGCAAAGGTTTCGAGCAAAAGATAATAGCAGCAGAAAGCAAAGTGAAAACACATAGGGGGTTCGCTCGTTATATAGCTTCGTTTTAGGAGAGAGAAAGGCAATGAATGCGCATTTAATACATACCTACCAAATTGAAAAGCAAGGTATTCGGGTAGAGCGGGAAAAATTAGCACGAATGGCACTTGGTTCATTTGGGACATGTGGGACGCGAAAGCGCGAAGTACGCGGCTCAGCCGATTAGGGCGAAGTGGGGAAAAGATGCACAAATGCTCTTGGAACACGCGGGACAAAAGTACGTGAAGTACGTGGCTCGGCCGAATTAGATGAAAATGGAACAATTGGTCCGGGTGAACTTGGGACATTTGGGACAAAAAGTTCCGACGGGCCCAAAAAAATAGACTTTGGGTGAACCGCCGATCGGGAACAAAGGGCCCAATTGAACTTGGGACACGCGGGGACAAAAGTACGCAAAGTCGCTCTACTCGGCGATTTGGATGAAAATGGAACAATTGGTCCGGGTGAACTTGGGACATTTGGGACAAAAAGTTCCGACGGGCCCGAAAAGAACAGACTTCGGGTGAACCGGCCGATCGGGGAACAGAGGGCCCAATTGAACTTGGGACACGCGGGACAAAAATGTCCGACAGGCCCGAAAAACACACAAAATGACCCAAAAACGTAGATTTCTCAATTTCTTTGGCATTTCACATTATCAGTACAACAGAGAAAACACTTAAACTCAAAATTTTAAATTTTCACTTTCTTAAGAGCAGGGGAATTTTGAGTGGACAACAGCTGGCTCCTTCTGGGGATGACTTGGCATAAATTCAAGGAATGAGACAAGGTAAGAACTTAGACAAACTCGGGGAAGTAGACCAGTACCTTATCCATTGGGCAACGAGTCATCGAATCAAACCAATACAGAGGACAACACACCAAAACAAAGGGAAAGAAAAACAAAACGCTGTACAGAATATACAAAGGACTCCCTAATCACCTATGACTTGAACAATTTCAGGTACTGCCCACTATAAGGAAGTGGGAGAGAAGAACCATCCATATAATCAAGGTAAAAAGAATTCTTACCAAAGCAAAGTGCCTGATCTTGAAAGGTCCGAGCCAAAGGGAATCAAACTTGCCATGGCTGCCACGAGGTTCATGCCTTTTATCCCACAACAAAACAATGTCTCCAACTTGGAAATCTCTGAACCTAGCTTTCTTATCAAACAGGACCTTAACTTTTTGTTGATGAGCAGATATCTTATCAACTTCCAATCTATCCTCATTCAATTTGTGAAGGTACATTATTCTCTTATCCAAAGCATCATCAAACCGGTATCTTCAATGGCCTTCATTAGATGCAAGGCTCAAACTCCACTGTTACTGGCAATTGAGCTTCTACTCCATATACCACTTGAAAAGGAGACATTCCAATGGCTCTCTTAGGTGTGATCCTGTCTGCCCAAAGAGCATCATAGAGTTTCTTGTGCCAGTTTCATTGAGACTCATTGACTAATTTCCTTATTATGGTCACCAAATTTTTATTAGTGGATTCTGCTTGTCCATTTCCCTGAGGATAGTAATCTGAAGAGTGAGCCAGAGAGATGCCATATCCATAACAAAAATCCATCATCTCAGTTGAAGAAAAATTCGAAGCATTATCTGTCACAATCTTGTTTGGTACACCATACCTTACCAAGATGTTTTCTTTGATGAAACTACACACCACTTCAGAAGTAGTACTCTTTACTGGAATGGCTTCTACCCATTTTGTGAAATAATTTGTAGCAGTTAATACATGAGTATGACCAGCACTAGAAGAGGGATTAAGTGTTCCAATGAAGTCCAAACCCCACTGTTGAAAAGGTTCTTCAATTACAACTGGCTTAAGAGGCAAAGAGGCCAATTTGGGTCTACCCACGAAAGTCTGACAAGCCTCACATTTATCAACCCACTTGGATGCATCTCTGAATAAGGTAGGCCAGTAATATCCTCCACGAAGTATCTTATGAGCAGTGATGGTTGATGAGTAGTGCCCTCCGCATGCTTGATCATGAAAAGCTGAGAGTAGCTTTTTCTGCTTGTTCCTTGTCCACACATTTCAAAAACCTTCCATCTAACCCACGTTTAAACAAGGCGTTTTCCCACAACACATATCAGACCGACCTTAGTTTAACAAATCCTTTTTTCTTTGGCAGTCAAATGAGAGGGGCATTCTCCATAGGTGAGAAAATGGGTGATATCAAGATACCATTCACAACCGAGCTAAGAAATAGAATCGTAGGAAGACCAATTTTATCCTCCAAGAACTCATGTCTAGCTCCTTCAACCGATGAGTTCACAAAGGCCTTTTCCACTGGACGAGCTTGGTCGGTTTGATGTCAATATCATATTCTTGAACCTTAGCCACCCAGCCTCTCTCTTGATCCAAATTCTCTACTGTGTAAGAATTGACTTAACAAATTGATCCGGTACCAACACCATGGAGTGAGAGTTAAGAATGTAAAAATGAAACTGCTTAACAGCTTTAACCACTGCAAAAGCATGTTTTTCCATCATGGTATATTTTAACTCATGATCTTTCAGAATATAGCTCATAAATGCAATTGGGAGTTCGTGCTCATTAGAATCTTCCTGAGTCAAAACCGCAGCCAAGGTGTTATCTGTGGCGTAGCAATAGATAATAAAATCTTTACTAAAATCTGGACATGCTAAAACAGGAGTTTTAGCAATGGCTCTTTTAATATCTTCAAAGGCTTCTTTCCCTTCAGAAGACCAACCAAACGTTTGTTTACCTTTCATCATTTGGGAGATATTCAAAGTTAGTTCAAAAATCAGGATGAATCTTCTCAAAAAATTGATCTTACCAAAGAAAGAGTGCACGCCTTTTTGCTTGGTTGGGAGAGGAATTTGCTGAATAACTTGAACTCGCTCAGGATCAATTTTAATACCATCTTTGGAGACGATGTGCCCTAATAATTTCCCCTCTGTGACACAAAAGATAGATTTTTTAGGATTCAAAGAGATCCCATGTTCTCTACATCTTAGCAGAACTATCTCCAGGTGCTGAAAATGATCTGCCCTTGTTTTAGAATACACAGTCAAGTCATCAAGGTATACAACAATACACTTCCCTTTCAAACTTCCAAAGGCCAGATCCATAGCTCTCTGAAAAGTGGCACCAACATTAATGAGCCCAAAAGGCATTCTTTTGTAAGCAAAGGTACCCCAAGGGGTAGTGAAAGTTGTTTTGTGTTGATCTGACAATATTAACTTCTACCTGATTATATCCTGAGAATCCATCAAGCATAGACAACATTTCAGATCCTGTTACTGCTTGTAAGACCTGATCCATCATAGGTAAAGGATAATTATCTTTCAAGGAAGCCTGATTCAGATTCCTGAAGTCAACACAGATACGAATCTCACCATTTTTCTTTCTAACAGTACAATATTGGCAATCCATGTTGAATGATGGATAGGAAAATGATTTTGGCTTTCAACAACTTCGTATTTCTTGAAAATGGTGTCACTATTTTGGGATTGTATTGCCTCTCGCTTTTGTTTAAAAGGCTTAATTCCAGTGTTTGAGAGGAATAAAATGCTGCATCTCTTTTGGTTGAAAGCTTTTAAATCTTCATAAGAGTAGGCAAGAACATCCTTATACCTCTTTAACAGATCAATTGCTTTCTTCCTCTCATCTGCTGTGCAACATTTTCCAATGTTCACGAACTTAGGGTCAAGAGAACTCCCAATATTAATTTTGTCATATTCAAATGATTGTTGAGGTCCAAAGAGAAGCTCTAGACTTTACATACCTATCGTGTTTATCAAACAGCT